>JABSTQ010011573.1:0-303696 GCA_013358835.2 Ixodes persulcatus
TAGTTCGTGTTCCGTCCTTTCTCTGCTTATCAATGTTCGCTTACAAACTGTTCGCGAGATCAAAAAGTGACGGACTGACGACAAAACGAAAATAAACAACGTTTTGCCGTAGGGGGGTCAAATATACAACAAGCAAAACAAAAATGTCTTTTTTTTTTTGTCCACTTCTAATTTTTTTTTATTTTTTTTTCTTGACACTCAAGTCTGCATTGTTGTCGTAGCTCGTTTTCCGGTCTGCGCTGCGCCTCATTGTGGCAATCCCAACTTCCGTAAAACCACCCCTTCTGTTTGAGGATTTTTCGGGGGAAACTCTAGGAAACAAAAGACGCATTTGGGAAGGCGAGGGGAAAACCTTCATTGTACGAACTTTTGGCTGATATATGACTCACAATCGGCAAAAAAGCTATGTTTTTTTCACGAGCTCTACCAAAAGGCAACAGGATTTGGTTGCTCGAAAGAATGTTCACGTTTGCTCGTGCCACACCCACGCCACTTCACACCGAAAAACTCGGACACGTTTGGTTGTGCCACGCCCACGCCACTTCGTACCGAAAAACTCAGAAAATGGCGGAATGTCAAAAATGTATTTGAGATAATGAGTACAAGATACTCGGAATTGTAATTAAAATAGAGTATCAAATACTCTCGATCAAAAGTATTTGCAAGATACCAAGATACTCCAAAAAGTATTTAAAATACAGTATCTTGAGTAGAGTATTTGAGATAGGCTCAAGTCTGATATATCTATATATATATATATATATATATATATATATATATATATATATATATATCTATATATATATATATATATAACTGGGAAGAAAAAAACCTTTGGTGAAGACAGCAACAACGGACGATTTGTTTTTTCGACGTTTCGGCCGGAGTCCGGCCTTCGTCAGGAAGGTCGGACCTCGGCCGAAACGTCGAAGAATAAATCGTCCGTTGTTGCTGTTTTCACCAAGGTTTTTTTAGATGCGGAGCATCTCTTGCTCGGGTCTATGTCCCGCGGCGTCGGCGTTGTAGTCGGCACTCGAACTACGCACGCGCAACTCTCCTCCTTCCCTCTCTCCAACAGCTGCGCGTTACTCTCTCCGCTCTCTCTCTCTACCAGCTGCGTGCACTGCGCGTGCGTTCGCTTCTCCTCCACCGCGCGCGCACGCGCAACTCTCCTCCTCTAGTCTCCTCTCCTTCAAGTGTGAAAAAAAAATAAACGGGCGAGCGGCGAGCGTTTCAAGTTTCTCTGCCGCGAGCCGCGACGAAGGCTCGCGTAGGGGGTAACGCTAGGGCAGTCGGTGGCGCCATCTCTCGACGTCAGCACGCAACTGACTCTTTCCTCGCAACCAACACGATGCTCCGCATCACCCCATGGTTCCCCTCGGGAAGATGGTGTAATTTTTCTTCCCAGTTATATACCCACGCCTTCAACCTCCCGCCGCCATTCCCGTTGTGTATATATATATATATATATATATATATATATATATATATATATATATATATATGATCTATATATATATATATATATATATATATAATATATATGTATATATATTTTTTTATTATCGAACACAATGGAACACACTTACAAAAAAAAAAATACACAAAGCACTGTGAGCAACAGATTTAAAATACTAATTTTACAATAACTTTTGCAGACCTCTCATAATTCAGAAACGGTATTGGTATATATATAATACTAGATATATATATATTATATATATATATATATATATAATATATATATACCTACCGTTTTCTGAATTTATGAGAGGTCTGCATATATATATATATATATATATATACCATACCGTTTCTGAATTTATGAGAGTTCTGCAAAAGTTATTGTAAATTATGTATTTAAATCTGTTGCTCACAGTGCTTTGTGTATTTGTTTTTAAGGTGGTCTATTGTTGCTCGCATCCCAAGGAAAACACAGCCCAGAGTAGTGTTTTCTGGGCTGCAGGCAGAGAAGTCAGAACATCTATTTTAAACGAATGAACAGATTTGAAAATTGCGTCTGGTGGCGGCCTGTGAAGTTCCGTTGGAATGCCGCCACGCCATGATTTCCCAAGAAGCAGCGTCAGTTCGCGGCGCAGTGTGGCTCGCTCGTGGAGATACTAGAATGCGATTTGGCGGAGAACGCTGACGCTTTACTGTGGACATTTTCACGCTTTTGATTCGATCTTCGTGAGCCATTATTTCTTTCGGTGCTAATGGTGAATGTAACAGATAATACGTGCCATTACTGTGGTGCTGGTATTGCTCTAGAGTTTATATCACTATTTGTCGTCGATTGAGCAACTAAGCAATTACTCTGAGAGGCATCGCGGTTGACTTTCGCACCTTTTTTTTTTTTTTCGATTGAATTTTTGTTTTGTTATTTGGTTATTTTAAAAATTAAAAAAATAAATGAAAATGTTTTTCCTCTCTAGCTTTGCGTATCGTTCGATGTTCAAATAGGTGACTGACGTTTTTTGGTTTTGTTTTTTGTAATAACGTAAGTGGAACATTCCAGTTTTGACCACTCAACTCAGGATATATACATATATTTTTTTATTGAGTTTTCGTTTGTCCTGAGTTGATGCATCGCTTCGGTTCTGAAGTTTGCGAGCATGTTGCGTTTGTACCAAAAAAACCATAAAAAAAAAACAACAAACAAACAAAGGAACGAAGTAGATTTCGTTATTAACATCGTTTTTCTTTTTGCGCGTATTTTTTCTTTTTTTTTTCATTGAGCATCTATTCGTACGTTGCTCCTGAACACATTTTATGCCTATATTGCGATTACAAGACCCTTTATCATTTCGGCCGAGACGTCCTGCCCCGGCGATGTCGGTTTCTGCGTTTGTTTGTATCTTGATCCCCGCGTTCATTTTGGGGCCTGGCTATGAATGATGGAGAGGAAATGTATTTCTTCAGTTTCCGCGTTAAAGGGTAAGACAAAAAAAAAAAGAAAAAAACAGAAAGAGAGAGAATTACGACTGCGTACAAAAGTTGCCCCTCCCCCCCTTTCCCCCCTTTTCGCATGAATTCATCTGGATCGTTCTTCTCCGACCCTTTAATCTGGAGAGAATGCCTGTGTTGTACACTATGTGAACCCATTTTCTCCACTAGTGTGACATTAGCGCCTGTCTGGGTTTTGCTTGCTATGGAGTAGTATCTTGTTTTTGTGCGGAACACACGAGTATACGTGTACATAAAGGGAGGGGAATGTTCGGTTAATGTAACTCCGTTTAAAGTTCCCTCTTTGTTTTTGGCCGTGCTTCGGTTATTGGACGGTCAGGAAATGGTTACATGCTGGGAGGAATTGGAGAGGCTGGCAGTTATGACGTGGGGGGGGGGGGGGGGAATTGGAGTCCGGTTTTTACGACACCGGTTAATGTGGTGGGTGCGAAACTGGCATGCAAGGATACTAACGGGTCTCTTCTTCGATGCTAAAGAGTGGCTTATGACTTGGTGCTTCATTTTGTTTGTTTTGTTTGTTTTTTTTTTCCTGGAACTCGCAGCACAGAACAAGCGGCCACGTGATCTGGAGCCGATTATATGCCGCCAATGTTGATCGTAGCCACGCGCTGGGTTTGGCAAAGCACAGGATTGGCAAAGCACAGGACACGCGCTGAGTTCCAGACATTGTTATGGCTCGGCTATTGTCGTCGTTGCAGCGATTGGACACGGGCCACTACCCGAATGCTTCTCGAGCTAGTAATTATCACGAGCCCAAATCGAGTGCTCACGCAATGCTCGGGTCCAATCTATGAACCGCATTCAAACATCGTCATTGGGGTGTACTGCGATCCCCACGCTACGTCATCACTATTTGCAAAGGAGAGGTGGAATGAAAACGCTCGCTTTTGTCCTTGAAATTACACCGCAACAAAGGAGCTTCTTGGCCAGTGGCGTTGCGTGCGAGTATCCTTGAGTCCCGCTTGTGCCAGTAAGCTCGTGTAAAGTGAAAAACATTCCAATTGAATATCGTTGCACCACCTAATATATATATATATATATATATATATATATTTTTTTTTTTTTTCGTTTTGTCTGACTTATGGTTTCTTTTTTTTTAGGACATGTGTTTTAGGATTTATTCTGCTGCGCGCACATTGCTCGCAAATATTTCGCTTCGTTCGGATCAATCAGTACCTCGGATTAGAGTCTATAGCTGCTCCACGAGCTGTGCTCGGACAACTGCCTGTCACATTCTCCATCACAGTAGCGAGTATCGAGTCAAGAAAAACAAATATCGCGTTGGCAGCCCGGCCTTCAAGCGGTGTCGAAACACAGGGTTGAGGGTGGGAATGAGTGCGTGTTACTTGCGAGTTACCATATAGTCGGTGTTTTACTGAGTCTGGCGCCTTGGCACTGTATGCGGGCCGCAAGAGATCATTGTTCGTCAACTTCGGCCGCCGAGAAAATGTTTGTTGGCTACGGGCTCGGGAACGTGACAGAGCTTAGCGACAAAACCATTTCGTTATTTCTTCGGGAAGAGTTCGGTGAATGTGCGTCCGGAGAAACTCTCTTTCGGTTTGCCAACGACAGGCAACTTGGTTCACACTAGGGTCTCCAGGACAACCGTGCTTTATACGCCAAAGGACAGCTAAAATCACTGTATCTTGGGGAAAGTAGCGCCATCGCCTTCCCTGCCTGCTAGCAGGACACAAACCAATACTAACCTACAGACGACAGTATGCCTGTAAGGCAATTGGCTGATCGGTGTTCATTGCCGTGGCAATCACCATTTCTGTTTCTTTTCAAATTTTTGAAGTCTCGAAAGGGTCGTTCTGAACCAGTCGCGCCAAAATAGCTATGGAGCGCCATCGTAGTGAAAGCGTTCCTCGCCAGTTTAAGCGCCTTTAGCACTGTGCATGCAATCGACCTATATTAATAATGCCATAGCCTCCTTTTACTGACAAAGCCTGGCGGACGCCACCGGCGCCGCGCATGCGCGATGTAGTGTGGGCAAGAAGCTCGCCGTCGCCCATAATCAGGCCATTGAAATGTGATGTTGTCGGCGTCGGTGTGAGCCCCCCTGCCCTTTTTCGCGTTCGAATTTTTGATTCGACGTCTTCCTGGCAATGTCTGACTACTTGAGCGGCCTCAGCGAAATTACCGAGGCTCGTTACACCGCAAAACTTCGCCTGAATAATGTGACATGCGGAGATTCATTCCGCGTGGACGCCGCAGAATGTACGCTAAAGCCTGATTCGTATGATGGAGATTTCGCTCGCAATTTTCAGTCGCGACGTCGCTCGGGCTGCAAAAGACCGAGCGAACCGTAGCTGAGATGGTCGACGTCGATACTGAATATCGCAAGCAGAATCGGACCAAGTGAATTAGGCATAACAAGTTGGTGATGGTCACTGGTAACAATGATCAACATCTCCTTGTATCCACTGTTTACATCGAGCCTGCTTACCAATTTTCAAACTGAAGTCTTTTCAGGCCTCCACTTACTTCTTATCGCAAGTACCGGGCCAACATTTGGTCTATACGGGCCGGTGTCGTCTAAACGAGCAGACGACAAGCAGAAACGTTTCAAAGAGCAGACGTCAGTTCGAACGATCAGGCGGCTGTTTGAACTTGAAAACGCACTGAACGTAGTCCGCAGGTGGTCCGCACAACTTGACGGTTTACGGCAGGGACCTCAGACACGCGTCCCGCGGGCCGCACGCGGCCCGCGACTCGCTGGGACGAGGCCCGCAGGCAACCAGCTACGAGTCCCGGTCCCAATGTCTCGAGCGCTAGAAATTGCATGCGCCATCGTGATCTTATCTCGCCGATTCATTTCCGCTCGAAAAGCAACCATGCTCTTTCAACGTATTCTCATAGCTTATAATTGTGTTCATTTGCCCTTTGTTTCGCTTTATATTTTGCTTCCCAGCTTTTTGTATTGTACAATAATTCCGCTACTAGGCTGCGAGCGCAAGCTATTCGCTGAAAGATGCATTTCGGCTGCGCGAACTTTCGATCAGCAGGAGCAACTGGCAAAGATAAAGCTACGAGCTCGGGATTCGCGCCTTCAAAAATATACCACCAATAAAAGACCAGTATTTGTTCGACCGTTGTAGTGAAAATCGCCAGAAAAACAACAACTGTCATATTAACTGATTGTTTTTAGAGACATGTTGAGCTTGGTCAATTCTTGGGTGAATTGAGCAACGGGAACGACAGTGTACTTGTTCTATTAAAAATGCCAGCACGTTGGCGGAGCGGTGTCATTTTTATTCGTATCACATCAGGTCAAGGCCCAAAATAGTCTTATAAGCAAATCAACTCTAAAGATGTCACTAGCAAGACTTTGAGTTCACAAAAAGCATAAAGCATGAAGTCTACCCCCCCCCCCCCCCCCCCCCCCCCCCGCGTCTTGCGTTGGCCCTCGCCATTTCAGGTGTTAGATATCTGGCCCCCACACTCAAATGAGCTTGAGACCACTGGTTTACGGCGTTCATGTTGGAACAAAACAAATAAATCTGATAACCCCAAGTATCCGTGAATTCAACCCAAAGTGCTTCCCGCCCAAGCAATCGTGGTCCGACGGCGTCTGGTTTTCCCTTTTCACGGCACATATCCACGTTCTCGGACGAACCGAGCACGTTGGTAGAGCCTCAGTCGCGGCGTTTTGACGAGAAGGCAGGTTTTTGTCTGGTTCCTTTCAAAACAACGCAGGAATACATGTCTCGCATAGGGACTTCTGCCCACAGCCCCAGACCGGAAGTGCGCCCGACGCGCCACCACCGCGCCGTGAGCCAGAGTTGCGCGTTCATCTCCGTAGCGCCGTCTTTCCTGCACGGCATGTTGATCCAGCTCGTCACGTGACTGAATTCGGCGAATTGCGGCGCCGCGCGTTAAAAAGCAGGGGAACGTACGCCGGGGCGCGTGCAACGTCTACTTTCCTGCACGGCACTTGATCCGGCTCCTCACGTGATCGGATCTCAGCGAATAGCGGCGCGGCGGCACGTGGAAAACAGAAGCGCGACTCTGGCTCCCGTAGGGAGTAGAGTTCCTGTATAGCTACCTACGGTAGCCTATACAGGAACTACAGGAACTCTAGTAGGGAGCGGTGGCGGGCGCCCCGCTGCGGCGAGCACGCCGAAACACACTTTACCCGAGCGATGGAACTTCCGCTCGTGCTTCTCGCGTTCTTCGCGCTATCGCTTCTTTTCTCGTCGGGTTCGAAAACCATGTTTCGGGTCCTCGCCGCTGCAAAAGCTGTGCGCTGAATACCAGACTCCCCGAGAAATGCTCTCTGCTGCCAGATCCTCGCGCCCCAAATCTGCGACCGGACACTCTATGGCTCCCTCATCGAACTTCAGGCCTTGTGAGTATAGAGGAGGCCATGCCCCAACGCGTCGCTACGTTAAAAACATTGGCGGCATATATAATCGGCTCCAGATCATGTGGCCGTTTTTTTTTTTTTTTTTTTTTTTTCTGGCTGCGAGTTTAGGTGGTACACGGTGTTCGTTTTTCTCAGATTTTTTCAGCGACTGCCATAACGTACAGCAAAAAAAAAAAAAAAAAAGCAACGTGTGTTTTGTAGCTTTTAAATGTAGCTTAAAAGCCAAGCCGTTTTTTTTTTTTTTTTGAAGGTGGAAAAATTGTTGCATCGCCCCTTTAAAAGAAATACAGAAGCGAAATGTTTGCACTTTCTTTGTTTAGAAGTGGTCTATGTTGTGCCGGCAGCCAGGAAACACAAGCCCAGAGTAGTGTTTCTGGGCTGCAGGCAGAGAAGTCAAGAAATCTAATTTTAAAACGAATGAACAGATTTGAAAATTGCGTCTGGTGGCGGCCTGTGAAGTTCCGTTGGAATGCCGCCACGCCATGAGTTCCCAAGAAGCAGCGTCAGTTCGCGGCAGTGTGGCTCGCTCGTGGAGATACTAGAATGCGATTTGGCGGAGAACGCTGACGCGTTTACTGTGGACATTTTCACGCTTTTGATTCGATCTTCGTGAGCCAATTATTTCTTTCGGTGCTAATGTGTGATGTAACAGATTACGTATGATAGCCCGTGCAGGTAATAATTGGCTAATACGTGCCATTACTGTGGTGCTGGTAATGGCTCTAGAGTTTATATCACTATTTGTCGTCGATTGAGCAACTAAGCAATTACTCTGGAGGCATCGCGGTTGACTTTCGCACCTTTTTTTTTTTTTCGATTGAATTTTTGTTTTGTTATTTGGTTATTTTAAACTAAATTAAAAAAATAAATGAAAATGTTTTTTCCTCTCTAGCTTTGGCGTATCGTTCGATGTTCAAATAGGTGACTGACGTTTTTTGTTTTTGTTTTTTGTAATAACGTAAAGTGGAACATTCCAGTTTGACCACTCAACTCAGGGGATATATACATATATTTTTTTTATTGAGTTTTCGTTTGTCCTGAGTTGATGCATCGCTTCGGTTCTGAAGTTTGCGAGCATGTTGCGTTTGTACCAAAAAAACCATAAAAAAAAACAACAAACAAACAAAGGAACGAAGTAGATTTCGTTATTAACATCGTTTTTCTTTTTGCGCGTATTTTTTCTTTTTTTTTTTCATTGAGCATCTATTCGTACGTTGCTCCTGAACACATTTTATGCCTATATTGCGATTACAAGACCCTTTGTATCATTTCGGCCGAGACGTCCTGCCCCGGCGATGTCGGTTTCTGCGTTTGTTTGTATCTTGATCCCGCGCGTTCATTTTGGGGCCTGGCTATGAATGATGGAGAGGAAATGTATTTCTTCCAGTTTCCGCGTTAAAGGGAAGACAAAAAAAGAAAAGAAAAAAAGCAACAGAAAGAGAGAGAATTACGACTGCGTACAAAAGTTGCCCCTCCCCCCCTTTCCCCCCTTTTCGCATGAATTCATCTGGATCGTTCTTCTCCGACCCTTTAATCTGGAGAGAAATGCCTGTGTTGTACACTATGTGAACCCATTTTCTCCACTTAGTGTGACATTAGCGCCTGTCTAGGGTTTTGCTTGCTATGGAGTAGTATCTTGTTTTTGTGCGGAACACACGAGGATAACGTGTACATAAAGGGAGGGGAATGTTCGGTTAATGCAACTCCGTTTAAAGTTCCCTCTTTGTTTTTGGCCGTGCTTCGGTTATTGGACGGTCAGGAAATGGTTACATGCTGGGAGGAATTGGAGAGGCTGGCAGTTATGACGTGGGGGGGGGGGGGGGGGGGAATTGGAGTCCGGTTTTTACGACACCGGTTAATGTGGTGGGGTGCGAAACTGGCATGCAAGGATACTAAACGGGTCTCTTCTTCGATGCTAAAGAGTGGCTTATGACTTTGGTGCTTCATTTGTTTGTTTGTTTGTTTGTTTTTTTGTTCCTGGTATATGCGGTCGATTCGTGAATTTATCCATGTCCAAGCTTTCGTATAATTTTTTCTGTGTTTCTCTTTTCTTTTTTTTTTGTATCTTTTTCCAATTCATTTTTGCGTGCTTCGAAAGATTTTACTCGTTTCTTTTTTTTTATCTGCTTTTATTTTATGTTTGTGTATATTCTCTGTTATGAATTCGTGTGTTTTAATTATATTTTAAGGTCTTTTCTCCGTGAAGAAATATGAAATACAATTGTCTTATTTCGTTCGTTTTGAAACAATTACAATATGGTGCAACGCATGAAGAAAAAAATATAAAAACGTTAGCGTAGCTCCAAGAAAAAAAAAAAAAAAGTCTTCGGGATGCTTTGGGAAGATTGATAACGAACAAGGACATTTGAATGAATGACGACACTCATAACAACTACAACAACAAAAAGCAACTCAAATGAAACGAAAAAATACAATTGCAGAGGGCTCCCACCGCTGTCTACAATCGCCCATTTGAAATTACATTTTTGTTTTGTGTGTGTAATTTTATTTCTTAATTTCGAAAAAACGGAAGCTATTATGCGCTCTAGAACTAAACTACTGACTGAAAATAATACTACGAAAAAAAAAAAAAATGAGAATATGCAATCGAAGCTGGGTGAGGAAGATATGTAAAAATAATAACAAATATGTTAATTTCTTTTTTTTTTTTTAGGTGTTACATCAAGCGTGTCGGGTAGTTTTTTTTTGTGTGTTTCTTTTCTCATTTGTTTTAGAAATAACTAAAAACGAAATGTAATTTTGGTTCGTCGTTTACGAGGTTGCAAAGCGAAGAAAATACAACTCCCCGTCGTTTTAGCATAAATTGCACAGATTTTACTGCCCTACGCGAAAACTGGTTTTGCTCCTTTCTTTTTCTTTTTTTTTTTTTAAGTCAGTAAGAATTTATTGTTGCTTCCGCCTAACGATAAAAATTATGAGAATGTTTGTTTCTAACATCGCAATGATCTATTTATTCATTTTCCTTCATTGTAAATTATAGTTATTTTGGCGTTATTTAGTGTGTTCTTGTTCACCTGCATGAACGAGTTTAAGGAGGAATGCAGCATTAACGCATGTCTTAGAAGTTTTCCAATTCTGCTTGTTGCTGCCATAATTCGAGTTCGGCCAATTTCGGCTTTTTTTCGAAATTTGATGCGCATGCACGAAAATCGAGAACGAGCTGACGCCACCTAGCGGAGAAGGGGTGCAACATTTACCGGATGTTTCGCTTCACATTAGGGAGTTGTAGTAGATCGTTTTTCTCCTCTACTACGGTATCCGTAAAGAAAACGCCGCAGCTGGGCATGCGCGACTACAGCCTTGTCTGCATAGTTCAAGGTCTTGTGGCGGATTACGGAGCACTATGCGGGTGCTTAGCGGGCTGCGGAAACGGTGTACTAAAACTCCCTAGTAAAGAACTTCCTCGACACATTTGGCACGCCTTACATAAGTCGAATGTCAAGCGTACATACCTGAAATTGGGCACGCGAACGTAGTTTCCTAGAAAGCTTTATGTATTTATTTTTTTAGCTCAATTTTAAGGTGGTGAAAAAACTTGAAACACGCTTAAAGGGCCCATGAAACGAATTTTGGGCTGCAATGAATCAATTTATATTGGTATTTTACTAATAACACATCGTTCAGTGGGCCAAAAGAAAAAAGATACAAAGTCAAAAGCCTGACTTTCGGTACGAAAATTTGAAAAACACGTCGAACTATTTCGTACCTCCTTCCCTTCGTAAGCTCTCTGCCTTTTCTCTGTGATACATCGCGGAACCCGCAGCGCGTCATCGGGACCCCGCAGCGCGTCACCGGGCCCAAACGAACGTCACACGACACCGGAGCTCACTTAATCCCTTCACCGCTAAGCTGACATTGTGGTGGAAGATACGCGCTTGCCGGACCAATCAGCCGCCCCCCTTTCATCACCTCACCCCATTCTCTGCGCGTGGGTATGCTCGAGAGAGCGTGATCACGTGGCAAAAGTGTGGCTGGCCCAAAAAGCACGTAGCTTCCACAGCACTGTCAGCTTCGGGGTGAACGGTGTGGGGAAAGCAACTTTTGTCTGAATTTTGAGCGACGGCTAATCTTCTAGGGGGAGAATGGATGTGTCCGGATTAGACAAACGAGAGTCCGAGCAAGAGGGAGCATCTCGCTAAGGCCGATAGTCGCATTACGGCCGAGAGTGCATTAAGGCCGAGAGGGGCGAAAGGGCCGGGGTTGGCTTTGAGGCCGAATAGGGCATAACGGCCGAGAACTGCATTAAGGCCGATAGTCTCTGAATGAGCTGGTGTGGCCGCCTTCTCGGGGGTCGCGTTGTGGTTGACGACTTTAGTTGCCACCAAATAAGATAGATGGCGCCATATTGAGCATGGCGGATGAAATTAACATATTTTCAGTCTCGTGAATCGCCGTGGTCTCTTCTCAGATTACAATGATTGGCGCTCCGAATACTGTAAACTACTTAATTTTCGAGAGGACCTAATTTTCGCCAATTGCCTACAATTCGCGAAAGATAGGTTTCGCGAACAATTCTGTTAAAATGTAAACACATTAAAATCTATATTGAGATCTTACCACGTCGCGAAAATTAGAACCCGCAAATTATTCCAAAACTCCAGCTTTGACCTAATCGCGAAAAATAAGTCATTTAAAGTATTCTGCGGGAAAGTAAACTGATGACATTTTTAAGAGTATCTGTCGGTGACTTCAAATACTTCGGTTTCGGGTTTGTTTTCACCCTTCACGGCCGGCACCAATCGGTACGCCGTCCTTGCCTATCCGAATTTTTCATTTATTTATTTCCTTTTCTGCGCTTTACCATTTCTGATTAGTTTGATCAGTAGTTTCTTCATCTGCATATTAGGATTATGTACACACACGCACACGTATTTCCAAATAAATGCTATGAATTTAGGGCGCCTTTTTTGGTATAACATTCCTATATTTTAATCATCGGCTTTTTAAGAGTTCAGTGAAACATTTATTGTGTCTTTTCAATTTTCAGCACTTTAACGAAATTAGTTATGTCTCTGATTCTACCGGGCGGCTACGAAAACAATGAGTGAGGTTGATTTTAAAATATCATTTTCAATCTTTTTTTACAGCGAAACGTTGAAGAACACACATACTAGGAAATATAAAAAACACATGAACCATCAGAATGTCAGAACATGACAATTAACTCACCGTCGGAGTGCATTCTTGCCTTGAAGAAGTGTCACGTTCTTCGTTCCGTCTTTCTAATTGGCTCACGAGGGCATAGCCTTCGCACTTCGCTAAAAAATGTTGACACGGAGTGTAGCAAAAAAGAAAAGCTAATCGAAGCGGTCAAAGCGCTACATGTTTAATTAATCGTAAAGGATGAAGCAATAAAACCAAAAACGCAGTATTTGCCGTCACCGAGGCATAAAATCTGCACGGACAAATAAAATAAATATGTGGCGGCATCTATCTTATTTGGTGGCAACTAAAGTCATCAACCACAACGCGACCCCCGAGAAGGCGGCCACACTAGCCCATTCAGAGACTATCTGCCTTAATGCCATCCTCGGCCGTTATGCCCTATTAGGCCTCGAAGCCACTCCCGGCCCTTCCGCTCTTCTCGGCCGTAATGCACTCTCGGCCGTAATGCGACTATCGGCCGAAATGACAGTGACCCGAGCAAGAGGGGACTCCCTCTTGAACTGTTTGGTAGAATGCGCGATTTATGAGTTGAGGAGGAAAGCCAAACAGGAAAAAGTTGGAAAAGCGTTTCATGACTCCTTTAAGCTTCGCCTTTAAGAGTGGAATGCGACAAGCGTGCCTTGCATGACCTATACTCTGTTTCACCTTATGATGTACCGCAGGAAAGGCTACAAGCGCGAGCTCCTTGCTCTGGGGCACATCCCGGCGGCACAAGCTCTCGTGACTTAAGAGCAGCTGCCAACGCTATGAGCTCGCGCGTCTAGCCTTCGCTGCGGTACAACATAAGGTGAAACGGAGTATAGTCAGTGGCGTGTCTGGCTTGCAACCGAATGGTCGTGGGTTTGAATCCCGCCTAAAATTCTTTACATTTGCCTTTAAGGCAAATGAATTACTTTATAAATTGAAATAATTCGAGACTTGCGGTGACCTTAAATTCATATTTCTATCACTTTCATTGCAGCGTGACGTCACGTTGTACGTGAGGGTTGTGGGTTGTTTGAAATTCTCGCGCGAGGTCATGTGGCTGTGACGTCACGACGACCCTATTGACCAATCGGGATTTTCGCATCACGCCACCGACATCGGCTTTTCGTTACTATTAAAAGTAAATCAAAATCGGAGGCCGTATATTTCTTTGTTGTCCACACCTGTTTATGAGCTCGCTCCCGGGTGGCTTGCTGTACGCGAGAGCACTAAAAAATACAATTGCAGAGGCTGGCGATGAGTGACATAATCGCGATAATTAATACTTCTAACGAAATATACGAACAGTGACCCCTCGGGAGCAAGCTCACAAACCAGTGTGTAGGCAACGAACATCCGCCGGTTTTGCTCTATTCTTAATATTTTACCATCTGTAACTTAAACCCTTAAAAAAAAAGATATAGACATGAAGTTTCTTTGCGAAACTACGGTCGCGTACCCGATTTCAGGTCTGTACGTGTGAAATTCGAATTTCGCAAGGCGTGCGAAATCTGGTAACTCTTACGGCCGCACCCTGTATATGTTTGCTTTCATTATGTGCAACATATGAAATATACTGCTGTGTAATATCTGTCTCCCCCCCCCCTCAGATATTTGAAGTGTTGTGTAGAAATCGGGCAGCATAATTACTGTTCAAAAGTCGAACTTCGTCGACCTTTCCCAAACGTTTTAAGGTTCGCCGATCCCTTCGAACCTTGAGGTGCGACGAAAGTTCGCGACATCACTACTCCGTATATCTTTGCCATTCGAATTAAACTCCTCGTGCTAACCAGATTTGCGTTTAATTCGAAAGTTTCGATGTTCCCGCAACTCTGATAAAAACATGAACAACATCAAAAACGAATAAAAAATTATTCGAGGAAGGGGATATCAATCAAGGAGGAAACTGTCATTGAATTTCTCCCTAGGCGTCTTGCTTTACGGTCGCAATTACGCACTCAATCTCTCAAACTTTTTTTTTTTTTTTTTTTTGCGGGGGGGGGGGGGGGGGGCTGGGAAGATTTGTTTGTCGACTTCTTAACGAATTAGATCAAACGCTCGCGTACATTGCAGTGCCTCGTAGATTGGAAAAAACGCAATCTCCGAATCCCGCCTAAAAGTCTAGCCATTTATTTCTCCTAGAGTGCGACAACAATAACGAATAAAAACGGGCACACGTGGGGAGACAGGAAGGACGCCCAAAACGTTTAAACAGGTGGGAAAAAAATATAATTGACGATGAGCTTGGTTTTCTTTCTCACTTGATTGTTTTCTTATTTGTCTAGTAACGAGGCAATAATAAGAAATAAAAAAGCGCGGTACAAACAAAAACAACAGCATTCAGGCTCAAAACGTATTTGGATATGTAAATTAATAATCCAAAGCACTACAATGTGAAAAAAGGAGAGGCAAAAAAGTACGTTAAAAGTAAATGAAACGAAGAATCCAAGCCGCTAATTAGAAAAATAACAATAAAAAAAAGTGTGACAATAGAAAAGGAAGGAAAAAAAAAGGAAAACAATCTAAAATAGGGGAAACTAGATCTCCCGTGTCTGCACGCTCGTGGAGGATAATTGCCCAAGGCCCCACCTTCCTTTTCTTGTTCTTTTTTTTTTTCTTTCTTCGCGCCCGAGACATTATCGATGTTACTCTCGTGTTTCTTTTTTTTTTTTTTTTTCTTTTCTATTTTGTTACATGCAGTGCTACTGCTTGTTTTTTTGTGTGTGTTTGGGTCTTTCCTCTTTTAATTACCGGTCCGATTAACGCAACAGGTTTTTTTCTTTCTTTTATTTTTACTTGTGGAAAAGGTTCCCCCAGACTGATTGGGGGAAAACAAAACAATTGCTGAATTGGTAGAGCGATCTGAATTACGCATTGGTTCTTTGTTTGTGTGGTGGGCCTAATCGACAGGTTTTTTTTGTTGGTGTTTTTTAGAGAGGGGGGCCGCGAGACAGTTTAGTTTTGAGCATAAAGCCGTGGTCGCACTGCTATTGCGTCATACAAAGGACGGTCTACAGGCACTATCCGAGGCGCGTTTCCTTCTATGTCAGGTGCCATCACACTGGTCATACAACTGTCTCCTCTAGGGCAGGTGCCATTACAGGGTCATACAACAACGATCTTCTCTAAGCAGGTGCCATCACATGGTCGTACAACAACAGTCTGCTCTATGACAGGTGCCATCACACGGTCATACAACTGTCTGCTTGATGACAAGTGCCGTCACAATGGTCATACAACTGACTGCTTTATGACAGGTGCTGTCACATGTTCATACAACTGTCTGCTCCATGACAGGTGCCATCACATGGTCACACAACAACTGTCTGCTCCATGACAGGTGCCGTCACATGGTCATACAACAACTGTCTGCTCCATGACACGTGCCATGACATGGTCGCACAACTGTCTGCTCTATGACAGCTGCCGTCACCTGGTCATACAACAACTGTCTGCTCCATGACAGGTGCTGTCACATAGTCATACAACAACTGTCTGCTCTATGACAGGTGCCATCACATGGTCACACAACAACTGTCTGCTCTATGACAGCTGCCGTCACATGGTCATACAACAACTGTCTGCTCCATGACAGGTGCCATCACATGGTCATACAACTGTCTGCTCTATTACAGGTGCCATCACATGGTCACACAACAACTGCCTGCTCTATGACAGGTGCCGTCACATGGTCATATAACAACTGTCTGCTCTATGACAGGTGCCATCACATGGTCACACAACTGTCTGCTCTATGACAGGTGCTGTCACATGGTCATACAACTGTCTGCTCTATGACAGGTGCATCACATGGTCACACAACAACTGTCTGCTCTATGACAGCTGCCGTCACATGGTCATATAACAACTGCTCCATGACAGATGTCATCACGTGGTCATACAACAACTGTCTGCTCTATGACAGGTGCCATCACATGGTCATACAACAACTGTCTGCTCTATTACAGGTGCCATCACATGGTCATACAACTGCCAGCTCTATGACAGGTGCCGTCATATGGTCACACAACAACTGTCTGCTCTATGACAGCTGCGTCATGTCATACAACAACTGTCTGCTCTATGACAGGGGCCGTCACAGTGCTCATACTGTTTGCTCTATGACAGGCACCATCACATGGTCATACAACAACTGTCTGCTCCATGACAGGTGCCATCACATGGTCATACAACAACTGTCTGCTCCATGACAGGTGCCATCACATGGTCATACAACTGTCTGCTCTATCACAGGTGCCATCACATGGTCACACAACAACTGTCTGCTCTATGGCAGGTGCCGTCACATGGTCGTACAACAACTGTCTGCTCTATGATAGGTGCCGTCACATGGTCGTACAACAACTGTCTACTCTATGACAGGTGCCGTCACATGGTCGTACAACAACTGTCTGCTCCATGACAGGTGCCATCACAAGGTCATACAACTGTCTGCTCTATCACAGGTGCCATCACATGGTCACACAACAACTGTCTGCTCTATGACAGGTGCCGTCACATGGTCGTACAACAACTGTCTGCTCTATGACAGGTGCCGTCACATGGTCGTACACAACTGTCTACTCTATGACAGGTGCCGTCACATGGTCATACAACAGTCTGCTCTATGACAGGTGCCATCACACTGGTCATACAAAAACTGTTTGCAGACGTCTTCGAAGCGCACATACGTGTAAAGTGAACACGGTTGGAAGTGTGCCTGAGGCGTGTCTGCAGATACTTGTGTCATTGTTTCTGCAGACCGTGTCTTTTGTACGATGTATGAGAAGTGGCACTGAGGCTTCATGGCTCACCGTGAGAACAGTATCAATATGCCTACTTTTTTTTTTTAGTGCTGCCTCGGTTACCTTTTTTGTTCCGCGTCTTCCGGGTTTATTCTATCTTAAATTTTAAGACTGTTCGTGTTTTTTTTGTTTTTTTTTTTGGGGGGGGGGTACTTTTTTTAGCGGGTTCTGTGTTTTTCGGTGTCAATTTTCGGTGCTCAACAAAAAAAATAAATATCGGTGCTTATATATGGAAGGAAAAGGGACACGAACGTGGGATTCCCCAGCTTCCAGGTTACAGACGTGTCCCGAATGTCTCGAAAACGTTTTCGTACAACCTAATAAAAAGAATTAAAAGTACTTTTTTATCGCTTCCTTTAACGCGTGTTATTCCAGGCGGGGGGTCAGAAGAAGAAAAAGGAGCAATTTGGAGCTTAAATATGCGTCAACCCCGGCGCTGTACTCCCACCTCATTGATCAGAGGAGTCCGTTTTACGCCCCGGGATATTCGCTTGTCCTCGACGATATCGGTGAACCGGGGGAATTTGTATTGCCTGCTTTATTATTTTTTGTTTTGTTTTTGTTTAAACAATATTGCGATCATTCGTGGCTCCCGCTTTCGCCCTTTCGCTTTTTATTCTTTTTTTTTTTGTCGCGTCGAAAAAGGACGAGGACGGCAAGGCCACAGAAACGGAATATTTAGCAGACGATATAGCAGACGACGTCCCCTATTTTGTTTTGGTCGCGTCGCTTCCGCGTCGTCTGCTTTTTTTCTCCCCGTCGTCTGCTGCGCCGTGCGGCGGTGTCTGTAGTGCGCGGATCAGGGTGTAAGATAGACAGGTGGGGAAACGAGAGCCAAATGAGCGACCGGATTGTGTCCCTTTCGGGTTTCTCTTTTTTTGTGGCGCCATCTATGTGGAGCACCGCGAACTCTCACTCCAGGTGGGCGACCGGTGGCGACCGGCTAAACCGACGGAGATTTTTTTTCTTCTCGCCGCAGCGCCATCTGTCGCAAATCGGGGGTACCCGCAAGCAGACGAGTACACAATCCGGTCACGGCATTGCTGTAGGCCTCTATGGGCCGTTTCCCCACCTGTCTATCTTACACCCTGGCTCGGATCATGTTTACAAACAAACCGGAGCGCCCCTAGCGGACGCCACCGGCGCCGCGCATGCGCGATGGGGGTGTGGGCAAGAAGCTCGCCGTCGCCCATAAACAAACCATTGAAATGCGATGTTGTCAGCGTCGGTGTGAGTCCAACTGCCCTTTTTCGCGTTCGAATTGTTCATTCTACGTCTCCCTGCCGATGTATGATTACTTAAACGGCGGCAGCGAAATTACCGAGGCTTGTTACACCGCAAAACTTCGCGTGAATAATGTGACACGTGGCGATTCATTCCGCGTGGACGCCGCAGTATGTACGCTAAAGCCTGATCTGCATGATGAGATTTCGCTCGCAATTTTCAGTCGTGACGCCGCTCGGGCTGCAAAAGCGTGAACCGTATAGCTGAGATGGTCGACGTCGATACTGAAAATCGCAAGCAGAATCGGACCAAGTGAAATAGGCATAACAAGTCGGTAATGGTCACTGGTAACAATTATCAACATCTCCTTGTATCTACTGTTTACATCGAGCCTGCTTACCAACCTTCAAACTTTAGTCTTTTGAGGCCTGCACTTACTTTTTATCGCAAGTACCGGGCCAACATTTGGTCTATACGGGCCGGCGTCGTCTAAGAGACCAGACGACAAGCAGAGACGTCTGAAAGAGCAGACGACAGTTTGAACGATCAGGCGGCCGGTTGAACTTGAAGACGCACTGAACGTAGTCCGCAGGTGGTCCGCACTAAATTGACGGTTTTCTGCCGTTCATGTTGGAACAAAACAAATAAATCTGATGACCACAAGTATCCATGAATTGAACCCGGCGTCTGCTTTTCCCTTTTCACGGCACATATCCAGATTCTCGGACGAACCGAGCAATGAAACTGACCTTCAAACCTTTCTCGACTCTTTTGGTACAGCCCCAGTCTCGGCGTTTTGACGAGAAGGCAGGTTTTTGTCTGGTTCCTTTCAAAACAACGCAGGAATACACGTCTGGCATGGGGACTTCTGCCCACCGCCCCAGACCGGAAGTACGCCCGACGCGCACCACCGCACCGTGACGTCACGAGTTGAGTTCGTGTTCGGCGTCGTCAGAATTGCTGCTACATAAACAAGTACAAAGAGTAGTACTATTCAAAGGCTTAACACGAATGTTGCCTATCAGGGGCAGGTTCAACTTCAATGTTGGTGTTAAAAACGCCCGCTTGGTGGTACAAGCCGCCGCCCGATTGAAAAGGGTTCGTGCCGTATGCTTCCACGCATCCTGACGTCACCAGAGGGATTACACGGTTAACAAACGCTGAAGTCTACTATGAATTCATGTTGCTTGTCGGCTCCTGTTGCGATCATTTAAAAAAAAACGATTTGTGTTGTGGCAGATTGGTCTCATGTTTGTGACGTCACGTTGCGGAACGTTGCGCGTGCGCAGACGATCGATTTTTGAAAATCCGGTTCGATGGATGGATGGATGGATGGGGCTGAACCCTTTGAATCGGGCGGCGGCTCGCGCCACCTAGCCAGTAGTTTTTTTTTAAGCTATTTAATTTACTAGTTACAAATCTAGATATTTAGTCTTAAAAGCTACAGTCCGTACGACAGAGGCGCCTCTATGCCACCGGGTGCACACACCTTCCGCAGAAAGGGTCGCCCAGTAGGGAATAGGAAAATATTCACCCTTCCCTTGACCTATGCCACCTGTCAGATAATCTCTTCTTGGTTATCTCCACCTTCCCCATGTCTATTTTCCCCTCACTATCCCTAAATCCCAGTGCGGTTGTTATATTAATAGGCTCTTCAGCCACTACAGGGTGAAGCCCCTTACAGTAAAGTACCAAATGTTCAGCCGTCTCCTCCTCCTCTCCGCAAGCTCCACACACGGTGTCTACCTCCTGATATCTAGATCTATATGTCTTAGTCCGCAACACTCCCGTTCTGGCTTCAAATAGCGGGGAACTCCCCCTTGAATTATCATAGAGACTCTCTTTATCGATATCTGTTTGACACAACCTGTACATCTCCAATGCGATTTTGTTTGCATACCGGCTTCCCATATACTTCTCTCTGTTTCCTTAACCTTCTTTTTAACTGTCATTTCCTGACCCACCTCCCCACTGTTGCCCACATATTTAGATCTGAGTTTTCTTGTTCGCTTTCTCCATTTGTGTCAATACCCTTCATGTACAGATAGCTAAACACTCTTCGTGCCCACCGTCCCTCATCCATTTGTCTCAGTCTATCCTCAAATTCTATTTTGCTGCTTGCTTCCCTTCCTTCGAAAGACGACCACCCCATGCGCCCTGTACCCCCTGATTTGGTGTCTTCCCATGCGCTCCGAGAGCCAGCCTACCCACTCCTCGTTGTTTTATTTCTAGCCTTGCCTGAATGTCAGGTTTCATACATAGAACTGCATTCGCAAAAGTTAGGCCTGGCACCATAACTCCCTTCCAAATCTCCCTGACCACTTCATACCTGTTATAGTTCCACAATGCCCTGTTTTTCATTACCGCTGCATTTCTATTGCCCTTGCCAGTTGTGTCTCTTTCATGTTCACTGAGGTAATCCGTATCTTCCTTGATCCACACGCCTGACACCTATACTTGTCGACCCTCCCAACATTGCATTCTTGTATTTTGAGGACTTCACCCTCGTCATCGTTAAATATCATAATCGCCGACTTGTCACTACTGAACTCCAATGCCAATTCATTTCCCTCTGCCACCACAGATACTCGTTAGTTTTTGTAAATTCATCCTGTTGTCCGCCATTAGTACTATGTCGTCTGCATACATTAATTCCGGTATTGACTGTTCAATCTTCTCGCCATGTCTGTAGTATGAGAGGTCAAAGCCAGCTCCACTCTTTTCTAGTCTCTCCTCTAATCCTTGGAGGTACATCATAAACAGTAATGGTGACAAAGGGCACCCTTGCCTAAGGCCTCGTTTTATTTCTACTGGTGCTGTCACTCTTCCTTCCCATGTTATAAAAACCTTGTTGTCCCTATAAATGTCCTTTAAGATTTTAATTATTCCATTTTCCACCTTCAAGCGCTTCATTATTTCCCACAGCTTTCCTTGGACCACATTGTCATAAGCTCCCTTAATATCCAAAAAAGCTATCCATAGAGGTCTGTTATCTTTAACTGCAATTTCGATACACTGTGTTAATGTGAACAAATTGTCCTCCAACCTTCTTTCTTTCCGAAAGCCATTTTGTAACTCGCCAAGCAACCCCTCGTTCTCTACCCATGTCTGCAATCTGTTTCTTTATAACTTGCATTACAACCCTGTAGACTACCGATGTCACTGTTATGGGACGATAGTTGTCTATGTCACCCTTATCCCCTTTATCCTTATATATTAAACTCACCCTACTTAAAGGACCCATGAAACGATTTTCGGACTTCCGGCCAAATAAGATGGCGTTTGGGGATGCCCCTCAACTCATACAATGTTTCCCGGGTCACGTGCGCATGACGCGCCGCGGGGTACGCGGCTTCCGGTCTTGTCCTCTCCTTAGCACTGTGGACGTCGCTACAGTGAGAGCAGACTCTCCCCTCTCTCCCCATTAATAGGCTGCTAAGAGCGGCCATTTTGACGGTGTGGAATGCAGGTTGCAAAAGAACCCTGGAAGCTAGCCATCAGCACGCGCTCAGCAGTCGCGCACACAGCTATGGCCGCCAGTTGCAGGCAAAAGTAGCGAAAGGCGCGTCGTTGCACGAGGCACGTGCAACGTGCAGCCCTTGGGAAGATCATGGCGGCACAGCGCAGCACTGGGCTAGATTTCAGACGCCATGAATTTCCCAGAAGTGGCGCGCGGCACGTGCCTCGAGCATTTCGAGAACAATGGATGGCGCCACTTTTTAGTTGCAGGCAGGTGAACCAGGCGCACGAGAAAGAAAACGAACCACTCAGCTGCCGCAACGTGGTTTTTATATCGCGTTGATCACACCGCTCGTCCGGTAGCAGCCAGCCAACGTTGCTAGGCAGCGGAGCAGCGGGGAGGGGATGCTTTGTATTACTCCGGATAGATGGCGCTGCGAAAACTTCGTGTACTGAACAAGAGTATAAAACTTTCGATTCATTTGTTTATGTGGGAACGAAACCATTTCCAAACGCTACCATTAAACTGAGAATATACTTGTTCAAAAGCGATCTCAATAACCGCACCCGCCGTGACGTCACAAAGTTAGTTCCTATGGCCGCCGTACGTGAAGTCCAGTCAAGAAATAGTTCCTTTTTGTTTTCGCGGTTACGCAGCGCATTCGCGACATTTTGAGAGAAGTGGTCGTGTTTTATGGTCCTTGTGCTAAAGTAAACCAAAAAAGGGTGATAAGGTGCTCGTTCTCTCGATGTTAAAATCGTTTCATGGGCCCTTTAACCTCCATTCTTCCGGGACACTTCCGCCTTCAATGACATTGCTGACCACTTCTCTTAATTTCGTCCTGGATTTAGGGCCTAACTTTTTTAATAATCCAATAGGAATGCCATCTGGGCCTGATGGCGTGCCACTAGGAACTTTCTGTACTGCCCTTTGGCAGATTGATACTTTAGACCCATGTTGCGGATAAAAAAAACAGGACGCGGGATGGCCAAAAAAACGTGCTTTTCGTGTAAGGCTCGTCAAATTATGAGGCGCTGGAGAAATTCAGCCTTCTGCGTTAAGTCCTTATTTCGAACTCTTTTGTTCGCCTTCCGCTCATTGAAAAGCATGCGGGAAGGGCCTTAGAACGCACCTGGTATCGCTGCGTCGCAGCGTTCTTCCGCACGTCTGCTTTCCTCGCCGTCACCATGGCAACGAACGCCGAATGAATGGAAGCACGTCACGGTACCGCCGCGTGAAGCACGCAACAGCTGACGCCATTTTACGAACGCCGTCTGCTAGCCAAAGCCGAACGCGGTATGTCAGCCGAACTCGGTATGTCAGATCAACCGCCTCCGCCGGTGCTCGATCGCCGACCGCCGCGTGAAGCCAGCGTCAGCTGTTGCTGGCTTCACGCGGCGGTCGGCGATCGAGCACCGGCGGAGGCGGTGGATCTGACATACCGCGTTCGGCTTTGGCTAGCAGACGGCGTTCGTAAAATGGCGTCAGCTGTTGCTGGCTTCACGCGGCGGTACCGTGCGTGCTTCCATTCATTCGGCGTTCGTTGCAATGGTGACGGCGAGGAAAGCAGACGTGCGGAGGAACGCTGCGGCGCAGCGATACCAGGTGCGTTCTAAGGCCCTTCCCGCATGCTTTTCAATGGGCGGAAGGTGAACAAAAAGAGTTCAAAATAAGGACTTAACGCAGAAGGCTCAATTTCTCCAGCGCCTCATAATTTGACGAGCCTTACACGAAAAGCACGTTTTTTTGGCCATCCCGCGTCCTGTTTTTTTTTATCCGCAACATGGGTCTGAGTATCAATTCTGCCTGCCCTTTCCCTTACCTTTCTCTGATAAGCCCTCATTTTCACCAACTTTAAATTACTTTCTTTCTAGTCCTCATTTTCTGTGTACCTTTTTTGCTCCTTAAATTTCTCTGCCATCATTGCTCTACATGTTTCGCTGCCCTCATCCCTTTCTAGTTGCTCACCCTGGGACGTGGTGATGCAATGCTGTTCTCAACCTTGTTCATCCTGACGTCACCAGAGGGATTACACGGTTAACAAACGCTGAAGTCTACTATGAATTCATGTTGCTTGTCGGCTCCTGTTGCGATCATTAAAAAAAAAAAAAAAACCGATTTGTGTTGTGGCAGATTGGTTTCATGTTTGTGACGTCACGTTGCGGAACGTTGCGCGTGCGCAGACGATCGCTCTTTGAAAATCCGGTTCCATGCGCGTGCACAGCGCCCTCCTGTGTGAAAACGCGCGTGTTTGAACGCTACGTTGTTCAGTCAGGGACGTTTTCTGTCTATGCCTCGCAGCCTATATGTGATGCCGATACTGTTTTTGTATGTGTGCGTGTGCGTGCGTGGGTTGTGTATGTACGTTTGTGTTTGTGTACGTCAGTGCTAGTGCGTTTGCGTGTGTGTGTTTTCCTCTGCCTGTCTGCGTTCGGAGCCGCGAACGTGCACGCCTTGCGTGTGTGTGCCCACGAATGTGCCTTTTTCGCCGGATTTTGCCTAGCCCAGCCCAGCGTGTGCGTAACGGTGGCTGCTTAGTAGCGGGAACATTCCCGTGCGTTGAACAAAGGGCTCTGAACAGCCACAGCTGCCAAGCGCGTTGACGCTTAGGAGTTTTTCCTGCCGTAAATTTCGTCCGGGGGAGACAGTTTAACGCCACTATACTTTATGCGACGCCCGCCAGACAGCGGAACTAGTCTCGAACGAGGAACAAGTTGAGTTATTTGTCTAGTGTAATCCCCGCGACTTCCCTCCCCGCACCAAAATCCAGATATCAGACGTGAACGCGCTCTTTTAAAAGAAAAGCATCTCGCTCGACTGCCAACTAAACGCCTCTGCTCGTTATCGTGCCTTCGAAGGTCGAGTTCACTCCGTTAGCCAAAGAGGTCCGTTTACACACTTGAGTTTGCTTACGACCGAGTTCTTGTGATCTCTTAGGCCCGCTTCAGACGGGGCAACTTTCTCGGCAATTTTGGGGTTGCTGGCGGGTTGTTCCCTAGCTTTCCCTAGATAGACACGAATTTGCTGAGATCGTGTCCGGCTCGAAACAAGCGAGCAACTCGGAGCAACTCGAAGACATTTGTAAGGGACGCGATATTACAGTGTATAATAGGATACGGGGTAGTGTTGGGACCGGAGCGGCTCGCGTGAGGCGTGTGGTGGAGATCGCGATAAGTGTCGACACCGGCGCATCTGGTTGTGCGCGTGCTCCGCGTGCACGAGCACGCGCGGCTGCACGTGCGGGCTGCAGCGACTTTCTGCTGCCCCGTCGACTGCATGCGCCGCGATTATTGTCAACAGGCGCGGCCTCACGAGCTCCCATTGCCGAGCCGCACCGGTCTATCCAAACAACCTCATTTGGTGTGTTCCCACGCGCTCCCTGTGCTAACCTGCCCGCGCTCCTTCGTCGAATTTCCAATCCTGATTGAACCCCCGATCTCATGCACAGTACCCCATTCCCAATAGACAGTCCTGTCACCGTCACTCTTTTCCATATACCCATGACCACTTCGTATCTATTATAATTTTATAGTACAGGGTGTCACAAAAGAAAATTTACACGGGCTTTTTTACCGCAAAAATAAACTAAGCATCGCTGAACGCTCATTCTCCGCCCAAAGGTACAGCTAGAGGTCACAACCAGATGCCAAAGTTTCAACCCGATCCGATAACTTAATCAAAAGTTATTAGTGATTTTCTGAAAATTTCAATGGGAAAATGGAGCCCATTTTTGCCCGTTTTCTGTTTCTGGTGCCATAGAGCCCCATGTGTTCGAAAACTCCGTCGGCCGCCATTTTCCCATTGAAATTTTCAGAAAATTACTAATAACTTTTGATTAAGTTATCGGATCGGGCTGAAACTTTGGCATCTGTTTGTGACCTCTAGCTCTACCTTTGGGCGGAGAATGAGCGTTCGGCGATGCCTAGTTTATTTTTGCGGTAAAAAAGACCGTGTAAATTTTCTTTTGTGACACCCTGTATACATTGAGTTTCATAATGGCTTAACTTCATTTCCCTTTCCTTATTATATTTCCTTCGTGTTCCTCTGGATATTTCCTTCCCTCATTGAGTCACACTCCCAGATCTACTAGTAACTAGTGTTTAAAATCATTGTTGCCTGTCTTCTGGTGCTTTATCTGAAACCGCGGGAAGCGCTTTTCCGTCCTGCAGGAAACTGGATCTGAAGCCCAGAAAGTCGCGTCCTCGAATCGTAACTGCACTAACTGCTGCCAATATGGCGGCGCCCACGAGAAAGTCGGTGAATTTAGGTCAAATGTTTGTCATAAAGTTGGCCAAGTCGGGAAAAATGGGTGATGTGGAGGACAGCGCAGTTTTACGCGCAAGGTAGGGTGTGGCGTTCAACGGCATATGGATGGCCTTCACACCGAGTAACATTAGCCCGAGGCAACTGCACCCTCTGCATTTTTTTTTTTTTTCTCTAATGGTCGGGGATTTTAATCCAAATATTCGAGGAAAACCCGGATATGTCGGGGAATTTAAGAGAGGCAATTTGGTAGGCACCCTTGTAGCATGACTCAGTGACTCTGTAGTCAGCTCCAATTCGAATCGATCGTGTTTGTGTGTTTCTGAAACTGATGTACAAAGTATTTACTTCAGTTGAGCCCGTTGATGATAGAGTCAAATACAGGAAAGAATAACGAAGGATGTGCTGCTTTGTCCGGCCTTCTTTCATTTTTAATTCTTTCTTGTATTTGACTTGACAACGTATTCTTCTTCGTGTACGGGGAGCCTAATCAGTGGGGGGAAACCCGACAAGATTTTCTCTCGTCCATGCGGTATTTTTCGTCGAAAAGTGGTCGTCGCCTCCTTAGCTCCGTTCCCTCGCTGATTGGCTGCGGCGCTGACCTGCGCGCCGGAATGCGCTCTTTTGGCGCACACGGAACCTGGGGTTACCTGTCGCTCTCCGCGTGTAAACACGCACCCTAGCGGCTTGCGTACGGAGAAATCCGGCACCTGTTGCCTTACCTTATGTCAGGAGTGAAAGAAAGGCAACGCGCATGCGCGGGCTGCCTCCGCGAAGAGCGGAGACCGGCACGTGCAGAAGAGAGGCCCTTTGTGCCCGACATCTCTTTATGAAGCCGCTCGTACGGACATTTGTTACGCTCTCTGTCTGTGTGCTTGCCGCGTTTGTTATTTCTGCGCAGCAGCGGATCTATTGATTTGGCTCTCTCTCTCTCTCCCCCTCTGGTCTCCCCCCTCCTCTTTCAGCTCTTTTGTGTTCCCTTTCTTCGTCTCTCCCTTTTTTCCCCCGCACCGCTTATCCCCCCCCCTGTTCCCTTCTTCCCATCTCAGTTTGCTCCCCAATTTCCTTTACGTTCCGTTCCACATTTTTGCAATGGGCGCGTACATCTGTCGGGTTCCGTTTCGGCTTCCTTCCCGTTTTGTGGCGGTTGTAGTACCGCTGCGCGGCTTGCTTCTACGTGCGTGCGTGCGTCGTCTGCTTCTTCGGCGCTTCGTGTTGTCGACTGCTTTCTGTTTCTTTCCCCGCTCCATTTTAGCCGATCGCTTTTTGCGTGTGTTTAGTCCTGTTTTGATCCCGTAGTCCCCCCTCACCCCTCCTCTCCCCCTTTTCCTCCCCAAGTGCTATGCCTTTCTTTCTTTCCCCTTTTCTGCCCCACGCTCTCCTCCCTCGACGGAAACACGGACATGAAAGATTCAAGGCTCTCGCGCAACTGGCGCAACAAGGCTTTGTCTTTGGGGCTGTTTACTTGGTTCGCTTCTTTCGCGGCATCGGGAGGAGGGGAAAGGAAAGGTTGCGTTTGGCGGCCGTCATCTGTGGAAGGCAAGGCATAAGGCTGGTTCACACTGCCCCGTTTTCTTACGTTAAGTTACGTTGTACTACGTTGAAGTCACCGGGACCTCTGTGCTTCGTATTAAGCGAGGCTACCAGCTCATGGAGGAAGCATGACTCGCGACATTTGGGACACGAATGTTTCGGTTACTTATACGTAACGTAACTTAACGTAAGAAAATGGGGCAGTGTGAATAAGCCTTTACTCCTTTCTTTCCCAAACGTCATCGCCAGTGGTTTCACGGTTCCGCGGATCGGGGATCTACTTTTAAGATATCTCTAGATATATAACCCTGCTAAATAAATGTCTAAAAAATAAAAAATAAATTAAAAAAAACACTCGCTAGGTGACGCAAGCCACCGCCCGATTCAAGGGCTTCATCCTCATCCATCCATCCAATGAAGACGTCATGTGCAGGCCTTGTCTCCCAAGTGGCGGTGTTGGACTTGGTTCTATCCGGGCTGTGTTTTCCCGTCGCTTCAGATGAAAGCCGGTCGTTTTGTAATGCGTTCGGATGGCTGTGGAGCGTTGGTCACGGAATCGCCGAAATTAGACCGAATGCAGAGGCGGGTCTCTCGTAACACTGTTTGTGAACGTCGGTGCTTGTTGCGTCGGCTGCTATGCGCGTGAAACCTTATTAACGCCTTTCCTCGTTCCCAGTAACAGAATGTTCGTCTCAATTTATTTTTGGGCTTTGGGGCCGGGAGGCCACCGGTTGCTCGTTGAAGATTTCCGACAATCAACTATAAACTTTATGAACCGGATAACCGCAGGTCCCGAAACTTGGGCGTTTTATCCGATCGGCTAGCGCTACATGTTGGCGGATACTGCGTTTCTTCGACGTCGTTTACTTTTGTTCTAAACAACCTGTAGTCTGAGAGGTGGCCCTTTTTTTGTACATTAATGCGGAGTTTTGACGTCACACCGCTGTAGTGGCTCTGCTGCACGCGTGCGCAGACGCTTCACCTTGAGGTTTCTGCGCACGCGCGCGCGCAGTGCCTTGTGGGAAAAGGTAGACATGTTTGGAAACGGCCTTTTGGTCTATATTTAGATTTCTTTTTGACAGGGTGAGGTTAAGAAAAAAATGCACACGGTAAAAGAAAATGTTATATTTAGTCGCCTATTGTTCCGGTCGAGTTTACGTCGTAAACGGCTTTTTTTCTTTTTTTTTTTTCACGCGCGTTGTTGGCTCGACTTACAGCTCTCCAACGCAGACGGTCGGCTTGTAAACCACGTGGTATATGCTACCTACGCTTTACGAACCCCGAGAATTTCTTCTTATTCGTGCATTTTTGTGGAGCACAGGTACAGAGCGCGACACTGTTAGTGCGAACAAGCAATCGCCGGTTTTTCCAGTTTTTCTCTTTGAAACCAAGGGATGTCATCCAAGTTATTATTGCTACAAAAAGAGCTCATTTAGTTTTATAATGAAAGCAATAAAATTTTGTGCTCGCTAATACTATTAAGAAGTAAAATGCGAAAATGCGCCGATGTCGTGTTCGCGCTAACAGTGTCGCGATGTGTACAGCTGTTGTTATTACACTACATATGCAGCCCTTCCGCGCGTTATGAAACACTCAAACCCCGCAACGTGTTTTTTTTTTTTTTTCTTTTCGTTAAAAAGTTTAAATGGATTGTGAATAATTTTTTGGGGGGAAATAGGGAAAGTACAAATAAAGAAGCAGATTGTGATCACGTTCGTACATTCCCACTTGTAGCTCATGATCGACGAAACGATAGTTTTATTATATTTTTGTCTGCTACTGGCGCACCTGGTAACTATTAATATCGACGAAACTGTGGCTTATCTGTCCGTTTCCCTTATAAAACTTGGCGTTGGTTTGTCAGCAGTACAAATTAGGCGAATTTCTAATCGGTTCTCGTCAATCAGCGTTGCCATCTTTTTTTTTTTTTGCTGTATTGGTTTATAGAACCTGTCCGTCCGTCAGATGTTGCTGTTTTTTGTAATTATATTTTAAGGTAGCCTTATATGTCTCATTACGCGAAAAGGCGACGTCGGCGTTGTGACCGAAAGATGGCCATAAAAATGCGTCATCAAGTACGCGCCGCTCAAGCTCAAAGCGGACGCGCTTCGAAAGGAAAAAAGCAAAGCCAGCAACCCAGATGCGTCGTCACGGAAGCCGTGGAGCCGGCGGGGGCGCCGCGCCTGCGCAGTGGAGGAACGTGATGTCACCGCCGGAGCGCCCCGTGGGGAAAAGGAAGACGTGGCGCGCTGCTTGTAAGAAGGCACTGCGTGTAGGAAGGCTTTCGCATTCCTACTCGTGAGCAGTCTTACGTGTCCTCGGCGTGTTTTTCGTTTAACGTAGACGACGTTCTTGGACTCGCGCTGCATGTTTCCAGCGACACATAAACGTCTGAAGATGAAACATACTTTTACCCTTTGACCACGAGCAGGTGACCTTTGACCAGGCACGTATCCAGGGGGGGGGGGGGGGGGGGCATGGGGCCCGGGCCCCCCCCCCCCCGAAATCTTCCATTTTGCTGGGGCCTCCTCTCCCCCCTCCCCCCCGAAACAAAATCCTGGCTACGTGCCTGCCTTTGACCCCAACGTATGTCATCTTAATTTTACAGGTCGCTGATTTGCCTCAAAAATGTTTCAACGCATGAATATAGACAGTCCTGAACAAGTAATCTATAAAAGAACAACGGACACAAAAGAGAAAACAGAAATACAGGCGCCTGTATGTCTGTTTCTCTCCTTTGCCCGTTGGTGTTTTGCGCCTTACACCATGATTTTCAAGTAATCTATAATTACAAGTAAAAAATTATTTCCTTTTCTTTTTTCTCTCGGAAGGTTTGGATTTTTAAATTTGGTTCTCCATATTTATTTTTTGGTATTTTTTTCTACTTCAATTTGGAAGGTTTTATAAACTGTTTTTGATGGGTCACGAAATGTTAGTGGTAAAAAATAAATGCAAAAAAAAAAAAACATTCTAAATTTTTTCTAATAATTATTTTAATGGGGATCGAAGATTCGACTGCCTCGTGATGGCGGCCGCTGGTCCACTTCGCAAAGGTTCTCCGTAAACCTCCTCTTTGGGTGTCGATGTGGCGCGGTATGTGACTTGCCACTCGGAGGAGACACTGCTTCCACCTTTTTATGGCCCTCTGGCTCTCGGACCTTGCTGAAGCTTCTTCCGTCTGCCAAACCGGACAACAGATTCTCGGGATTCGGCAATGCTTTCCACGTGTCATCGCTTTGCTTCGTTTTGGGGGACGGTGCCCGGAACTTGTCCTTTGACCGGTGCGTTAAGCGTCCTGTCCCACCCCGGCGTCGAAAATGGTCCTGGAGTTGCGGCAGGAAATGACGTCACAGGAACCGGCCTGTCACGCAGTGTCGGGTGTCGCGACCCTGGCTGCTGGTCGTAGAAGCTCCGGCAGAAAGTGTATTCGGAGAGCAAGTCGTCTGCTTCTTGCGCAGAAGTTGCGGTGACGTCAGAACGACACCGAACTCTTATTGGCCAATTGAAAAAAAAAAAATAGTGGGTAGACCTCAAAGCATCGAGGTCTACCCACTATTCTTTCAAACAAGGCCAATCACTGCTCGGCGTCGCTTTGACGTCACAGCAACTCGTGCGCAAGAAGCAGACGACTTGCTCTCCGCATACGAGCGAACGCGAGTGTGTCGCTGTCGTCGCGTGGCGTCCCTGCTCTCCTGGCGGCCGAACTGATGCTTCCGTGGACTTTTGTAAAGCCGGTGAGCGCAACTTGCCCTCAGAATAGGCGTCTGCCGCATTCACCGCCAGGATCGCGTCCGGCGACAGCGCGATGCTTTTATGAGGTCAGAAGGCGGAAATGGAGGGACCACTTTTTTGGGGGGACGCGGTACGGAGACGCGCTCCAGGCACCTTAGTTGAGGAGTTCGAAAAAGTCGAACCTGGTCAAACTCGAATCTCGACATAGGATTCGAAACCGTGCAGTCAAACTGCTCGTACGTCATACAAGATACACGGTGCACTCTGCGGACATGATGACAAAATTATATGCGGACACGCTTCTTTTTACAGCGGAGCTGTTAAGGGATAGTTTCCCCAGGATCGTGTCGCCAGCAAAGAAGACACCGAACTCTGGACACCTACTGCCATCTATGAGCGACGGCGGCAAGCCACGTGTCTGGTTGCCGCCGTCGCTCTGGCTTGCCGACTTTCGGCCGGCCATTACTTTCCATTGTACAGCTCCGCTGGTCTTCCTTCTTCACCAAAGGAAAAAGGCTAATTTTTTTTTTTTTTTTTAAGTTTGGAGTGTGTTCACGACATGAAGAAGGAGGAAAGAAAAAAAAAAATCTCGTTGATGACGTCAGGTGACCTCCGACCAACGCTCCGCGGAGATGCGTTTCCGTTGTGTGGGTTCGAGTTGGACACGATATGTCGTCTGCTTGCCAGCGTGGGAAAGTCGCCCAATAATATTATACTAGCCGCATTTCTGGCTCAATGGCTCGTGTCGTTTATCGGACGTCGTGCTTCGAGCCCTACAATAACCCCGCGCTCGTATTTTTTTTTTTTTTTTTTTGTTTCGAAGAGAACTTGCGCTGTGTGGCGGCCGTAGCCGAGTTGCCGAGGACGTGCTGACTACCGGCGCTTTATATATATATATATATAAAGAGAGAGAGAGAGAGAGCTTTTGCGTGTAGAGCATTCCGTTTTCCACAGCACCAAGATTGCGGATGTAGCGAATCTGAAGGTCGAGTTCGACGAGGTTCGACCGTGTCGAACTTTGAACGCGGAGTGCTGCTCTTATGCGCATGCGCGGAAATTGGAAACGCCACCTGGTGGAAGAGGGATGGAATATTTATCGGGTGTATTGTTTCGAAGTAACCAACAACAAAGTCATTAAACGTATAGCTGTTTGCTTTAAATTCGGTATACATAGGTAATCGCTCCATAGGAGTTAAAACGAACCAGAGTATAATTTTTTTTTTCTCCCAATATTCGCAAGTTTTGTGTAAAAAGTTAAAGAAATCGAACTTGGTCAAAATTTGCAAAACAGTATCCGAAGGTTTGCCGAACCACTCGAGCCTCGGATTCGAATAAAGTTCGCGACATTTTCTAATGATCAAGATCGCCGTTCATAGCAGACGATAAGTGTGAACCCGCGCTAAGCATGCGCCGTGAACAACGCACTCAAATATGGCGTCTAGTCAATACAGGTTCTTTTTCCCTTACAAATTGATGATACAGCGCGCAATAAACAAGGGACACATTGGTGATACAGTGCGCCGTCACCAATTTGTAAGAACGAACCAACTCACCTGCATCCTCACGTCGATGCTTTTCTGTTGTGTGTGTTTTTTTTTCTCGTAAATTTGTGTAGACGTTTGTTGACCGCTCTCACTATCTTCCCTTACTTTTGAGTTATCCCTTTCACCGTTTTCAAGTGGCGTATGTCGTATTCGTACACCACACCCGAGCAGTAGCGTATCCAGGGAGGAAACTTATAAGGCTTCAGCCCCCCCCCCCCCCCCCCCCCCCCCCTCCGCACCCCACGTCATGGACATCCCAATCACCTCAACACCCTCCACAAAAAAAAAAAAAAAAAAAAAAAAAAACTTTTGGATAGATTATTGTTTCCGAGGTAGAAAGCCGTAGTATGGTAGCTGTGGTGCTGAATCTCACCAACGCGGGGCGCCGATTAGTCCCGAGTGCCGCGTCAACGTTCGGCCGGGACTCGGTTTCTCGCTGATTGGACGCGAGTTCCAGCCGAACGCTGACGCGGCACTGCGACCTCGTTAGCTAGGAGGTGCCGGTTCGTACCGGAATGAGCGTCGATAAGCGTCTCGTCGTAAGGTGAACGCCGGAAACCGGAAATCGTTGTTGTAAACGAGCGCGCGTGCTCAGGTCGAGTCGAGCTGTCACTGCCGTGATTAAGTGAGGTCGCGTGCGCGCTGACCGCAACGGGCAGCACAGAGCGCTGCGGACAAAGAGAAAAGACAGAGACAAGAAAGGAAAGAAAAAAAAAAAATAAAGCAAGAGGCGGTGAACGAACAGGTTGACAATTATATTTACACGCCGGACGAGGGCGACGAACGAAAGAAAAAAAAAAAAGAAATGAAACAAGAAGCAAAACAGGTAGCAAAACATTCATTTTTTTTTTTATTCTTTTTTATACACTGAACGAAAAGATACTTGCTTGGCATTTGTAAACAGAGAGCTTTTAAAAAAAAAAAGACAATTAGAAATAAAAAAAAGTTACGTGAAATTAAAAGAAAACGGAATTTAAGCCCTATGTTTGGGGGTGATATATATATATATATATATATTTTTTTTTTTTTTTTGTCTGCGTAAACAGGCGAACGTCCTCGCTGCTTCGCATCTTGAAATGTTGCTCATTGTAGGTTTTTACCTGAATGGATAACTACCGTTTCATTGCTGTCGTCACGTAAGCAAAAGTTGTCACTGCGTGTATTTTTTTTTTTTAATTTTTATATTGTATTATTTGATTGTCGAGCGCGATTTCACTTTATGTCCGAGCGCAGCCGGACACAACATGCCGATGATGCGTCGTCGTCGTAGTCTTTGTTGGTCTTCGCCAGAGTGTTGAACCGAAATTTTTATCCGTTCAGTTCGGGTTCGGGTTCAGCTCCGGGGAGCAAAAATAACGGTTCGAACCGATTCGAACCACTAAATTGGGAATATATTTTCCGCGTTGTTTTTTTGGCAATAGATACTATTTCAACCGTGAAACGAGTTTTTTTTTTTATCATTTGTACATTTCACTTCAGTTTTTAGGAACCAAAACAAACGTCAAAAATGTGTTATTTAATTTTGAAGAAACAGTAAAAGAAAAGCTAGATTAACCTACAAAACGTCGTGTTTCTACAACTCGACATCTATTTGTCTACCTGAGGACTGAGTCTGGTAGGTCGCCTAAAGTACTCGTGGTAGGTACAACAATTTACGTCGCATGCAGTATTATAAGTTGAATCGTGCTCTTGAACTTGGAAGTTAATTACAGTGTATAAAATCGTAGAAAGGGGCTCCTCGTCGTCATATATACGCTTAAATATTGTTGACGAAATACGTTTCACAATATATATGATGACGACACAACTGAGGTCAAACAAAGAATATTAAAAAAAAAAATGTCATCGAAGTTTTAGGACGAGCCCTTTCAGTCTACCTTTTATAGAAACACGTACTGAGCGGCAGTCACAATGCTTGTTTTCCTGACCAACATTGTTTACACTCAGCACCGTGATGCAGGAGAATAACCATGCAGAAACGAGAAAACAAAATGGTTCACTCTAATGTATACGCACCTTCGTACTTGGATCGAATCTAGCCTAAAATAGCGCGTACCCCAGTGAACACTTTCGGCCTAGCTGGGCATTTGAGATTTGTTCTTGACAAGATGCCGGTCAGTGCAATTTCCAAATAAGCATCACCCTTGCTAATTGGTGATTTTTTTTTTTTTTGTGACAAACTAGCATTTCTTTTTTCCTTTATTTGTTTGCGGATCTTTACCGCGTAGGGGGGCAGAGATGAAGGCATGGTGCCTGACGGAACCTCTGCCCCCCCCTCCCCCCCACCCGCCCCCCTTACAGTTTCATACTCTACTCGTCATTTCAGCGACCTAATTGGTCAATATCTGACGGTGTCCGTGCGCAACCGTCATGGTTCCGCGAGGCACCCCTGTGTACTTTGTTTTTGTCCAGCCCAAAGACGCATAAAATTGTTGTTCATCTCGTAAAAGAGGACAATAACAGACATCTACATATTTGAGAAGTTAAATATGTGTCAGGAACATAGCGACTTGTTCTTGCTGGGAAAATCAAATCCGGTGGTGCAAAATGCACGCTGCAGAGGTTCGCGCTCAGTTCATAGCCATGTATTTGAGATACACAAATTATTCTCGCTTGGTGCAGCGTCGTGAGGAACCGCGCGAGCGTCTGGCACCCCCCCCCCCCCCCTCTCTCTCTCTCTCTCTTTCTCTCTTTTTTTATGCTCTTTTAGGGAATACTGTTTATTCCTGAAGGACTTCCTCTTCCGTTTGGGGCTGTTGATTCGAGAATTATATTTGTGTCGAGAAATCCTCCCTTTTTTATTATATATATATATATATATATATATATGGGTGTTTTGTTTTAAGCTTAACAGATTTGTTTAAAAAAAGCCGTGAAAATTACACTTATGCTGCTTGTGGAGGTGAGTTATACGGCCAGGGGGACATATTATAGGGGGCTGATCGTAACGATCAGTCGGCTAATTAATTAAAATTCGTTAATTAATTTTTAATTAATGAAAATAGACATATGGTTCCAATTAGAAATTTGCTCAGCGTTATCGAAAACCCCTAAACCAGTCATTTTCAGAAAGACTTTGAGCGCGTGAGAAGCGTAGTAGTGCACTAAAGTTACCGCTCGTGGAGCAGGTACAAAGCTAGAGGTTGCGATAAGGCGCCCACGCGATTTTTCCGTCTCTGCACGAGTGGTAACTTTAGTGCACTACTACGCTTCTCACGCGCTCAAAGTCTTTCTGAAAATGACTGATTTAGGAATTTTCGATGACGCTGAGCAAGTTTCCAATTGGAACCATATGTCTAATTCCATTAATTAAAAAGTTAATTAACTAATTTTAATTAATTAGCCGACTGATCGTTACGATTAGCCCCCTATAATATGTCCCCTTGGCCGTATAACTTACCTCCACAAGCGGCATAAGTGTAACTTTCACGGCTTTTTTTAAACAAATCTGTTAAAGGGGCGGTGCAACGATTTTATGATTAAAAGAATTTGCATCTTGTCATTTTTACGTTGTTTATCGTGTCCCGGAGGATAGAGAAAACACCTCCTTCATTAAAAATGTCGCGATTCCGCTGCACAATCGCGAAGCAAAAGTCGAGCTTTTTCGCCCACCTGCAGCCCCAAGTGGCAGCCGAAGGAACTACGGCGAAAAGGTTACGTGACCTCGCTCGGTTCTAAGCTGCAGCATAACGCCCGCTAATGTCAGCAGAGAGAGGGAGAGGAAGCGTCCTCCGAGATAGCACACGGGAACCTACGGGGCACTCCGAATGACGTCACTGGGAGTGCGACCAGGTGTGACCCTGAAGTCTGGGAGTGAGTTGAGGGGTGCCCGAAATGCCAATATTTATCTTTTTTTTACGCAACAACTAGGACACGCAGGCGAAATCGGTTTTCTGTTCTTTACTTCAGAAGTGTCAGAGGGCAACTTCCACAAATCTTTGACCGAAGTCCGGAAATCGTTGCACCCCCCCCCCCCTTTTAAGCTTAAAAAAAAAAAAACACCCTGTATATATATATATATTTACTTAAATACTGCGTTGTTTATACAAAATACGGAGATGGTGAAAAATTGGGGAAGAACTTGGGAACGACACTCCTGTGAGACTCTGAGCAGCTGCCAACGTTCGGCTGTCCCTCTGAGGCCACTAGGGTCTTTCTTTTTAGGAAGCCCTCCCGTACACTCATCTGGTTCTATTTATCGTCGAATTAATAAGTCACATTTAGTCCTTTCAATGTTTTTATTCTCGGGGTTAACTTTCTGAAACAGTTCAGCGACAACGAAAACATGCTCGAGTGTCTTAATGATGTGTACATATGAAATGGGTCGTGCAACAATGTTTGTACTTTCAGTAATTACCGCCAAAAGCTAATTCCTGACGTTGATAACTTGCAAAAACGCCTGTTAGTTTTCCTCTCCGCTCAACGGCAGACGTAGCAAAATAGAAGAAAGAAACAGCTTTCCCCTCCTGAACTCGCTATTAGAACAAGCGCCCACGTGATCTGACGCTAATTATAGTACATATACCGTCAGTGTTTATCATAGTCATGCGCTGGGGTTGGTAAAAAATAAAGCGTGGGTTAAGCTTTAGATGTTGTTAGAGTTCGGCTATTCTCATCTTTGATCTAACACGAGCCGTTACCCGAATGTTCGGCGACGCTGATTGTCACGAACCCGAGCACTCGACTCGGACTCGTGACAAGCGAGTATGTGAAGTACTCGGTTGTCACGAGTCCGAGTCGTGCTGCCATGTGAAGTGACGGTGTCAACGACGCTAATAAATCTAGTGACGTTCTCAATTCAAGCCGACTTGGCGCAGTGAGTCACGGGAAGTGACATTACTTAGAAGCATGTCTTGGACACCGTGACGTCACGTGACCACGTGACGCATGATTTATCGTAGTGCCATGACAAAGCGCCATGAAAACCCAGAATTTCTCATACATTGGAATTCGGCACATGGAAATTTGATCACTACATAGAAATACAGCTGCCAATTTTTATTTCTCAAACATTATTCTTGTAATACATAAAAAAAAAAGAAATCCGTGAACCGTTTTGATCTGGTTACCGTTATATTTTTTTCCAGTTCAGTTTCAAGATAGCGGCGAAGATTTTGGTTCAGTTTAGTTCCGGTTCGGCTAAAAATAACGGTCCGGTTCCGGTTTTCGGTTCGGTTCGGTTCGACACTCTGGTCTTACCATCGACTAAACCAATCGCGCGGGAGAAAAAAAAAAGCGCGGGATCACGACGCTTTCACTGTGCTTGCTTGGTTTACTCGGTGTCGGTGATAGGAGACGCACAAGGACAACTTGCGCCGTGACGATGCACTTTTGACGCTGTTTTGACTGGCCCCGTCGGACCGTAGCGAGTGGGCAATATGCAAAATAGCAGCGCCCCTAGCGGTTCAGGTGCACTCTGGGAGGAGGAGACTGTCGACGACTAGTTTCGGTTTCGCCGGGTTGTGCATCGGTCGTCTGCTGTCGTCTCCGCACCGCCATTGCTCACGTCGTCGTGGACTGACAAAATGCTCCCAAATATCGCGAGCCTAGCTGTTCAAAACAATTAATTCTTGCTGCATTGTTTGCTTGCTCTTCGCGTACCATCTTGTCCGGAACCATTCTGTCCAAAATCGTTTGAGAAAAAGAGGAAAAAAAAGTTGGCACAAGTTTCAGTATATGTTGACAAAGACTCGAGAACTCACAGAACCACCTCGCAGAAATTGACGTCACGTGACTTTAAGTTACATGACGTGGTCACGTCGATTTCCGCGCTAAATTTAGCCGGGAAATTGACACCACGTGACTTGGTCACATGACGTGGCCGCGTGGTCGCTAAGCCCCTCCGCTACCCGGAACTCTACAGCCAAGGCCATCGGCGCGCAGGCGCGGGTGGCGGTTTCTTCGTAGCGGAGGGTTAGCGGAGGGGGAAATACGGTCTACTAATCGCGTGACTTAAGGTCACATGACGTGTTCACGACCACGTCACGTAAAATTCACCGCTAAATTTAGCCGGGGAATTGACATCACGTGACAAGACAGCTTTAACAGGGAAATTGACGTGGCAGTTCTTCGTGAGATGCATAAAAACGGCTTTCTCTCCGTGAGTACTCATCGAGCAGCAAAGTTATGTTCGTTAATATAACTTTTTTTTTTGTTGTTGTTTTGCGGGGCCTTGTTTACGGCTGTTGGTTGTTTTGTCCCACGGGGCAGTTGCTTTCTCATGTGATTCTTCAGGTTGTTTTGTTTTGTTCATGTTCGGTTCGCTCCCCTGTTTTCGCGCAGCGCGTGGGACTGAGGTGCGGACGAATTTGGATACGGACATCGCCATCGTCGCGTTGGAGACGGGCCCGCAATTCAGGTGAGATGGGTTCCGGGCCATTTTCTCTCTGACATCACGTTTTGACGTCACTATGTCATGTGACGTCACATTTAGCGGAGGACAAAAGTTTCGCGCCAAGTTTAGGGGAGAAATTTCCCAGCCACGACGACACACGAAACGCGCTCCGGGTTCCGACTGCCGCGCGAGCTCCGTAGCCTGGTAATCGAGTCCTCGTGAATGGCGCGGGGTTCGAGCTTGCTTCATTTGGAAAACGTTGTTGGAAGAGGGATATTCAAACATATGAGAAGAAGAAAAAAAAAAAAAGAGTGTTTGTAAACGTTTGTATTCCACGCATGACCGAACACGCGGATTCTCTTAAATAAAAGACACCTTTTCTGTTTCTATTTTTTTTTTTTTGGGGGGGGGGGGGGCTTATTTTGAATTTTGTACGTTTCCCGATGAGCGGGGCACTCCTCGCGCTTGGGCGCGAATTTTTTTTGGGGGGGGGGGGGGGGGGGGCACATCATCTGCGCGTTCGCGTAGCCTGTTCGCGAGTTCCTCGAATCCATCTTCGTCGTCGCCGGTTTATCGTTAATTGCCGAGTTTCTGCGCCGCATTCTGTATTCGTTTTTATTTATTTTTTTTTACCCTTTATCTGTCTGCTCCAGATGATTTTTGTCTCGTCGTCGCGTTGTTGTGACAGGCGGTAAAAATTGCTTCTCTTTGTGTGTGAGCCTTACACGAGGGGACAATGCGAAGGTACCAATGAAACCTTATTCTTTCTGTTTTTTGTTTTGTTTAGGGGGAGGGGGGGGGGGGGGAAAGGAGAGAAATCAGTGAACGATTTGCTTGCGCTCCAGTGCCAACGTTGCTCCGTGCAACGAAAACTCGCCCGATTCCGACTCGGCCTCGCCAACGAAACGGCGTTGCGCTTCGGAGAAGAGGGGGAGGGGAAGACGGGAATCCAAACCCGAGAAAGAAATTGAAAACGGCACGAACCGAGAGATAAAAGCCCCCCCTTCCTTTCCTCCCGTTTCGGAGGGGGGAGAAAAGGGAGGAGGGGGTGGCCCCGCTCGGCGGAACAGCCCCGTACTCTCGCGCTCAGGCGTCCTCCTCACCCTTCCCGCTCGCTGCGCCGGTCGGGAGGAGGGGGAGGGGTGCGCTCCTTGGCAAATCCGCTCTCCAGGTTCTTCTTTGACGTCTCTCATCCTCCCCTCCCCTTGCCCTCGTTGATTGCGCTCGGCAATGTTTGTTTCGAACGGTTTTCTTCCCTCCTCCCCACTCCTCTTTCTCTCTCCACCCTTTGGGTTCTTCCCCTGCCTGGGAAAATCTCATTAGTTTAAACTGTAATGAACATTCTGGAAAGGAGCTTAAAATGGCCGGATGCGGGTTGCTGGGGGGGAAGTAAGGATCTGGAGGGGGAGGGAGGTAGTTTGTTTTGCGTCTCCCATTTGCATCTTTCCCTCTCTCTTTCTTCCTTACTTTTTGTTTTCCCCCAGTTTCTTCAAATGCCCTTTCCCGTACTAATGCTTGTTGGGTTGAGTTGGTCTGCCGGAGCTTGATAGGAGGCAGGGTAAAATGGCCGACACAGCTTCCTTTGCTAACAACTGCTATTTGGGAGTGGGGGTGCCACCCGAATTTGCATATCTGGGTCTGTTGCACAATTCAGATCTTTGGGTTTGGCTGTATGCTGTACCGTACAATTCGGAGGAGGAGACATTGCAGCATGGTGAACTGCAAACGCTTGTTCACCAGCCCCGTTACCAACCTTTGGGGTGTTACGGCCTGTTCCCACATACAGCGCAGTGATACCGCAGTGCTGTTAGTCAGTGCTGGAAATAGCATGGAACTTGCTGATGCAGCGCTTACTTTGGGATACGTTAGTGACACAGCGCTGATACATCCAGTGGAGTGTTCAGAAAAGGGGTCTGGATGTCCTGACCCCCCCCCCCCCCCCCCTCTTGAATTCTGCATGTGTGAAAATTTAGGGCAGGGAAATTGGGGGGGGGGGGGGGGTTCTTAAACATATGTTACGCTGACCCCTCCCTCTGGAAATACCTGCGTTCGCCCCTGGATACACCACTGCGTCAGTGATAAGTCAGCTTCAAGTCAACTGAAACCGTCTCCTTAATTGATAAGTTCTTAGACATTCCCACTTGCATTTTTTTCTTGTGTTCCTGCTCCTGACAGCCTTTGGTGACGTCTTGCTGGCGTTAGCTGCCCACCGACAAACCACGTGTCAGTCAGCAACCTGTCGCTCTGCCTTGTATCAGCACACTGAACCTAGGAACTGCATGCAAGGGGGACTACAAAAATTACGCAACTGTGTAACCCTTACTGTGTCTAAAACCATGGTTTATTGGAACTGGCAGTCAAAGAGCACAAATGGGGCTACAACTCGTACACCCTATGACTCAAGGTGCCTTTTCATGGTGCAAATGCAACCACTATCATATGTTTCCGACGAAAAGGTAAGCTTGCTAGGTGCAGGTTGCGATTTTTTGGACTCGGTTTATGGTGTAACGTTTGAGCCAAGCTGTGCTCGTTAAACCCTATAACAGTTCATTTTGTCCTTGTCTTTTGGAAAGCAGAAGACAAGGACAGACTGGAGAGTGGACCCTGTTTGTGCAGAAATAAGTCGAATTTGAGATGCTTCCAAGAAGGGGAAAACAGAAATAAAAGAATGCTTCCTGCATGCCAGAAGAAAGTGTTTTGTGCTGTTGTCTATCGCTCAGTTCAGTCCTCTCTCGCTGCCACCGTAGACAGCACTTGCGCAACTCACGGCCAGAAGGAGAGGGCCTGCCTTTTCTTTTTCTGCGCTCAAAGGTAATCTCTATCACCAGTACACCGCTTACTCCTTTTTGGGTTTGCGGAGTTGCGATATAGATAAATCCCATATTCACATCCTCAACGCAATACTTCAATTTGGGACGAAGGCGACGGAGAACTGCGACCCTTTTTTCGTGTTCCATTTTGTTTTGACTTCGGCTTGGATTTCCTCATGCCGCTAGTTCAAGTACGACTGCCGTAGAATGCTTTTATGCTCCATCCCACCGAAACTTTGCAGACCGCGAAGGCTACGGTCGTAGTGAACCAATCGGTGCATTGGAGGGAGACACTTGGCTACACTCTATCTCACTAGTTGCGCGCAGTGCTGTCAAAGCCACGGGCGGGAAAGAGAGGGAAGCCGCTTTTAAACATTTAGGGTGACGGGCTAATCTTCTAAGGGGAGGAAAGCGACGTCTGGGGCACTTGCAAAGAGGGTCAGGGTAAGAGGGGAGTACCTCCTTCCTCTCTTCTCTAACTGCTCTCGCCCCTGTACCGCTGCACCGATCGGCTCAAAGGGGTCGTAGCGTTCGCTCTTTGCCAGGTTACGGTAAATAAAACTAGAGATCCGACATCTTCGCATGGCCTGCATCGTTGCCAAATTCCGTGCCTCACTTTTGTCGTCTGTCCCTTTATCACACAACTTCACATATTTTTCTTCCCCTTCTCCCACGGACCCGAAAGACTTTTTAGCGTACCGATTTGCGAGTCATCGCGGAAAGTATACACCAGTCCCCGGAGCAGCTCATTTGCGGAAACATGGTGTTTTTGTCTGCACTCGCATATCTGTGCCACGCAAAACAGATGTGAGCGACGTCACGGATTCGGTGCCGTGTTTTGAGAATGCAAGGTCCTCCGTTACATGTTTGCCTCGTGGTACAGCGTCTGCAGGTGACAACGGCAGAACACTGCTGTCATTTGCGGAAATGAAAGAGCGTCCGACTTTCTGACTTGCGCACCAATACCCTGCGGTGGCGTGGCCCTGTAAAATTTCGCAGCAGCCGTGCCAAACTTGTGGTTAAAAAGAATGCTCTGCTACTTTGTGAAAGTGCAGTGTGCAAAGGGGCCAAGGTGCAACCTCTCAGTACGTCCATCACTGCCTTGACATTTTCCTGCTCTTCTGGTGCCACTTAGTGACAGTGTGTGCAGGGTTGTCGGGACAGCTCCAGAAGACAGTTTCAGTTCATCTCGTTGTAATAATAATCATAGTAATAATAGTAGTATATCTTCAGACTGCAGAGCCACTGCCTAAGGATTATCCATACTTTGCGGCAGGGTGTCTGGATATCTCATCTGCCTCAGAGTGGAGACATCCTTTATCGTGTAGGAGCTAGCTCTTTTGGTCCCTGCTGAAACAAACGTGCAAACTAGCTTTCGGTGGTGAACAGGTATTAGAACACCAGCTGAAGCCGTGAACTCAAGTTGGCTGAGAGGTGCTAGAATTTTTGCACCTTGCAAAAGCATTAATAAAAATGATTGGGCACTGTGGTAAATGAGATTTCATAGAGTAATGTCTCATTAATGCGGACCCCGCTAATATGAATATCCCACTATATAGACAACATTTTTAGGGACGAGCTGAGTAAATAGGTGCATTTTTGTCTTGTTATTATGAACAGCTCGCATTATGGACACCTTCTGGAAGGAACAGAGGTACCTATCTATAATCACGAGACATCACTGTATCATTCTAGTGCTCTATGCTGGAAAGTAGAGACACTCTACTTTTCAAGATAGAGCAGTGTTGTGTGGTGGTTCCGCATGACGATAACGCGGAGATATTTCTTTTTTCGGATTATCAAAGGTATTGTGAATTAGTTAGCTGACGGATAAATAAGCCTCTTGCATTTCAAGCTATTAGGGATGGGCCAAGCTTTCTTCAAATGAAACAGTCAGACTCGGCAAAACCAAACTTCCTAAAATATATGAGGAAAAATTTGGTTAAGTTCCTGCTTTATGAACATTCGTATGACTTATTTGCTTAGCTAGCTTAAAAATACCCGATATCTGCCTGGTCCTCTTGGATAAAAGGTGACAATTACTCTAGCCTAATTGGTCACTTTTCAGGGTGCTGTTTAATGGCCATAACGAAACTAATTTTTCAGGTCAAGCAATTGCAGTAATGAGTAGTTGTGGGGCTCTCCCTCGAGCCTTGTATGTTACTTCAGTAATTTGCCATTAATAGAAAGAACAATTTACAGCTCTCTAGTGGGCTTCTGATCTGCAGCTGGAGGCCCCTAATCTACAAAGAAAAAAAAAACTAGGAACAGAAAATTTTGGTTCTATGTCTGCATGTGCGAACCCGGAAATAGCGCTCTCACTGTTGGCAGCTGCTGCAGCCAAGGTTGAGAGCACTGCTGGATGTATGGACAGATATTAACGGCTGTACACTTTATAACGGGCGGCAGCACATGCCATCTAGCCTAGAGAAATGTACTCCTCTCCCCTTTAAATTTTTTCTAAATTCCATCTCGTTGAATTTGTCTAATCCACCCATTTTGTGTGAAAACTTTCTGCAGGTGGCCAATTGCCACCAGAACTCCCCCCTTTTGTTTGCACCACTTGCCTATTTTCATGTGTTTTAAACAGACATACATATATATATATAAAAAAACATTCAAGAGGTTTTGTTTCAGACGTGCACTTTCTGCTTTGAGGCTAGCGCCAAAACACCAAAAGGTGTGAAGCAGTATTGGTCGGCTTGGTGCTGAATACCTTGCGCTATTTGTCGATAGGGACATTTTAATCCCTCTAAAGGGCTCTGGCGATGGCGTCACTAGAGTATGTGTTGTGCATAAAGGTGGGTTAGTGCATGATAGGAATAACTATAGACCAATATCAGTTCTACCATGGTTTCTAAAAATTTTAGAACAGGTCATCAAGGCAAAACAGGTTTGTGGCCTAAATAGAAATAATTAACTGAGTTGCCCAGCAGCAGTATGGGTTTCAGAAGAACAAATCAACCAAAATGGCATTATTAAATATAAAAAATACACTAACCAGCAATTTTGAAAACCTGCATACACAACTAGTTTTCTTTTTTTTCTTGGAAAGCTTTTGATTTTATTGAACATGATGTTTTTAGAAAACTACTATTTTATGTAATAAGCGGTATTTCCTTCTAATTAATTCATAGTCACTTATCAAAGTGATTGTAATGCACAGTTATGAATGACTTATAATTCCAATCTGAGTTGAGCCAGATAAATTATGGTGTTCCCCAAGGGTCAGTTCTAAGGCCATTGCTTTTTCTTATACAGGGTGTTTCAGAGAACTCAGGCCAAATCGCTCCTGCGAAAACTACTCATCGCAACGAAAAAAGGCTTTTGTCGTTTTGGTCCTGGGCCAGGGGCCCATTTAGGAAAATTATTGAAGTCCGGGATAATTAAGTTGTTAATTATTTTTGTGTAATTAGCTTTTTTAATATTGTGTTTAAGGACATGGTTTCAATTAGAAAATTGCTCAGCATCGTCGAAAAACACTAAATCAACACATTGCAGAACGATAGAAGGCACGCGAAGCATTCTACGGCTTTCTGAAAAACCGCACGAATTCGACGGGTTTTTAAGTTTCGGTTTGTTATCGGAGCGCATCTCGGCCCCGGCGGCGCCGCGCCCCATGGAGAGATAGTGCAACCAACCTCTGCTGCGCTGTCATCGCGCGACGCAGCGGAGGCAGGTTTCACTATCTCTCCACGGGGCGCGGTGCCGCCAGTGCCGAGGTGCGCTCGGATAGCAAACTGAAACTTAAAAACCCGTCGAATTTGTGCGGTTTTTCAGAAAGCCGTAAAATGCTTCGCGTGCCTTCTATCGTTCTGCAATTTGTTGATTTAGTGTTTTTCGACTATGCTGAGCAATTTTCTAATTAAAGCTATGCCTTTAAACACAATATTAAAAAAGTTAATTACGTAAAATAAATTAACAACTTAATTATCCCGGACTTTAATAATTTTCCTAAATGGGCCCCTGGTCCAGGACCAAAACGACACAAGCCTTTTTTCGTTGCGATGAGTAGTTTTCGCAGGAGCGATTTGGCCTGAGTTCTCTGAAACACCCTGTATACGTAAATGTCTTATAGCTAGGGCTCCGTGTTTTCGAATAAATCCGAAAAACTTCGAAGAACACCCGCCGGTAAACGTTTGGTCAATTTGGATTTATCCAGTAAACTCAGAATTTTGATGTGCCAATGCCCCTCCCCCCCCCTTCCAATAAACTAAATAAAGACGGTATTTTATAATTAGGTTTGATCAGTGCAAAGGGTCAATGGTCCCGGGAAAATGCCACCACAGTTATCTTTCAAATCTCGGTTCATTGACAAAAAGAGGTCTTACCGATCATCTCGTCAAGGTTCAGAACGACATGTCATTGTGCGTTTGGGTCACGACAAAAGCCCCTGTATTGGTTTCCAGTTTGGGCCATTTTTGTAACAGTTAAGGCTATGGATCACAGAGATTGCATAAAATTGGAAGAGGGGCAGTTGAAACTTCCCTATTCCGTCCTTTACCACTCCACCTCGTCGGCCGCGGGGTAGCATGGATTAGGATGGGATTAATACGTGCTCCCAGCGACTACCTCCACGAGTTTATTTTCAAGGTGTCGACGCTTATCCAAGCCACAGATGTGTGCAACTTTTGCCGTGGGACAAATTAGTATTGCCAATGGCAATGGCACCAACACCGAACCCAGCTGAAGGTATCTTTGATATAAGTGAGTTTTATTTTTCCTTATCTAGCATACGTATACACCCGGATATTATTAATTTTTTTCATAAGAAACACTGCGAAATTAAGCTTTGAATTTCAGAGATTTTGGAATCAAACAAAAATAAACTCTCATAAACTCAGAATTTCGAAAAACGCCCTCCGAATTTAACGAAAAATAAACTTCGAAAACACGGAATCCTACTTATAGCATCCTCGATCATTCACAGCTTTGTGCACCACGGCACCGAAGTGCGCCCCATCGTCTTTGATGGAGTGCCCCGGTGCGCACTCGATCAAAGATGCTATTAGCTCACATACCACAAGCTCTAGATATTATATTGTATGCAGACGATAGAGGTATGTTTTTTACAGATACAAATACTAATAAAATCTAGAACATGGCAAACATTTGGCTTGGACAGTTATCAATGTGGCTTGGACAGTTCAATCAACTAGAATCAAATATAAGTAAAACTAAATATGTCAACATCATACCAAAAATGAAAGCCGTTTACAACTCCCTGTAACGCCGAATTGGAGCGCAGCTCTTGAGGAGGGAGAGGGAAGGATACTCAGGGGAGGGTATAGCCCTCCTCATCCTCCTCCTCCCCTCATCCTTCAATCTCCTCCGGGGGGGGGGGGGGTCACGTGACCTCGGGGGGGGGGGTTACGCCGACGCCGACGGCGACGCCGCTCAAGCCGGAAACGGGCAGCCTAAGAGCTGCGCTCTAAAAGTAAGGCAAATAGACATATCATTACTAAAATAATCCAAAACTCGATAATTGAGGAAGTGCGTGCCCTCATACAAATTTATGGCGTCTGGTTCGAAGAAACCTTTCTCTGGTCAAGCCATACAAGTCGTCTTTGCTCCGGGATACCTAGATCAGTTAATATTTTGTATAGAATTCAGTTATCTCCTCCCTAGTTGCTCAAGTGTCAACTCTACTACAGCCTTGTACGCTTGCATCTTGATTACCGTCTAATAATAATAAATTATAATAATTGTGTTTGTTGTCTGTACGTTTATGCAGCCTGAAATTAGTCAGCCTCAATGGGCAACTTGTCTCCCAGCGGTAGATGAGCAATTTAGCCAGTGCAGTACAACCGCTAGCCTGGGGTCTTTAACGTGCACCACGCAGTAGTGATACACGACCGCACGCCGGCACGAGGCTCACCCAAATCTAAACGGGCAGGGGTGGGGATTGAACCCAGGTTCTGCAGAGCCAGCTTTCACTTCACGTGCTCCGAGCTGGTGTGTGCCAGCCCACTCTGCCACCGATCCCCCTTGATTACTGTCTGCTTATGTGAGCAACCACAGGGACAAACTTTGAAAAAACTATTCATTATTCAAAAAAAAGCACTATGCTGCATCTAAAAGTCACCATCCGGAGAGAATACAGCCCCATATTTTTTTTTAAATTATTGCACATTACATAATAAAGAGCTTTTAAATGTCGAACTTGCTATGGAAATATATAAACAAGTTAACAGTGACCAAGAGTCATTTCATGAGCTCTATCCTCAAAAAAGAAAAAGCTATACAATATCAGTGATCAAATATATATCAAACAAAAGGTGTAAATAAATTACGGACTACAAAGCTTGGCATATCAGGGAGTACCTGAAACAAGTGTGGGGAGGTTGAAGAAATTATTATGAAAGCGAAATCTATTCATAGTTTGAGAATGAACTGGAAACGATATCTCTCGTCCGGTCCCATTTTATATCCTGTGCCTATTATTGTAAACCTGCTTCTTTTTTAGTGTTTATGTTGAATAATATTGTGTAATGATCAATTCTTCTGCAGTCAGTGTTGCGTGACTGTGTGCATTGTTGTTCTGTGTTTTTTAATATCTTACCTGGACATTATATATGACTAGTGCCGATACGTCCACCAATGTTTTGTGATAGTGAATATTTGTTAAAGCCTTTATGTAGGCCACTTTTTTTCTTCCTCTTGTCTCTTCCTTCTCTGACGGGCATTGCATACGGCTGTAGGAGCCTCATCAGGCGGCGTTAGTCTGCCTTTTGCTCCATCAGCCAAGACATAGAGTCCTCTTATTAATATTATTATTATATACTGCACACTTTAGACGAGATAAATTTTTTTGGCCTTTAAGTATTTCTTGAAAAGACACTTCAGAAAAAGGAGACAATATTGTCCCTGCTTGGTACTCCGCTCTCGCTCGTGTCTGCGAGCAATGACCCATCTGCGCTGCGTGCATGCCCATGCATGTAGCCCTTTTGGCTACTCTAAATAAAGGTGAGTGTCAATGTGGCACCCAAGAATCGTGCAGCTACTATTGTGGATTGCTCTGTGCATAAATAAAGAGCGACCTACAACAGTCGTGCTGGCTCTACATCACTTCTTTTGTTACTGGCATTCTGCGTTCCGTCTCGCCAAATTAGTAAATGAATGTCATTCAACCAGTCGGGTAATATCTGGTAAAGAGGCTGGGGAAAGATCTGGAGAAAAGCTGGGTGATTTTTCCCCAGGTCTTCCCTTCAAAACAAAAGGAAACAGATTGTGTCGCCCCCTAACAAACTCGAGAATTGAGGAATATCTGGGGAAAAGCTGGGAGATTTTCCCCCAGATCTTTCCGTCAAGACGGAAGGAAATGCAGTGTGCATCATCCTATGATGAGCAGAAGGTTTGGGGAAGGTCTGGAGACCGATTTTTTATTCATGAAGAAAGGAAATGTAGGCTCACCCTATGATGAGCACAAGATTCGTGGAAGACCTGGGGAAGAGCCAGAGGACTTGTCCCTAGATCTTCCCTTCAAAAGGAAAGAAAATGCGGAGTGAGTCGCCCCAGCTGTAGCGAAGCCGGTCTTGGCAGCCGGCTGCTCTTCATATTGAGCTAGAGTCTCGTCTCACATGTCTCATTGTTTGGGCAGACTGGCTGGCACAGCTGCCCCACTCTGCAGATGCGGAAGGGGGCTTCTGAAACATCTGTCTCCAGCCATCGTTCCTCCTTTCACCCCTTTGTGTCCATTTTGAATGTAACAGTCCTTCCAGTGTATCTGTGAGGAGGAGGGAGAAAGGGAAAATTCACATCGGTCTGATAAACAGTTTGGCAGGGCCTTCAAGACCATGATTCCTTTCGCAAACAGTCCCGCGCTTCCTTTTCATTGTGGTGGGCAGTTGCCGTCGTATGCCGATGGCAAAAGTTAGGCGGTAAGCGGACATGCAGCCTTTTTCTTCTCCCTTGTCGCCTTTTTTCCTATCTTTTGATCCGAGACATTAACTATTGTCCATTCGGTTTCGGCTCCTTTCAATCAGGGTGTCGTAACCGAACCCAAACTGAAAACCGGATCATAACCGTTATTTTTGACCGAACCGGAACAAAACCGAAATTAAAATTGAACGCTTCATATTGAACCCGAACCGGAACGAAACCTTAATCTGATGTGGCGGTTACCGGTTCAGCGAAAGCGGTTCAGGGCCAATTGTATCAATAATTGGTCTATGTGAAAAGTTGCGGCGTATATATCTCTTATGTTGCCAAGACTAGTCCTACATACTGAGAAATATTTTTGCATTTCGTTTTTATTGCATACGTAATCAAAAATACATCATCGTCTGGAGAGCTTGTGGGGGTTTAAACACCTTTCGCGGAACAATAAGACCCGGGGCTCACTGAGAGCCCGTGTTCCAACACCCACCCCGCAGCGTACTCACGTTCAACCGCCGCGGCGGGTTCGTTCGTTTGCTGCACAGCGCCGCTCTAATAGAAGAGACAAACGTACCACACAGTGTGCCGGGTGACCAAACAGTTTAATCACCGCAAGAAACTATACAGGGCATATAATAACGCGACACACTGAGCACCGGTGACGAGAATTGACTCACCGACCGATGCACTCCCGAGAGCCGACGGGCGCCAACGTACTGGAGACGGGTCCGACGCACAACCACCCGCTACGATGGCCACCCGGAGAGTCCCCCCTCTCGGCGTCCGACACCCTCTCGTCGTCGCCTCCCTAGCGCACCCTCGACCACAGCCCAGCGTGTGATCTTCACAGCCCAGAACGTGCGTGTTTTTCGCTTAGGAAAGCGAGCAAAGCGCGCTTTACGCCCGAACACTAAAGATGGCACCGGCCACAAGCTCTTTTTTGGAAAGGTCTATAGGCCCATCCCGAAAATACGCCCTAGCTCTTCTGGCAGAGTTTGAAATACTGCACAGCTGCGTGTGCAAAAGACACCATAAAAATGGAAAGCCGATCGCTTATATTTAGTTCACTTAAGAACAGTGACATACAAGTAATAGCCTTGCCACATTAATGGTGTCTTTTGCGCACAACACTGTGCGCAAAAGAGCGAGTAATACTGCACAGCTGCGTGTGCTGCGTGTGCAAAGGAGGGAGTAGTATTGGGATGGGTCTGTTGCAAAGCATCTTGTGCTCAGAAAAGGCTGCAGGAAGTGCTCGGTCAATATCCAAAGGTCGAGTTAGGAACCGGTTCGAATCGGTTCGGGCTTATTAAAACCGGTAACCGGAGTGATATAATGTGCGCTACCCTAAACCGGAACCGAACCAGAGCGAAATACATGCTGCTGAACCCGAACCCGAACCGAATCGAAATAATGACCGGTTCGACACCCTGCTTTCAATAGGGGGAAAAGAATTGGGGCCAAGTTCCCTTAGGAGCACTCCTCTAATGTTTTTAAAGATGTGGCTAGAGGACTTCAATTATTGTGGAAAACATATGTTCAGGCCAGTTTTCAAGCTCTACACAGGCTATGTTGCACTCTACTCAGTCGCCATGTTAGAGGATGCTATTGGCACTACAGTAGAATCTCTATATTTTAGAGTTAGTTTTTAAGGAAAGACTTTCTCGCTACATCTGGGCATTTGAGGTACTATATATATTAGTGCTTCAGATGCCTGCATTATAACTAGTGTACTTGAATTTTGCTTCACTGCATTCATACCTTGTACTACCGCAAGTACACTAAACGCTTCGATCCCACCCACTTTGAACTGTCCGCAAAACTCGGTTTCTCAACGTATTGTGCTGGGATTTACTACAGAGGTGCCCGTAGGTGGTGCATCAATTGAGTGTGTATGAATACATGAAACCTTTGGAGTCAAAAGAAAGAAAATAAAAACTGGTTTTGTCTATGGAAAAATTATCGCTAAGCCCTTTTGCTTAAAATTGTAAAAAAAATTCTTGGCTCTTCTGGCGCCCATTACGACTGAAAAATAGGGGAAATGAAAAGAAAATACAATTGGCTTACCTATTTCTCACTTCATTTGGCCCAAATAAGTGCCACAGTGGCCCAAAATATTATTTAACTAGAAAAATATTAAAGACTAAAAAAGCCTTTGCCAAAACGTGTCAGAGTTGTCAGCTGTAAACTAGAAGAAATGATTACCTTTCACTGGGGGATATGAGAGGGCTTCGACGGTCCTAAACACGTCTTCGTGAAACCCCGTTCAAGAACCTTGGTGTTATGTGACGAGACACGCTCAATGTCTGTGGGGGCCGTTGCTTGCACAAGTCAGGACCCTATGCGAGGCATGTGCTGCAGTCTACCCCTTGCACTGAACGACACTTGGGGTGCCAGACTGAACAATCTGGCTGCAGTGCATGATATTCAGAGATGTGACATGAAGCAGCAGCACTGTGCTTACTTATATGTGCCCATGATTGCAGGGGCATGAACGGGGACGGGACGGCAATGGAAGACTACCGGGGTTCCATGCATGCGACATGGAACCCTCCAGTGGTGATCAAGCAGGAGCCAGACTTTGACCTCTACCCTGACACTGCACAGCAGGTGACCTCGTCTTTCTCTTTCGTGTACAGCTATAGTGCCTGGAGTGTGTCGCCGACTGGTGGGTTTGCTGTTCCTTTTTTGTCTTGTGCACATAATTTTCACCCGGTTACATCATACTTGAGGATTGCCTCAGATTGCCATGACGCTGGTGGTGATCTGTGGAGCTGCCCATGCAGTAGCGATGTAGGCAAGTTGGTTCATGACTGAAGAAAATTATATGAAACACACAAAACAAAATGACTAAACGACTGGAGGGCACTGGAGCAGATACGGCAGAACAGCAGACGGCAAGGATGCATCTAACAAGGGATCGGTAGGCAAAGAAGCAGACGGCAATGTAGCAGGTGGTGAAAGACAGGTGACAAACGAGCAGATGCCAAAGGAGCAGGTGACAAAAGAGCAGAGAGCAAAGGTGGAGACACTAAAGGAGCAGACAGCAAAGGAGCTGACAATAAGGGAGCAGATGACAAAGGTGCAGATGGAAAGGAGGAAAAGAATGCAGCAGAACGACATATGCTTGTTAAGCCGTGGCTTGCTCTGCAGCCAACCAGTCGATGGAAACTAGAGCAGCTATGAGTTGGGGTTTGGGATGCCGTAGTGCCAGCGATGGTGATATCCTGTCTGTCCGCTATGCCGTCGCTTCACCAGCCAGCCACCGGGATGGTAATACTGAGGGATTTACCCTTCCTGCGACATGATTTTCTGCCCTTTTTTTACAGGCTGTTCAATGCACAGAACGTACGGTAGACGAAAAACATGAATCTGAAAAGTTCCAGGCACTGTGCATTTAGAAAAACAGTACAGTCTCCTTACACATCAAGGAGCGGTGCAGCGTATGTAGTAGTGGCTTTTTAAGGCCTGTTCACACATACAGCACAGGGCTAACTGAGCACTATAGGTGCAGCATTGACTTTGCACTTCAGTGCTGTATCAGTACTCTGCTACGTGAGACCCGGCTTTTTCATGTTCGCACACACAGTGCAGCGGTAAGTCAGTGCTGATTGAGCGCTGACAGCAGCGACTTTTTGCTATTTCAATGCTGGTATGCATGTGTGAACTGGCCTTTAATGTGCGGTAATCGTGAAAATGTGAATGTAGCAGAGGGGTGTTCTGTACTGTGCGCCATTGTTTTCTTTCTGCCAACCAAAACTGTGTTCCCCAAGAAAAAACAAAAAATTCTCCCCAGCTGAAGCTTTTTGGCATGTCCTTTCTGTGTGCAGGGAACAGTCAGCAGCAGCCGCAACAGCAGAATCACCATCACCCACATCATCACCCCGCCTCGGAATACATGAGCTCGCCTTACTTCCAGCAGCAGCAGCAGCAGCATCATCAGCAGCAACAACAACAACAACAACAACAACAACAACAACAACAACAACAACAACAACAACAGCAACATCAACAACATCAACAACATCACCAACAGCATCAGCAGCACCAGCAGCAGCATGAACAGCAGCGGCAGCCACATCATGCTGTGGGGTCCCACTACCTGATGGGGATGTCCCCCGAAAATGGCGCCCACTACGGGATGGGGTCCAACCCCCTCTCCCAGCTGGAAGAGGAAGCGGGAGAGGCGAGTCCACCCGGCCCCAAAAAGCGGGGCCGCAAGAAGAAGAGCAAGGCAGACGACCCGGACATCCCCTCACTCGGACTTGAGCCCGGAGCTCCGGTGCCCGTCATTCGCAAGAGGGGCCGGCCCCGGAAGTACCCCATCGCACAAGGGTGAGTGCCCAGATTGCCTCAGAACTACATGGTGGCTCCCCCCAAAAATTTACACGTTTTTTTTTTGTTTGTTTTTTCACTACAAATATATACTATTCATCTCCGAACACCCATTCTCCGCCCAAATGTAGCACCAGCAGTCCGAACCAGGTGCCGAAATTTCAGAACTAACCGTTGTCTTGTTCAAAAGTTATATGTGATTTTCTTAAATTTTCAATGGGAAAATGGTGGCCGACGAGATTGTGGAATACATGGAGTTGAATGGCGCCAGTTACCCAAAAAACGGCCCCGTTTTCTCATTGAATTTTCTAGAAAATCACTTTTATCTTTTGATTGAGATAACCGTTTGTTCTGAAACTTTGGCATCTGGTTCAAACCCCTATAGCACTACGTCTTGGTGGAGAATGAGCATTTTGCGATGCATAGGTTATTTTTGCGATGAAAGAAACACTGTACATTGTTTGAGAGGGGGGGGGGGGGGGTGTACACACCTACATAAAGTGGGTTAAGACAGTTTTAAAGAATTTCGTTTGAAATTGGAGCCTTTCCTGCCTCGAGTGCTCGCTGCACTATACACCGCTCATCACTATATTTCTTTTCACCGTAACTTGGCAAAGGGCGAACGCTACGGCCTCTTTGAGCCAGTCAGAGCGACGGAAGCAAAGCACGTGACAGCCCTTACCAAAGCTACAAGGGTCGAAGCGCGACCCAAGCAATTGGAGAAGAGGGGAAGGAGGAACTCCCTTCTTGCCCAGACACTCCTTTGTGCGTCCCAAATGTCGCTATTCTGCCCGCCGCTCAAAATTCGTACGAAAGCGCCTTTCCTCTCTCTCCTGCCCATGGCTTTGACAACCCTGCGCGCAAGTAGTGAGATAGAGTAGAGCCACACGTCTCCCGTCGACGCGGTGATTGGCTCGCTGGGACCATAGACTTTGCCGTCTGCCAAGTTACAGTGGGAAGGTGTATAGGCTGAAACGGCTTCGAAGCTATGTTCTCGTGACTAGCATGACCAGTCAAGCGTGTGCCTTGCACTTCGTGATCGCACTCTCTGCGCATACTGGCATGGACACCTAGGTTGGGGAAGGGCAGGTATAGGTTAGTTCAGCAGGCACCAGGTGAATCCAGTATAGCTTGGCAGGGAATGCAGAACCTCTGTGTAGTATACGGTACACAGTTTTCTCAGGAAAAAAAAAAAAAAAATCCCTACAACATGTCGGTCCTTCGGATGCCTGTACCAGTATTGCAAGTGTGCGTCAACCTGTTGTGCATCGATACATCAGTCAATGCAGCTGTAAGGAGGTTCTAATGTATGTAGAACCTTTTTTTAGGTGGAACCTCTCGAGTTCCTTTAAATTGGTTTCCCTTTGTCAGGGGCTCCTCTTATTAGAACCCTACTGAAACCTAACTAGGTTTAACTTGCTCCCATTATCCAATCATATTGTTCTTGCTCTTAGTGAGGCTGTCCTGTGTGCTGTTCTATTTTGTTTTCAGAATGATCAGACATACATTTTTTAATAAAATAGTTATGATAACTAGCAGCAAGCATGACAGTACTGTCAATTGTCTTTCTAACGAAGTGCGCGGGACCGGCTAAATTTTTCGTAGTACAGCTTCGTTTACTAGTGGAGCACAAAATATTGATTACGCGAAACCGAATTTGCACTGTCGCATATTGACGTACCTGCGTGACATTGGAGGAGTTTTAGAAAAAAGTATAGCGCTAAATAAAGTAGTATGAGCGACATCAAAAACAAGGTTTTGTACGTTGACAATCGACTTATCGAAAGGGGGGACGGGGGCCAAGTCTGCTAGCGCGTCGCAGCTCGGGGCACGTGGGGCGAAAGCTCACGTTGCACAATCCAGGCGTCTCAGGATCAATCAACGTTTCATTTTTGTTTTTTCTTAATGAAAGTTGTGTTGTTACACGTTTGTGTATTCACCACTGAGTAACGCAGTCATACCGCCACTGCCGAAGTTTGTCATCTACAGCCGAGACAATATGCGCCCCTTGCTGCAGACTTATTTCCTGCCATCCAAAAATCAAAACATGAATCGCAGCAATCACTAAACCACCGTCATCGACCCCCGATGACGTAGCAAATGAGAGGCGTTCACAGACTGTGTAAATTTGGCACTTTCTCTAATCGAGCGGCAGCCACCACGTGTCATTTTGGGGGAGGCTCTCGAAATAGAGCAGCGGGTGCGGCAGCCGCAGCAGCATTACCGTCACTACCGTAGCAGCACGGCAGAATCGGCCATATGCTCAGCATGCAACAGCTGCAGCATGCGGTGCAGTGAGGAGCGAGGATGAGGAGAGATGCATAACTGACCCAACTGAGCCCTTTTTTATATCTGTTTGGCTCAAAGAGGGGGGGCATGTTTCTCTGTGCGGCTCTACTGATTTCGTTTAGATTTTGGCGTCACGGGTAGAGTCGCGGATCACTTTTCCTCGACTGCATATTATCGCTCCAAGGCAGAACAATTCGGGACTCGAATCAAGCAAGATTGGGAATCTTGGATCCTGACGAAGATTGGCGGTCGAACAAGTGCTGAGACGGCATAAAAAAATTGACCGCATCTCCACGTGGTGAATGATGTTGATTGGGGCGAAGCTCTAGTGGTGCTTGTCTGCGTAGACGCTGAGCCGTACCATGCCGAGCCTTTCGTTCGTTTTCATCCATGTCAGAAAGAGAATGTGTGGTATATATGGAACGTGGTTATACAGTTGAACCTCGATTTTACAAAACCCAATTTTACGAATTTTCTGATTTAACGAACAAATTCGGATTCCCCGCGCAGCCTATGCGCGAGGTCTCACTTCCTCGATTTTACGAAGTTTCCGATTTAACGAAATAATTAGCGGGTCCCGGTGACTTCGTTAAATCGAAGTTCAACTGTATGCGCATTTGAGCATTTGACCGCAGCGCCCTCTCGTCTATAAACGTTGAGCCAATGCATGCAAAGTTTAACGCGATTATATACGCGTTTGACCGCAGCGCCCTCTCCTGTATAGAAGTTGAGCAGCTACATGCAACACTTCATCCATGACATCCCCAGCTCTTGAGTTACTACCACATCTCAGAGCTCCCGCTCGTCCCGCAGTAATGGCCGAGTGGTTAAGGCGATGGACTAGAAATCCATTGGGGTCTCCCCGCACAGGTTCGAATCCTGTCGACTGCGCAAACATGTTTTGCATCATTTTTTTTATCTTTTTTTTTTTGCCCTACACGAGCACGTGAGCTCACGAGCAGGAGCACGTACCGGACGCTGGACGGACGGACATGGCTAGCCCCTAAGGAGCTTCGCCCCTAAGAAAGTTTGCGACTGCCGGGGAAAATATTCGTTTTTGTTTTTATATACTCTCATTCACGCGGGTCCTTTCAAATGTGCCAACATACATGAAAAATAAGAAAATGACTGCACGATATGTCCGAACAGAGTGTTGAAAAAAAAAAGTCATCTTGGAGCGGAGTGTTGCAAAACGGTGTGAGCTAAACGAAAGCAAACAAAAACGTGCACGAGCGTGCATGCGCGGCGGAGGCGGCGCTTGCCACTTCCGTCGTTGCCGCACCATGCATTCTCGTTTTCGAGTCTAAAAAATTGGTTAGTGTGCGACCTTGTGTCTAGATGGATCTACGTGACTATGTTACTGCACACAGGCTTTCTATGCAGCAGGGTAGTTATGTAGCACCATCTAGACACAGGGTTGCACAATAACAATATATTTGGACCCAAACAAGATGGTGTGACAGCAATGTCAAGCGTCGCCGCTGCCGCAGTTGTTTTTTTTTTCTCTATGCACGTCACTTCAGTGCGACAATTTACATAAAATTAGGGGTGTGCGAATAGTGATTTTTGAAACCGAATCGAATACGAATCGAATAATTGTGGCACCGAATCGAATACGAATACGAATCGAATAATTTTCGAATAGTTTCCGAATAGTAAGTAGACAGCTACTAAAGATGAGCAAAGAGATTATAAAATTATTTTTATTGTTCCAAAATGTTCTGAAAATTATTGTAAAAACGCGACTAGACGATAATGACTGGAGTTCAACGATATATAATTAAATACAGACAAAAGCTACTAAAATATTAGAATACTAAACATAATATCACGGTTCACGCGGATGCTGAACATAAAATCACAGTTTGCTTGAGCCCGGTACATAATGAAGCATTGTACTTAGTAGGAACTCTACGTTCTATTTTTATTCCAATTGTTGTAGCAGATGTCCTTGAATCGAGGATCAAGGCAGATGGCAAGGGCGTGATGTGCCTGTGTGCGTACGTCCAGGAACCTTGTTTTCACTGATCTGAGACGATTCTAGGAAAACGCGTTGTTTTGTTGCACTTGCGACCATCAAAAAGCAACATCTTCATACACTCAAAGAGGGGAACAACCATGGAAAGTGTTGGGAAATACTGGACACAAGCAGCTTTTGCGGCTTCTTCATTTGGTTGCTTGGGAGTGGCCGAAAAACTTCCACACTGTACTGCACTTTTTCTTCGAACAACTTCCCGCGTCTACCATTTCTACTTCGCTCATAGAGAGCGGTGGTACCGTTGCTACCAGTTTTGAAACGTCTCCACGACACGCTTTCCGAAAGCGTGCACGAGCAGTCTCGTGCGAAAGCGGTTCCTAAGGGCTGAACCGCATGTAAGCGAGTGAGCGAGCGACGAGACAAGCGACAGCAACGAGAGTCAGCTGCGAGAGACGGAGATTTCTCACTGTCGCTCGTCGCGTCGCTTGGTGTTTGGATTTCTAGAAAACGTCCTCATCGCCTTGGTCGCTTGCTCACGTCACTTTCATGCGCCTTGCCTCATCGCGCGACTGACCGAGCGACAGCGAAGCGGGTCGACGTCACCTGTCTCGTCTCTCGGCAAATCGCTTACATGCGGGTTATACTTAATACAGTGGTTCCTAATGGAGGCAGCAGAAACGTACGTATAGAGAGAAACTGTAGCTGCCGATGATGGTAGTCATTGTCTAGGAGAAGAGGGTACATATTGCCATCTTGCGGGCACGTATGGCAGGCGTGCCGGCGCGTTGTGGGACGCCTGTGAAGGGAAACTCGCGGCGCGACACCGTAACCACTATTCGGAAATTATTCGAAAAATATTCGAAACTTTTGAAAATTATTATTCGATTCGATTAACGAATCGAATAGGGTAATATTCGATTCGTTATTCGAAAATGGCGAATATTCGCACACCCCTACATAAAATCGATTACTTTTGACCTAGCAAGCTTGTAAGATGGGTTATTTTTGCTGCACGCGGGTCAAATGAACCAAAATGAACAGCTAACAGCGCGATAGGAATCGGTAGCAACGGTAGTACTCACCCGGGGAACGACGCGCGAAGCGGCGTGTTGTCCGTCGGCACTCCCGTCGAAAAAGGCAAAATAAAGGTAAAAATACTATATATATACAAGAACTATCGCACGCAGAAGAGAATAGAAACACTTAGAAGAAATAAAAAATACACTGTAATAGATAAAAATAGGTAATGGAATCGAAAAACAGGTGATTAAGAGGAGGCAATGCGACCTCAAGGCAGAGCGGCCAGGCGAGGGACAGTCTCTCCCGCAATTCCTCGCACGCGGGCCGGGGCGCTTGGGGGATTTCGCAAAAGGTCTATTGCTTCGTTAAACAGAATTTTTTTTAACGGGAATTTGTTGTAGTAGTCAGTGAAACACATTGAAGACATAAAAGATTGGGTGGGAATTTATTTTACTTCAATAAACGGCCATTTTCATAGTAGAGGTCTTCCTTATAAAGGCATTTGACTGTATAGTCAAACCAGGTGCATGCAACCACGGGAAGCCAGAACATGATGCTGCCAACATGATTGGACCGTTTCCCATTTTTAGCTGCAACTTGCGTGAGGTTTGCTGAGAGGCCTTTTTGTGACGTAATCCATTCACCTCGGAGCTGACGATGCGGTGGAACATACACAATCGCCGGGCCAATGCACCGCCTCCCTTTAATCACCTGACCCTGCTCTTTGCACGTCGTCATGGGTGGGAGCGTCAACATGTGGCGAAAACTAGACGTATGACTGGTTTAACATACGTGTAGCTTCCATCGTACTGGTAGCTTAGGGGTGAACGAAGCATACCCTGCAGTTCCTGCACTCTAGCGAGACTCTGTAGCTTGCTCCTCCCCGTTTCTCCCGTTCCATTCAGGTTGGAGTATGTGGACACCCCCGAGGGTCGGCGCGTTCTGAAGCAGGAGAAGCTGACGGACACGTTCAAGCAGCGGAAAAAGATTGACCGCTTCGAGGGCATGCCCGAGGAGGAAGTGGCCAAGCGCACCCTGCCAGACCATCTCGTGCCCAACCTGGACATTGTCATTGTGAGTGCCACATCTCATACACCATCATCATCATCGTTATCATGGTGATGATGATGATGATAATGACTGCACCTCTGAGTCTACAGCTGCCATGTGTCCCAAATAGCACAATGATGATGATAGTGCTAGTGTGGCTGTTCTCTTTCAATCGGGCTGTTCCGAAGCAAGTTTGTACTTAACATTGTGGCCCAAGTCTGATGCCACTTAGAAGGCATATGGCCTGCGCCTCCCCTCTTCGTACAACTTTGCTCGTGGATCCACGCAGCTGGTATGTTTAGCTTCCTATAGTCTTCTTGCAGGCTTCTTGCATTTGACGTCACTTCCGATTAGCCTTGGAATCGAAACCAACATTGTCGTTTGCCATCAGTGCCTTGGCGCCATGTTGGAGGCATTTGACATCTTGCTGCGTCAGCAGTAGTGCCGTAGAGACATGGCGTTTGCCTCGCTCGCATTTGATGGTAAAACAAATTGGTAGTGTGCAGCTGATGGAACACAGATCAGAATATATGTGACTTGTGTTTAACATCCTCGGATGGCACTTGAATGTGCGCGTAGAGTGCCGTCGGACGGCAAGAAATGCGTCGTCTGCTAATCATTTGTTGCGACTGACAAGAAAGTTAGTTCCGTTACCTATACGTGAAATCATTGGGGGATATTGTGCAGAACTTGTCGGCACTGTTGCTGGTCATCCAACTTTTTGACTGGCTGTGCAGACGAAGATTGGAGGTGCCGCACAAGTAATTTTGTCCTGTCCTAGTCAATCACAAAGAGGTTTCTCACCCGACACAAAGTGCAGTCCACAAAGCTTTAGTTGGTACAAAGTTTTTCTGTTCAGATTGTGCCGGCGTATCGGTCGGAGCCATTTGTAACACCGGCGAACAGATTGCTCGTGCCTTGCCACGTCCTGATCCTTAATAACTGCCAAAATTAAAAAAAAATAAGAAAAACAATACTGCTGGCTGTAGCTTTATTTTGTCACAGACTTGTACGCCTAGCTAGAACAATTAATCAAATAATTACGGCGCATCTGACCATTTTGATCCTCGAGTGAGTGGACAAACTACAGTGCAAAACACGGCCCGAAAGCACACAAAACATTGCATGATAGCGACGAATGCCTACAACATGAATTCCGGCGGGTTCCAGCGAGATTTCCGAACTGGAAGTAGTGTTGCATCATGGTCTCGTGCTAGAACCCTATACTGCCCATGCATTGAAAATTATCCCAAAGTGGCAACATACCGTGTCACAGGAAGTCTCAGGCCGTGGAATGTCGCAATCCTGGCAGTCGGTCGTAGAAGTTCCGGCAACAAGGACGGGTGAATGCAAGCGCTGCCGTCATCGCGGCATCCTAACTCATGGCTGCCGAAACTTCCGTGGACTGTCAATCTGGAGAGTGCCCTGCCAGAAAGCAGGCGTCTGCCGTGTTCGCCTTTGCTGCTGTGCCCTCGCCGGGTTCGTGGCAGGCAATGGCAGGACATTTCTGCGATGTCTTGAGGCAAAGATCGATTGTCGTCAGAATGTAGTCACCAAGGATGACCATCGAAAGGAGGACCACGTAGGCTAAGAAAGGCAGAGGCTTGAAAGGCGTGCTAGATATGGGAGAGGGTTTACACGGTGCCACGCGTGAGACAAAGGAATGTTGGCGGCCTTAGACCAGGCGGGCCCACCGAGTGAAGAAAGAGACGTGCCCATATGGGCCGGAGGTTAGAGCAGGACTCATCCTCACCACGCGATGTGCCCGCGTTACTTGATAGCACGCCACAACAACTAAAATGACTACAACCACAAATAAGGATGTGGTAAAAACACCAGTCGGGATGCGTTCCATATGCACCACTGCCGAGCCTGTCTCCAGGTCGTCGTAAGCATGTCCTTAATAAATTAACGCATTGGCAGTGTCTCGGAACAAGCACGATGCCAATGCGAGATGGCATGACACGAAAGTGCACGTGTCTGAAACCTTGCCACATACTTTGGTCAAGCTTCGGGCGATTCGTTAACAACGATGTAATGCACTGGCCTTACCTTCTAGGGTGGTACAGCATGGTCATACTAGACAAACTTTGAACTAACACTGTCCGCACACATGCCAAGCATGCCTTTCTCACTCTTGGGCATCGCCAACAGGTGACAAGGTGACATGTTTGTGAGGAAGGCGTTTGTTGAAGATCGCTTTATAAAAGAGACCCATTAGATTTGCACCAATATAATGTACTGGTATGTGTAATAATGAGTTCACACCTATTTTCTACCGTGCTGAATCAGGAGTTTGATTCAAATTGCTAAGAGGACTTACAAAAACAATTGATGAAGTTAAATTTTCCAGGCGCTTGACATTAGTAGCTGACAGGACATTGCGATTTGAAGGCCCTGTTGATTCCAGTTGCTGCCACTCTTTGCTAGGGTGGCAGTAAATGGGTGACTTTGTTTGCTTTCGCATTTGCAGATTGGCATCAACCCTGGCCTTTTTGCAGCATTCAAGGGCCATCACTACGCAGGACCTGGAAATCATTTTTGTAAGTCTGCGCAGCAGCCTTTTCCAAGTGATTTTCGTGGTGTGCTTGCAAGTCAGTGTTCGGAAATTACCAGTCCTGAATCTCGCTTGTGACGGGTTCCACTGTAATGACAAGTCCCATCGTCATGGCATGCTCACAGGGTACTTAAAGGGCGTCTGACACGCCAAAAAAAAATTATTTTTTTTCATGCTAAACGTTGCAATGGCATATCAGGACATTACAAAAAAATTGTTTCACTATAGAGTTGCGTAGTTTTTTTATAAAAAATAGAAATACGAGGCCCAATTTAAAGTTCCCGCCGTGCACTGTGACGTAACAGTGTACCGCAAGGTGTCGGGGCGGTCAGAAGGGAGGCATCGCCGGAAGTCACGTGAGTTGTATCCCTCCTCGTGCTTACCGCGAGCGCGTGTAATATTTTTTTAAATATTTTTGTTATTCTCCGCACCTCCACGAGCGATCCAAGCAGACAAGGTTTCTTTTATTTGCTTTTTATCGCTTAATGTTGCTGTAAAGGTAGAAGAAGCGGAGTCAGTGAATTGACGTGATCAACTACAATGCCTAGAAGGTGCTGTGTGAGGGACTGTCCCGGTATTTCAGCAACTGAAGAAGAGATCCCACTGCATGCATTTCTGAGAGACATATCTCGGCCGCGTGAGCACCCAGTAAACAAGTTCTACTCATGTTCTAGACAAAATACGTACTTTGTGCTCGACGTTTACTTGTACTTGGTACACTCACCAGTTTGTATTCTTTAGACGGCAGGCATCTACAGCCTGGAGAGTATCCGATGATTCAACGACCTCGGTGTCTCAACCTTCAGCAATGCGATCGGGCGTGTCGTATGCTAGCAATCCTAATTTCTGCGAGCGTTCTAAATTTTTTTTTTCAAAAACTGATAGCTTGTTTTGCGCCCAGTATAGCCCTGTATCATCGGACTGACGGCATGCACTCGTACACTGGCTTGTACTTGCAACGCTTTCATCATTGACCTCCATCACGTCGATCCACTGACTCTTCGTCCTCAAATTTTACAGCACGCAAATTAACCAACGGTGCAGGGATAAAAAGCTAGTGGAACTGAAACTTCGTTTTCTACGATCGCTCGTACGAAGAGCAGAATAATAAAAAGAAAAAAAGTCTTAGGCGCGGTCGCGGAGAGCACGAGGAGTGAAACTCACGAGACTTCCGGTTAACCCACTTTTAGTGACGTAGCTCGATGCCTCCTTTCTGACCGCCCCGACACCTTGCGGTACACTGTTACGTCACAGTGCACGGCGGGAACTTTGAATTGGGCCTCGTATTTCTATTTTTTATAAAAAAACTACGCAACTCTATAGTGAAACAATTTTTTTGTAATGTCCTGATATGCCATTGCAACGTTTAGCATGAAATTTTTTTTTTTTTTTTGGCGTGTCAGAGGCCCTTTAACTATTCTTTCATAGGCACGGATTGGAACGGTGCACATGCTTCAGTACCAATCACAGACTTTATGGTACTACTGTCACCAGGTAAGGAGGCTTTTGGTCGCTTCTGTAAGGGTGGCACGTGCAACTTTTTTCAAGTTTTATGTTAATTTTAAAGCAGAATGTGTTTTTCAGCCGATTTCGCAATCCTGGCAGTCGGTCGTAGAAGTTCCGGCAACAAGGACGGGTGAATGCAAGCGCTGCCGTCATCGCGGCATCCTAACTCATGGCTGCCGAAACTTCCGTGGACTGTCAATCTGGAGAGTGCCCTGCCAGAAAGCAGGCGTCTGCCGTGTTCGCCTTTGCTGCTGTGCCCTCGCCGGGTTCGTGGCAGGCAATGGCAGGACATTTCTGCGATGTCTTGAGGCAAAGATCGATTGTCGTCAGAATGTAGTCACCAAGGATGACCATCGAAAGGAGGACCACGTAGGCTAAGAAAGGCAGAGGCTTGAAAGGCGTGCTAGATATGGGAGAGGGTTTACACGGTGCCACGCGTGAGACAAAGGAATGTTGGCGGCCTTAGACAGGCGGGCCCACCGAGTGAAGAAAGAGACGTGCCCATATGGGCCGGAGGTTAGAGCAGGACTCATCCTCACCACGCGATGTGCCCGCGTTACTTGATAGCACGCCACAACAACTAAAATGACTACAACCACAAATAAGGATGTGGTAAAAACACCAGTCGGGATGCGTTCCATATGCACCACTGCCGAGCCTGTCTCCAGGTCGTCGTAAGCATGTCCTTAATAAATTAACGCATTGGCAGTGTCTCGGAACAAGCACGATGCCAATGCGAGATGGCATGACACGAAAGTGCACGTGTCTGAAACCTTGCCACATACTTTGGTCAAGCTTCGGGCGATTCGTTAACAACGATGTAATGCACTGGCCTTACCTTCTAGGGTGGTACAGCATGGTCATACTAGACAAACTTTGAACTAACACTGTCCGCACACATGCCAAGCATGCCTTTCTCACTCTTGGGCATCGCCAACAGGTGACAAGGTGACATGTTTGTGAGGAAGGCGTTTTGTTGAAGATCGCTTTATAAAAGAGACCCATTAGATTTGCACCAATATAATGTACTGGTATGTGTAATAATGAGTTCACACCTATTTTCTACCGTGCTGAATCAGGAGTTTGATTCAAATTGCTAAGAGGACTTACAAAAACAATTGATGAAGTTAAATTTTCCAGGCGCTTGACATTAGTAGCTGACAGGACATTGCGATTTGAAGGCCCTGTTGATTCCAGTTGCTGCCACTCTTTGCTAGGGTGGCAGTAAATGGGTGACTTTGTTTGCTTTCGCATTTGCAGATTGGCATCAACCCTGGCCTTTTTGCAGCATTCAAGGGCCATCACTACGCAGGACCTGGAAATCATTTTTGTAAGTCTGCGCAGCAGCCTTTTCCAAGTGATTTTCGTGGTGTGCTTGCAAGTCAGTGTTCGGAAATTACCAGTCCTGAATCTCGCTTGTGACGGGTTCCACTGTAATGACAAGTCCCATCGTCATGGCATGCTCACAGGGTACTTAACTATTCTTTCATAGGCACGGATTGGAACGGTGCACATGCTTCAGTACCAATCACAGACTTTATGGTACTACTGTCACCAGGTCAGGGAGGCTTTTGGTCGCTTCTGTAAGGGTGGCACGTGCAACTTTTTCTCAAGTTTTATGTTAATTTTAAAGCAGAATGTGTTTTATCAGCCGATTTCCACGGAGTCCTGCAACATTTGGCTGTGGCGGCCGGCTCTAATGACACCGAAAGGCGTTACGCCCATAGGGGACCGTATAAAATGACTTCGGTCCACTGGCAGGATTTGAACTCTCTACCTAGAGATCATGAGCCAAGTGCTTTACCAGCTGAGCTATCCAGGGTCATGGGTTGGCATCCGCAAAGGTGAAGTCATTCACGGGGCATGCGGTCATGCATTTTGTGGCCTTTGCTGTCCTGCTGCCGCATCTCACGGTGTGTGTCAGAAATGAAAGTGGATCTTTGTTAGACGCTGCCGTTCAGATGCCTTTCTCTTCTTCCCTGGGAGGCATATCAAACATGCTGTGCTTACCAGTCTTTGTCAGCGTGATCAAGCTTGTATAATCTTTTAGAGAGCAGCTCTTAGGCGCCTGTTTCCGGCTTGAGTGGCGTCGCCGTCGGTGTAGCCGTGTGGTGCATTATGGGACGTTTCACATAATGACATCACACGTGACGTCACGAGGGTCACGAGTGACATCACCAAGCGTTACATTATGGGTAAATTTCCCCGCTAAATTTAGCAGAAAAACTTCCCGCTAAATTTAGCGGAAAAATTTTCCCGCTAAATTTAGCGGAAAAAATTCCCCACTAAATTTAGCGGCAAAAATTTCACTCTAAATTTAGTACGAAATTTAGTGAAAAGTTTCTGCTAAATGGCAGGGGATGAGGAAAAGGGGCATACCCTCCTCTTTGTACCTTCCCCTCCTCCTCCTCAAGAGCTGCACTCTAATTCGGTGTTACAGGGGGATTGTAAACGTCTTTAATTTTTTAAAATCTTTCTCAGTGTTATGGATGCTAGTAGCTACATATTGATTTGAGTTTAAACCGCGTGTGTGCGACAGTTAAAACAAAATTGAGACATTTACAAATTTCTGTAACATGAAATTAGAGCGCAGCTCTTGAGGAGGAGGAGGAGGGAAGGGTACAGAGGGGGGGCTATGCCCCTCCTCCTCTTCCGTACCCTCTCCACTTCCCCCTCCTCTGCTCCTCCTCTCTCCCCTACTCATCCTCCCCCTCCTCCTCTTTCGCACGTGACGTCAATTTTCCCGCTAAATCTAGGGGTGAAACTAAATTTGTTCATAGGTGACGTGACACCAAGTCATGTGACGTCATTTTCTCCGCTAGCGGGGAAACTAAATTGGTGTTGAGGTCGTGTGATGTCGTTTTTCCCACTAAATATAATGGGGAATTGAATTGCTGTTGAGGTCACAGATTGTTAATTTTCTCGCTAAATCTAGCTGAGAAACTAAATTTGTTCATAGGTGGCGTGACACCAAGTCATGTGACGTCATTTTCCCCGCTAAATTTAGCGGGGAATCGAATTAGTGTTGAGGTCACATGACGTCAATTTTCCCGCATGGCGTCGCCGTCGCTGCAAAACCCAGAAACAGGCGCCTAAGAGCTGCGCTTTAAAAAAGCTCCCGAGGTATGAGTGACGATTTTTCGAACGTAAAAGTAGTGTGGCCTCTTAATAACATGGCCATAAGGGCACAACAAACACCTGGTCGTTATTGTGCCTGTTATTACAAGCCATAAATAGCTACACCAAGGGAAGCTGCGGAACCAATCTTCTGCCTCCAAGAGGACTTGCGTCATTACTCAGAAAGATGCGTTATGCTGGCACCCGGCTCTTCGCAAGCTGCCTGTAGCGGCAACGAAACTTGAGGCACGAGAAAGGCATTTTTTACAGCTTTGCTTTCATGGGAATACCCTTGCCCGCACCGCACACAACTTGTGAAACGAATAGATTGTTCTTGAGGCAGCTTTGTTGGTTTGTACGAGTGCCAAGACAGTTGCCATGTTGGTGTGCCCAGGGCGATGCCTCTTCCTGGCTGGTCTCATTCCCGAGCCCATGACAGCAGTGGACGACTTCAAATTGATCCAGTACGGCATCGGCTTCACCAACATTGTTGCACGGACAACTAGAAGCAGTGCTGACCTCTCAAGGTAGGTCCCTCGGCTGTTCTCTCCCCCTCAACCCTGCACCCACTTGTTCCTGAGTATGAGAGTTTCATAGTCTGGGAACCGCTATTCATCCAGGCTGAAAGTGTTGCGGTGCAATTTTGTGTGCATGTGTCCGCCTTGTGATACGTGCTGGGAGTGACAACTTAAATATGGCGACTGCCACTGTTGCTTGATGGGGTTTTGAAAGGGGATGGTTATCTCGGATATTTTTTTCTGACAACTGAAGCGATTTTTTGGGAGTGCAGTAACTATACAGGGGAAAAGTTACCACATAAAAGTAGGGTTGGATGGGGTACAATATCATATAGTTTATAGACGTGATTATAGTGTTGTACGTCGCATGATTGCAAAACATGGTTTTGTGCATAAACAAATGTTGCGTGGATTGCTGGTTCTTAGCTTTAGTTCTTACACAACATACACAGCACTCACATTTCTAGAAACCTCTATTGCGAGTGATACATTGGCATCTGTTGCCCAACAGGGCAGCTTAACTTTCACTTTTGTAACCATAGCAATGCGGAACTACAATAGAACCACATTGACACGTTTTGCAGGGGACTGCGATACGAAGTTACAGAGTAAACTATAATGACCAATAACACTGTTGAAACGGCACTATGGAAGACTCTCATTAATTCAAACTCCGGGAAAAGCCAAAAATTTTGTTTGAATTATCTGAAGTTTGAATAACCAGAAATTTATCGAAATATAATGCCAGATAAAATTACTATTATTTGGATGGCTACAAATACAAAGTAGGTATTTGGTGATTTCCTCTACACAGGCATACTACCGTATTTACTCGCATAATGAATGCACTCTCATAATGAATGCACCCCCACAACGGGCATCAATATTTGGACTTTTTGTTTCCTCTCGCGTAATGAACGCACCTCCAACGTTCGGCTCCGCGAGTCTCGAACTGCATCCAACTCAGGTAGCCACCAAGCCAACCAAGCCAATTTTCTTTCGCCGCCAAGTGGCCAGGCCACATCAAGCCAAGCCAGGCACAGCAGTGCACGCTCTCATGGCTACAAGTGTATAGTTGTGGAAGTGATCAACAGTGCAAACCGAGCAGCGTGCATACCTAACAAAGCTGGGGTCAAGGAATTTCCCAGCCCCGGACATGTTTCGCCCACCATCTAGATGCATTGATGTCAACAAACACGTGGTCATCTATGGTCCGCTTTCGGACACTGAAATCGTGAAAGTGGTTGGCTTAAGAACGGTCGTGTCGCTCTCTGTACTGAGTGAGCTTCGTAGGGAGCTTTTCCTTCGGCAAAAGGCATGCCAAAAGCGCCTTAAAAAAGGATTGCAATTTATAGAGCATGGTTACTGCGGCGCGCCCACTACCAGTCGTGGTTGCGCCTCTGTCAGTGGAGGCGTGCCACAGTATCCTGCCGCGTCATATTGGCACCTAAAATGACATTTGCATAAAGTGTGTAAATGAAAACATTTTACCCCGTGTCATAAACTTCCCCCCTCCCAAATATGTGTAAATGTTTGGAGAAAAAGTGTGTTCATTAGTGAGTCAATGCGGAAATCATAAGTAGGCATGCCACGGATGAGACATTGGTGAAATGTATGAGACAAGTTTATTCATCCCTCAAAAATGTGTCTGTCGTGGACTGTTTAGACAGCACATGGCACCTCAAAACAAAACTAAGTTTCTTCATCCAACAAAGAAGTCGTCTATTGTGAACTATCGGCCCCGTTGAGTGTGCTTCCTACCGAGCACCGATGCAGTGCGGAGAAGCAACACCCACGAAAGCGAGGTCCGCGGGTATCGCTTCTCCGCAGTGCACTAGTGCTCGGAAAGAAGCGAGCTCAACGAGGCTGCAAGAACAAAATCTGTGAATTGCACGAAAATGCCATTCAAATTACCGTAAAATCCCCTAAGGATGCCCACCCAAAATGAAGAGATAAATGGTGAAAAACATGGGGTGGGCTATCTTTGGGGATGCCACAGCAAAACTTTATAAAAAAATTAATGATAAGCGCCGGGGCACCCGCTAGAAGCCACGTGACGCGGAAACTGATAGCGCAGATCGCGGACACGGCAAATTCGTGTTTCACGATGCGATAAACACGCGGGAATTCGCTACAAACTCCTGTGTCACGGGAAAGGATACCGCAAGTGGCCGACGCAGCAGATTCGCGTTTTATAGTGCGAAGGACTCGCGGAGACCCGCTGAGAATTCGCATCTCACGGGAACGGATACCGGAGATCGCGGACGCAGCAGATTCAAGTTTTATGGTGCAATAAAGACGCGAGAACCCACTACAATCTTGCCTCTCACGGAAACCGATATTGCGCGTGCAGATCGCGGACAAAAGCGCGGGAATACGGTACAAGCTCGCATGTCACAGAAACAAATACCGCAGATCGCGGACGCAACAGAATCGCATTTAACGATGCAATATACACGCGGGAACAACTCGCGGATGTTACTTACAGCTAAAAATCTATATCGCGCGCGCAGATCGCGGACAAAACACGGGAATTCGCTTCGAACTCGGGAATGGATACCGCAAATCGCGAACGCAGCAGATTCGCATTCCACGATGCAATATACACGCAGGAACAACTAGCGTGTTACGCGAGCCGATATCGCGCGCAGATCACAGACAAAAACGCGAGAACCCGCTATGAACTTCCTTCTCAGACACACCGGTACCGCCGATCACGCCGTTGATGCGCGATTCCCGTCAGACATTGCTCGACGTCCAACGGGAATCGGGGGGTGGGCGATATTTCGGAATTTTTATGTTACAGATATTTAGCCAGAAAAACGGGGTGGGCGATCTCTCGGGTAAGGGCACCCTTACGGGATTTTACGGTAGGCAGCTTATTGATACATCTAAACTTGTAGGACACTTAAGCTTCGCCTTTAAGAGTGAACCGATAGAGTCATCGGGCCCCGTTCGCATCGCCTTCTCATTCACCGTGCAAGCGTGCGTTGCGTGGCCTAGTCAGTAGTGTCTCTGGTTTGCAACCGAAGGGTCGTGGGTTTGAATCCCGCCTAAACATCTTCAAATTTTTCTTTGGGTTAAGTGAATTACTTTATGAAGTGAAATCATTTGACACATGTGGTGACCCTTCATCTGCATTACATGTCATGTTTTAATCACTTTCATTCTACGTGTGGTGTCATGTTTCTCTTAAGCATTGTGGGTTGTTTGAAATTCCCGCTCAAGGTCATGTGGCTGTGATGTCTTGACCCTATCGACCAATCAGTATTTTCCTGTCGCGCCACCGACGCTGGCCTTTCTGCGACACGAGCTCCTTAACGCTATTGCGTTAAAACATTGCGGCACAACCAAAATTTTGAAATTTCTTTGAATTAACCGGAAGTTTGAAATATCCGAGGTTGAATTGTTACGAGCCTGCTGTATTAGGGGCAAACAACACTTGCACAACACATCCCCTGGACCTTCACAGTTACAGTTTCTTTGCGATACTATTATTTAAAGTTAGGGGTCGGCCTATAATCGCAACCAACCGTAACCACCTATAGACTGTTTTCATTAACATTATTATGTCCATCTTACTGTTATGAGCTGTCTTGAGCATACCGAAGGCAAGCGTTACAAGGCTTTATCTGACATCACCAAATGCAGCATGTCCCCCCCCCCTCAAAAAAAAAAAAAAAAAATATTGCAGTATTTTTTACCGCAAACGTAAACTATGCATTGCCAAATGCTCATTTTCCGCCCAAAGGTAGCACTAGTGGTTCGAACCAGATGCCAAAGTTTCAGAACCAACCGTTGTCTCATTCAAAAGGTAAAAGGGATTTTCTGAAAATTTCTATGGAAAAATGGTTCCCATTCTCGATGACTGGCACCTTTAGCTCTCGGTAATCAAGGGCTCCGTTGAAATTTCAGAAAATCACTTATAACCCTTCATTGAGATAATGGCTAGTTCTGGAACCTTGGCATCTAGATCAGAGCACTAGGTCAAAATTTGGGCGGAGAATGATCATTTGGCGATGCATAGTTTTATTTTTGCAGTGAAAAAAAAACATTGTTTGGAGGGCCACCTTGTTATTTACTCGAGTAATAGCCGCACTATTTACGAATTTACGAACAAGGCCCTTGCGTCCACTTTCTCACAAAACACATATACACCCAATCATTGCATTGCGCATAAATAACATAGCGAATAACCAGATCGGGAACACGATTCTCCATACAAATGCAATCTTTACAGATGGTATCTTCGCACGAAAACGTTATCCCTGTCCTGTAAAGAGCTGAAGTCATGCTGTCGAACGCGGTGATTGGCAATCTGCGTACTCCGCGGAAAAGCGAACACTCAGGTTTTTTTCATAAACAGTGCGGCTATTACTCAAGTAAATACGGTACATACTGCATAGAGGCTTATGTGTAGCGCAAGTTCATACGTCCGGACAGGTTTCATCGTTGTGTCATCAATTGGTGTGCTTCGTGAAAGCACCGACGCAGTTGCCTTTCTTCCGAACGACCCTCACTCCTTTGTCTTTCTCCTTTACAGGAAAGAGATCAAGGAAGGGGCAGAGATCCTGATGGACAAGCTAAAAATATTTCAGCCACGCATAGCAGTGTTTAATGGGAAAGGTGGGTTGCTGCCTCTCTCCTTCCGCTTTCTCAGTGGCGCTGCGTTCTCATGCTATTAGCAAAATGTACAAACTGCTATTCAAACTGCCTTTGATCCTCAAGCTTTGGGGATCAAATTGACAAAACTTTTTATACCAAGAAAGAATGATGCACGAAGAAAAGAGAAAAAATGTGGGACTGTCAAGTTTTATTGGCTAGCAGACAGGTGGCATCAGTGTGTTCCCTTGTCGTAAGAGATTTTGAGAGGTTTCGATGCACACGGTCCTAACCAGTCACTAAAGGCACACGGTCCTAACCAGTAACTAAAGGAACCAGAATGGTTCCTTTAGGCTGATGATGTGTCGATTTGTGCGGAGATCTTTATAGTTTTGATTGTGCCATTACAGGCAGGCAATACTAGATTTCATGTGGAGAGAGGTGTTCCTTAAGCCAGGCTCCGCTGATGAAGGTTCCTGTCTCATTTGCATCCAGGCATCTACGAGATCTTCTCGGGGAACAAGAACTTTGTGTTTGGTCGCCAACCGGACCCTATTGAGGGAACCAACGTGGTAAGCTCTCGCACCTGCCACCATTGGGAGGCATTCGATTTCGTGGACGGTGAAGTCTCATTCACAGACAATGAAGTCTCATTCACGGAGAGTGAAGCTCCATTCACAGAAGTTGCATTCACAGACAATGGAGTCTCATTCACATACAATGAGGTTCCATTCACAGACAGCAAAGTTGCATTTACAGACAATGAAGTCTCAATCACAGGGAATCATGTCTCAGCCACAGGCAATGAAATCTGAGCCATAGCCAATGAAGTCTCAGTAACAGACGATGAAGTCTCATTCATAGACATTTAAGTTACATTCACAGACAATGAAGTATTATTCACAGACAATGAAGTTTTAGTCATAGGTAGTGAAATCTTGCTCACTGAGTGTATAATGAATGTATAACGAATGAAGTCTCATTCATTATACATTCACAGTAATAAAGCCTCATTCATTATACATGAATTAGACTGCAAAGGTTGTCTCATTCACAGACATTGAAGTCTCATCCAATGTATGTGAACAAGGCTGCATAGGATTGTCTCATTTACAGACAATCAAGTCTCGTTTGCCAATCGTGAATGAGACCAAGAGGTGGTCTCATTCACGGATGGGTTTGAAAGGCTAGTGCAGTCAAACCTGAAGCCCGTGAAGGCTCTCGTCAAATCAGGTTGTCTGAGTCGTTTCGTTCTCTTCTCTTCCCGCACGGCCGGGCAGTCGGTGTTTGTGATGCCGTCTTCGAGCGCCCGCTGTGCCCAGCTGCCTCGTGCGGTGGATAAGCTCCCCTTTTACGTGGCTCTCAAGAAGCTCAGGGACCACCTGAGAGGGCGGCTACCCCTCCTACACCCGTCGGAGGTGACCTTCCCCGACGTCAAGCTCAAGGTAATGCCTTTCACTGGCTCACTGTTTTGTTCCTACGCTACCATCCAGCGCACTTAAGAGGACGCTGATGCCACAAAAACTTTGCTTATGCCTTTGTGTGAAACATTAGAATATGGTGTCGCGACACTAGCCAAAATTTTTGTTTGCTGCAAAGTCACATACAGTCGCCGACCGATTATTCGGACTTCGCGGGGACCGAAAAAACGTCCGAATAATAGAGCAGTCCGAAAAATCGGCAGATTGAAAAACTTGCCTTTATTACTTCCAAGTGGGCTTAAAAAAGCCGTAAATGGTGCCTCGTTTCAGGTTACACCTCCGTTTCCGTTCGGCAACCTTCTGTTAGCTTGAGAATCGCTGCCTTCTTTTTTAAAGACACATCGCGGTGGCAGAACAACAGATGGGGCCATGACGTCCAAGCCAGCGTTGTCCGAACAAGATGAGAGGCGCAAATCCACGAGCGCAAAATGGCGACTGGCGACGCGAAGAAACGGAAAAACAAAGCAAAACGATAATGATGATGATGATGACGTGCAGCTAAATGGAAAAAAGGGCTAGCATAGCGTCGCCTAGCGGTAAAACTCAAGAGTACTCAAGTAGCGCTGCCAAGCCAAGCCAATCCATTTGTGCAGCCAACAACAAAGAATTCAAAATGGCCGCTTTAGGATGGTGTTTTCCGTGTTTTCTGTCGATCGCTCGCGACGATTTTGTCCGAATAATCGAACTTTCGGACTTCAAGCTGTCCGAAATATTGGTCGTGAATATACACTATTTCTATGGGGTAAGTCACGGTTCCGCCTTTAGGTCCGAAATATCGAACAAGTCCGAATTATCGGAGTCCGAAAAATCGGTCGGCGACTGTAGACTAAAACCCAGAGACAGGAGAACGAGGAACGACACGAAACTTCTGTGTTGTGTCGTCCTTCGGTCTTCCTAGACTTGGGGCTTAGTCAATTACGTTTAAACATCACCAGCTCGCTTGCGCCCTAACTTTCTCCACTCACATATTTGCTGACAGAAACTAACAAATTCAAACGAAATCTAGGGACCGCTTGAAAATGGGACCGTTTTTACAACATGTACTCATGGCATGGGCATGAGGTAGCATTTAAAAAGATTTCTCGAGCGGACAGATTATCGCCGCAGTCGATACCCTTTCAGGAAACTGCGGTAAACAGATGTGCGATCCGGGAAAACCTAACGACCGATAGGAAGCAACTCTCGTTCAGCGTTGTAGTGTTTTCATAGACTCTCATGGCTGGCGAGAACTACCATACTCAAAAATAGGTCAGTGTATTTTTGTTTTGCTCAAAACCGTTGTCTAAAACGGGAAATTTATAATCATAAAATAATGTTGACCTTTAAGGCTTAGCAGAATTTACGAGCCCATCGAGCGAGCACAGATGGTCCTCCACATCAGCCGCCGCTCCCTGCATGCCGGTGCACAGCGGTGAAGCTTGACGTGCACTGGTGAAGCTCGATGCACACGCCTCTCAAGCGTGCCATGCGCTGTGTGCAGTTACCAATTTTTAACTCCATGCAAAATCTAACCATAGTTGCCTAGAGTTTAAGCAACGCAGGGCATGGCGAGTCCAGGGGACCTCATTATTGCCCTGCAGCCAATCAGAGTGCTGCATCAGACAACAAGAAAGAAGCAGGAGGCGTGAACATAATATATCACGCCCTACCTCTACTAAGCTCTCGGTGACCATTGGGAAGGGGGCACGCCAATCTGTCTCGGCAGCCACACAAACGACGGCTCCGACGCAAACAAACGTTTCAAAACCTGTCCACGTTCAGGTTTTCCACGAACGTGTCCACGTTTGTGGACAGGAAAAGGTGTACGTGTTCTCACGTTGTTCGACCCGCCGGAGTTGCTCGGAGATCGAATTCGGTCGTGGCCCTCTGAACCGTAAGCTGCAACGACTGCAACGCGTCGCCGTGTCTTTCATTTATCTGCACCAGGAGGTGCCCCTACGAAGTGTGTGGTTGTTTGATGGTCTAGAAATCGTTACGGAACGACATTCACCAGTCCCGGTAAATGATGAAATCTATGTGAGAAGTGTTTTTCGCTTCTCTTATTATCGTACAGCTCTTCGCTCGCCGGCACAGGTCGAGTAAATTCACTGGGATTGAGACGATCGCTACTGTTTTTGCCGATGCATGGAAGGGATGCGTTCTCAGTTTTCGGGACTCGCGTAAAAAAAAAGTTGTTGCCGAGTGTGGCTTCGAACATTTTGTATAGCGCTGTACTTGGACAAGCCAACAATGATTAGAAACTAAGATCGGCTGCTACAAGCAACGTCTATGTGAAGTGCTTCTGCTAGAAGCCGTGCCATGGCGCCACTGTCTTGTCGCGCGCCTCCAATAGTCGATCCAAGGCAATCCAACATGATGAAAGCACTCTTGCGCGAGTCTGAGAAAGAAATGGCGAGATAAACGAGCGATTCCGAAAGCGTACCTTACGGGCCTAGTCCAAGGTTATGTCTATATCCAAGCAAGAACGACGAGAAGCACAGTTTGAGAGGCAAAGAAGCAAAAAGGGGAGAGCGAAGCAAAGGATGGAGGGCGGTCGCAGCCGAACACGTTGCGTCGGCAACGTCGGATGGTAGTTTCTTGGATGGAAACACCAAAAAAGCAAATGCAACGAACTGGAAATTGAGGCACTTATTCCTATGGGAGTTCAATGGGTCCAGCAGTCGTCAATGCGACAGCAGGGAAAAAATATAAACCGACAACGTATCAGTAAGGTTCTACTGTAAATGCACCGAATTTGTCATGCAAATTAGTGGATGTGAAAAGGTTACTCCTCTAATCAGGGAGCTAAAACATTTTTGTCCTGTTTGTGTTGCATGTTGTGTGTAAAGGACTCCTAACGTGTAGTGCATCGCAGTATTGTTCCTTTATGTACTCTGCATGCGTTCTTCAGAGTCGTGTTTCAATGTCTTGTAAGCTTGGACTTACATTTAGTCATAGTGTTGTGCGAATATTCTAATTTTTGAATAGTAGTTTTAAATAATATGCTATTCAGTATTCGCTTCGAGATGAACTGCAATATTCATACTTTTCGAAGCATTGATCGTGGTGGGTTAGCCCAGTTGAGTGCGTTTCTCACCGAGCACCTGTGCACTGCAGGGAAGCAATACTTGCAGTGCCAGGTGGGGGGAAGGGGGGAGGGGGTTTCGTGGGCATTGCTTCCCTGCACAGGTGCTGGGAGAGAAGTGCACTCAATGGAGCTAACTCGCCGCGATTATGCAAGAGTATATGTTAGGCAGAAATTCTTGACAACCCACGTTCATCCTTCGTGCTTTTTATTTTTTTTTTATTTTAAATAGAAGTAAAAAAAAAATGAAAGCCGTTTACAACTCCCTGTAACGCCGAATTGGAGCGCAGCTCTTGAGGAGGAGGGGAAGGCACGGGGGGGGGGGGGGGGGGGGGGGGCGCGGGGGGGGGTGTCACGTGGCCTGGGGGTCACGTGACCTCAACCTTTAGGGGGGAAAATTTTCCGCTAAATCTAGCGGGGAAAATTTTCCGCTAAATCTAGCGGGGAAAATTTTCGGCTAAATTTAGCGGGGAAAATTTTCCGCTAAATTTAGCGGGGAAACTTTTCCGCTAAATTTAGCGGGAAAAATTTCCCGCTAGATTTAGTGGGAAAAATTTTCCGCTAGACTTAGCGGGAAACTTTTTCCGCTAAATTTAGCGTGGAAAATTTTCCGCTAAATTTAGCGGGGAAATTTACCGCTAAATTTAGCGGGGAAATTTACCCATCATGCACCGCGCGGTTACGCCGACGGCGACGGCAACAGCGCTCAAGCCGGAAACGGGCGCCTAAGAGCTGCGCTCTAATATTTGCATATAGCAAGCAGATTTCTAAATTCCCTCGATTAGGATAGTTGCAACAAATCTATCGTTTACATGCCACAGTTCATGTACTAGTAGTTATATTAAAATAGACTGTGCTTAGAAGTGGACAAATGTGGAAGGTTGGAAACAACCTTCACGAGTTCAGCTGAATTTTCGTTCAAGCATGGTGCACGGTAGTCAAAGACTTTGATAAACTATTTGATATTTGATTCGAAAGGCTTCAGCCAAAACCATTATTCGCTTTGAACTCAAAATCTACTATTTGCACAATTTTTATGTAATCTAGTTAGTATGGCTTCTCGTTAATCTATTTTTGTTGCTTGTGTGTATGTGACGATACCCTGTTATTGTCTTCGCTAGAAGGATGTGAATTTGGTAAGTCATAAATAAACAACAACTTGTTTTGAAAAACAAATGTTTTGAAAAAAGAAAAAAAGTTTTTGAAAGAAAACGAGAAAAAAAAAAGTTGCTTGCACATTGTGGTTGGCATATAATGTAAACGACTTAATTTTGGCGGGCTCAAATTTTCGCGCATCAGGCCAAAGCTGAAAATTTGAAATTATTCGTGGGTTCAAATTTTCGCGAATCAAGTGTAGCTTCCGTAGCGTTCACATATTTCCCGAATTGTTCGCGGGGCGTATTTTTCGCGAATTGTAGGCGATTCGCGAAATTCGCTAAAATTAGGTCCTCGCGAAAATTTAATCGTTTACAGTATGTAATTCCATCCATTTGATTGAACTTGAAAAGGATCTCTTTAAAGCACATTATTAGGAAAGAAGATAATAACTCGCATAAATGTAGCCCACACACTGGTTACCTGGAGTTAGAATGCCAAGAAACACTTCAATTTATTGGTGCTTTGTGCATTTCCTCAGCTTACCAATGTGCCATCATCGTCCTTGTAACCTGTATTGATTTGTGCGAGACCTTAGAAAGGCAGTTTATTTTAGTCCTTTAATATTGCCTCCTTCGCTCTTTAGTTTCTGACATGCTAAGTTAGGTGAGAACAGCGATTTGTAGGGAATCACCGGAAACTAAGGCCTAGAAAAATACAATATGCTTTTTTTTCTTCGATGCCTCGTATTTGACACTCTCTCGATCCGAGGTCTATGAGGCTTCTGGCACGCTGTTCAGTTGTCGATACTTCCTTCGTTTTACGCACGGTGTAAAATGCTTCCTGAAATGCTGCCGGCACGAGCTCGTGTGCCGCGATCTAGCATCCCAATTGCGCAAAAACGCTCGTACGAGCATATTTCGGACCAAGTATCCTTACTTCATTCAACGGTTTGTCTTTTCAGTTTTTTTGGGGGGGGCATTTATCATCTTTAGAGGGCGTTGATAAATGACGGAACGTCCCAGGTGTTGGCCGTGTCTCCGGGAACAAATCCGTTGGCGTTAATTTTGCCGACATCCCGTTTCACTACGTGTGTCGTCGCACTTTGTCATGTCCGTCATTTTGGAGTGGTTGTGTCGGTGTGTGTAGGCTGGTTCTCGCATTTGCGTTTGACTGCAATGAACCGCACTGCTTGTGACCAGGTACGACCAGAGAAGACACTGGTGCAATCCATCGGGTGGGGACGCTCTCATTCTGCGTATATGTTACGCCCCATTCTTTTATTGTGGGCTTAAAAGAATCCTGACTGTGTTATAGGCGACCATTTCTCGTAGATGGTGCGTAGCTTTGATCTTTCAAACACCGCAGAAACCTCTGGTCTAGTCGTACGCGGATCGGGGGATCGCTGGTTGAGCGTGTTGACGCACCGCAGCATGTGGCATGTGGAGTAAAACCTGCATGCAGGGATCCTGGTTTCAATCCCCGCCCCTGCCCGATTTGATCTGGACGAGCATCGTACGAGCGTGCGTTCGTGCGTCACTACTGCGTGACAGACGTCAAAGGCCCCTGGGACGGCGGTGGTGCCGCAGTGGCGAAATTTCTCGTCTACGGCCAAGGCACCAGGCGCCCATTGGGGCCGTATAACTTTCGGCTGTCTAAACAAACACGCAATGCAATTTACGCAAAAATACGGCAACACATTGCCGTATTATTCGGACTTGCACCGGGTGCCTAGTCCGCACTAAACAGTTTTTTCTGCGCAGCTCGCCTAGACAAAATTGCCGCTTAATTAGATCGCAAAGAAACCTTTGATCGTACATAAATCATAATTATACGTGCCTCCATTCACGAAATATTTAGCATCTCATCATAATATAGGTTTTAGAAAAACCAGATTCTCGCATACCTGTAGAATACCGCCCATTCCACACTAAGCGCCCATTCCCAAAGTTTTAAGATCTGAGAAAATATGGGCAGTACATTGATATGTAAAATTAATGACCGGACAAGCGCCATTCCGCACTTTTTCGCGATTATCTATAGATTTTGAGTGGGCGCTTGCCCGGCATTTTACGGTAGTCCGCACCACGTAAAATTCAATCGTTTAAGCATTTATAGTCCGCAGGCTATAGTCCAGGAGATATGGCACACAGATCGCGGAACTGTTCCAGGGCTGCCCGACAGACGGCGCCGGTGTGTTCTCTCCCTGTAAGCGGTCACAAGCGATTGCAACGCAGTCGATGGCTCTCGAACGCAGATGTGTGACCCAGCCTCATGCGTGTGCGTGCCTGTGTGTGTCTCTCCGAACCCGACATGTTTTCCCTCGCACTTGCCCCCACGTTGACCCGAACTTGGCTTGGAACTAGACCTTCAAACTGGACCCACAGGTGGAAGCCAAGGAGGAGCCGTGCGACGACGACGACGCCGCCACCAACGAGTCGGACCCCTTCTCCGGCGAGGCCACGGATGACGGCAGCTCCAGCTACGACAACGGCCCTCTGGGGGGACAGGGGCAGGGGGGCACCGCCTTCCCTGTGCAGGCAAGTTCAATTGACAGAGTCCTGTCCTTTTGACAGAGTCAGTTAAGCCTTGGAGAGCTAAGCCTAAGCAAAGGGGTAAGCCTCAGCGAAGAGCTATGCCCAAGTGAAGAACTAGGAATCATTCAAATGGTGATGCGTCTTCTTTTAGTGAATTCGTTTTATAGAAACACGATTCACCGAATTTGGCTGCTCGTTCTGCTGTTCCACCTCGGCCGACAACTAAGCCGTCAGTGGAGGTGGAACAGTCAATTGGCTGAGGTGGAGCGGTTGAGCGGCCAGCGTATTCAGGAAATCTTGTGAAGTAGAGCCAATTCTGGCACTCTCGATTGATTTACACTCGGGTGTCTATAGAAAAATGAAACGATGTTTACAAATCTGTGTAATGTGAAATTGGAGCGCAGCTGGTATTTTGATTTTTGCGATATACCATGCTAAACAATTTGAGAAAGAAGTATGCATATGTACAGATATAGATCACTCTCCTCACATACTGGTTCTGTACCCTCCTCCTCTTAATGTCCTCTTCCTCCTCCATATCCTCCTCCTCCATACCCTCTCCTCCTCTTCCGTACTACCCTCCCTCCTCCCCTTCTGTACCCTCCCCTCTTCCTCCGTACCCTCCCCGCCTCCCACAGCTTCCCGCTAAATTTAGCTGAAAAAGTGACGCCACATGACCTCAACACCAATTCAATTTCCCCGCTAAATTTACCGGTAAAACTGTTGTCACATGACCTCAACACCGATTCAGTTTCACCGCTAAATTTAGCGGGGAAACTGTGACATTCCTTAATGCAACGCGCACGGTTACGCTGACGGCGACGCCGACGCCGCTCAATGCGGAAACGGGCACCTAAGAGCTGCGCTCTAAAAAGACAGTTGTCGTAACGGACAAAACTGACACTGGTGTGCCATCAATGTTTATGGGATCGAAGTGCGAGAGCCAGATGCAACTTCACCCAGGCGCACTTTCGCGACTGCTGCCCGCATGGCCCTTCCTCCTTCTTGTTCGTGGTCCTAACATTTAAATTTTTTCCTCTCCTCCGTGTTTTTGGTTCTCGAGCGTGTACGGTAACGAGTCCTCTTACAGGTGAAGGAGGAACCGGGAACCCAGCCAATGAGTGGCAGCTACCAGCCGCAACTCCGGAGCCGCCGGCCCCAAAGAAACGGGGCCGAAAGAAAAAAAGCGACACCGTCAACCCACCCGTCGACTACGCCGGTCAGCAGCTCACACCCCACAGCAGCAGCAGCAGCAGCAGCAACATCAACAACAGCAACAACACCAACAACATCATCAGCTACACCAGCAGCATCAACTACGTCAGCAACTACAGCAACAGCACCAGCAACAAATGGACTACCACAATGCTGCGGCGGGGGAAGGCTACTTCCAGCAGCAGGCGGGGCTCTACCAGCGGTTGGCTCCGCCCCCTTACTACCAGGAGGGCTATGCCCCGCCCCCCGCCTACGGGGGACAGCCCCATTGGCCACAGCAGCAGCAGAGGGCGGTAGAGTACGGACAGAGCAATCGAGAGCTGGAGGCGGGGCCGGCAGGTGGATGTGCGGGGTGGGTGGGCCACAGCAGCCGAGCCCGCCCCCTCCGGTGCCGGGCTCCAATTGGGCGTACCCGTCGACATACGAGCCCGGGGAGGACCTCTGTAGGGCCACGGACTTCCCGTCGTGGCTCAAACAGGAGCCCTGGACTCGTGCGAGAGCGGCAACGGCGGCGGCTACTGCTGAGGTGAGCGCGGGCTTTCCTTGTTTGCGTTTCCTTTCACCGAAATGCGCATCTTGGAAATGCGGTGTCGTGGCTCACTCCCAGTGTTCTAACGTCTGTGTTCAGTTGCAACTTAAGAACTGCGAAAAAGAAGGCTCTTCTTCGAAGAGACGTTCCCAGAGGGAAGTTGTGTTGCCACACCGTTCGGTAACAAACACTCGTCTTTTTTGACCATCGCGGAAAGGGAGGAGCGTCTGTTAGCGCTTCTTTTTCAGTGTTGGCGTCACGAAAACAAACGTTAGTCCATTGGCACATTTGGAGTTATTGCAGCATTGTTTGTTGTGGGTGGAAACACTCCTCCAGCTCATATGTTGCAGAAGGCTATTAGCTGGCTAGAGATTGCAGCAGAATAGCAATAGATTTTTCTCATGAAAAGCTGTGACGCTGTAATATGCCCATGATGTGCGACTTTGCACAGATTGCGTGCGAGTTTTGTTTAACAGACGATAGCAGTGCCTGACATCCTGGCAGCTAATGACCAAGAACACATAAAAGAGAATGAAAAGATGCAAATCTCATACACACACTACGAGCAGAGAGTCCCACCAATCCCAGACTTATTGTATGACACCCGCGTGCTTTCCCGCCACCTTAAGGCACTCTCTCCCTCGTGGCACTTGTAACGAATTTCTGCAAGCTCGTTCGTCTCATCCCCCTGACCGTGACTTCACGTTTCGCCGTCAGTCTTCTATTTTCAGGAGCCGCAACTCGAGGAATGCCCAAAAAGCGGGACCGATCCACAGTGCCCAGTTCTCGGAACCGGCAGGCCTACCCCTTTTTTGTTTTGCTGCCTTCCCGTGGGCTGCCCCACCAGCTCGAGAAGCAGTGCCGACGTTTTGCTAGTCCATGACGCGGGACACAAAAGCATCTGCCGCCGACACCGTCGGCACGACAAACTCTACACCACCCGAAGAAGCGTCCTGGTCGCACAGGCGCTCCGCTCAAGGGCACAATGCGACTTCTCAGCGATGTGGTGGTGTCGTGGCGGCGCAACGCTCTCTCCTGTTTGCCGCGGGTGCCGAGCTTGTCTTGCGGTGTTCCAAAGGTCGGTTGCAAATTCTGGTGGCTGGCCCGGCAGAAACATTTCTCGTAAAACGCTATCGCATTGAGACTGCTGCATCGTAATGCAAGTAGCGAGGTCTCCGCCATCGGTCGAGAAACGGAAATCGCATCGACACCGTTGCGTCGTGACACAAATAGCGAAATCTCCGCTGTCAAACAGCGGAGAAATTTTTTTTACGCGTCATCATTTTTAAAGGTGTTTACATTCGTAGCATGACCTGCGCGATCCAAGGAGGAAATAATCGATAAGAAGGAAACCGATTTGTGGCTATTCGGAAAATCATCGCCGGCAGCTCTAGGTTGATCGGGAGCACGTTCGAAGATCGTGGGTAGCACGAGTGCTTGCACGATACGAATACGCGGCCGGGCAGGAGGCTTTTGAGACGCGGGCGAACAGTTTTAAGAGATGTTTATTTTGGATCACAGCTCGCTTCCCTTTTGTGTACGTCTTCGAGTGGTGCTTCTGTCCGACTCGATCGCTGTTACGTTAGTGCAAACCCGCGCTCGCACTCCGGACGATGATCGCCGCGAGATGCTTTATGGGGAGGCCCGTTAGCTCCCCGTCTGTACATAGCTGTCCCATATTACGAAGCATGCATGATCTCCCTTTTCCCTTTCCAGCGCTCTCTCGGCCGGTTGTGTGTTTATGTATGGACTCGAAGCTTGACAAATCCGATAATCTGCGACGTTCCACTCCACTGCGATCACCGGCTTCTTTCCCCACACGCTTTATCTCCGGTCGAATCTTTCTGTTGCTTGCCGTTCCGTTCGAAAGATACGTTCGAAATTCACGTTGGGAATCTTGGCTGTAGGAACTTCAGACGACGAGCCAAGCCGGGAGAATGTATGCAGTTGAGATGCATTTAACGTCAACGTCCCGACGCTGAACTTCCGCACGTGCCGCTGGAGTCGCAAGTTGTGCGAGGATAATCTTCCCAAACTCTCGTCAACGGTCTCGTGGCCGTCGACTGACCGCCAGTGTGGGTTACCGTCAATGACCACGAGTTTTTACGGGAAGCTCTTTTTACGAAGCTTCTCTCGCGTGTGTTTTACGGGGTGCTGACTGCTTTTGTGCTGGGGTTACCACGCGATCGCCATTTTGAACTGTCTTTCATCGAGTCCCTCGCAGTCCGCGCTAATCTCTCACCTTGGCATCGGATGCGTCAAAAAGAGGACACCGTGGAAGTGTGCGCAGGCAATCCACTTGGCGGCAAAAGAGGCCGAGGCGTGCGTGCGGCCGCCGTTCTTGATAATCATTTGCGCCGGTTCGGGTTCGAACTTGGGTCACAGCACGTTGGCCGGGCCCCACTCTCCATTTGCCAATCTCAGCATTTTTGGGACCTCCGTGTTATTACCCCGGTTCAGAAAGTTCTCGCCTTTCGAGTTGGTGGATCCCCGACGTTCCGACGCAGCCCTTTGACGTCTGGCTGGTCTGCAATGACTTTTAGTTGGGAACGTGCGAGTTTGGAAAGAAGGCGAGACAATGTGGAGCACGTTTCGCCAATGTCTCGGTGGCTAGAAAAGTGGCAGTATTGTTTACCGGGTGCTCTCGCCTGTTGAGGTATTGTTACTTTTCATATTGAGAGAATAGCGCAGAAAGGGCTAGACAAATAGCTAGAAAAAGGTGCCCTCTTTCCGGCAGCAACTTTTCTTCGGAGCAATGCCTGCATTCATGAAATTCTCATTCGTAGAATGCGAGTTTTGGAATTTAATGCAACTGTGGATGCTTTCATTGCGTGTCCGGCAACGACAGCATGGCAGCTTTCGCTAACCATTCCGTTACGCCTCTGTTACACAAAGCAGTAGACGAGTTCGGAAACGCCCACCAAGCACCGACCGAGACATTGTAAAGAGTGGTGTTCAGAAGACAAACTTCCGAGCCTGGCGACCACTTTGGACTCTCATTCGGGCAATCTTGTCTGTCGGGGGGACCGGCTGTTCAAAGCCGAGTCATCTCGTCGAAGCCGAAGAAATTAGTGATCAAATCTGCTCTATTTTCAGACTGTCCTAACCGGGTGCTTCGATATCTCATGAGACAGTCGCTGCAAGTCGGAGGGCCGCGTGGCTTTCGGGAAGGTCTCTTCTTTCTCGTATTTATCTACGGAGGTTGGAGGAAGTCTGCTGCTTCCCCCGTTGTTGTTCGGTTTTCTCCGCGCACAAGTGAGAAGGATGAGTCAGTATTACGGCAAAGTGTACGAGGTCTTTCCAATGACGAGTGCAATATGTCTTTGACAGTATTGTGAGACGCCGCTGTTTTTCGGGTGTGTGGGGCGTTTCTTTCATTCCCGACGTGAGGCCAGTAAATGTACAAATGCAACCGAGTGATGAGGGAATGGCACTTGTCACGGTTTTCGAGAGCATGTTACGACAACTACCCGTCTGCTTGCAACGTGAGCAGGTCGGCGCTCATAGGTGTCGTTGCATGGTGGACGACAGCAAGCAAACCTAAAAAAAACAATGTTTTTTTTTGTTTTTTTTTTAAAGTTTGTGAACTTTTAACAGTGCCCTCTGTACGCAAAACCAGAGCGCCTACAGAGTTTGGTCCACAAGATGTTAAACTGCATGGTACCTGGTTTCTAAGTCGAAGAAATTCCGAAGCTTGCCCAACCTTACTCCCCACGTTTTGCAACGCTTACTCGTCTCTTCGTTGGTTACTCCATTCCATTCTCGCCCTACGATGGATTGCGGAAAACGCTACGAGCCATTGAAGCCAACCCAAGTCACGCACGCTTTGTGTGACCCTCGGGGCGCATAGTCACGTGATATAATTGCAGTGCAGGTTGGCCGGAATGGGTAGTTGCGTCTGCTGCTGTCCGTCGTTAAGGTGAAACCGAGTATAGCTGCATGCAGTAAGTGAATCGTAGCATGGTTGATTTCTGGCCCAAGCCAGAATTGGGGAAGTACAAAATCTTACAGAAAATGTGGCGTCGGTTTCACCATGCTGGAATGGTTACCAAGTGAGCGGCCGCCAAATGAAATCTTGAGTGAAGTCGTACAAGAGAGGGGCTGTTGTCTCTGCCACAAGCAGCCGTTTTGAATCGATGGACAGGTTGAGTTCAGGTGCGGTACAGCGTCCCTTCTAACCGACCCAAAACGGAAGTTGCGGGCAATGCGAAAGTTGCGGTGCCACGTCGGAAGCGTCCGGTTGCCCGCGACCCTGTGTTTTCACTCTTTTCTGAGTGCAGATAGAGAACGTAAGCAAACAAGTGCCAAGCGGAAAAAAATCTTTACTATGAATTGGGGGTGGGATTGAGGGACGATACACTGGGCCCGTCAAAGCCCGCACACCTTTGCTCACTCATGGCTCGGCGTCGGTCCGGTGACCGTAACCTTTCGAAACCTTCTTTTCCGATGCTCGCATCGTTCAATGTGGTTCCTCGTAAGTGCAATCTCTATTGTTCAACTTTCATAGCCTCTGGACAAAACACAACGCTGCTGACAATGCAATGCCGAGGCACAAGAGACATACGCTAACTGTACTCCCAGTTCGTCGGATTATTTTTAGTGATAGCCATTTTTTTTAGGTTTGTAGCAGATTCCGCGTGTTAACTGGAGCAGGAAAATTTCTTCCCTAAATTTGGCGGGGAATCACGGTGGCGTGACATCGTGGACATAACAGTGTCACGTGACGTAACAATTTTCCTCCGAAATATGGCGTGGAAAGTTCCCCGCTTGATTTACCACGTAAATTTTTCCGCTAAATTTCCTGGATTTCAGTGTGACATGACGTTGTGTTACTATGGGATGTCGCAGTGCCACATGATGTCCCGTCGTCACGTTACACCACGGTGTCACGTGAACACCGTTGGCTACATTTAGTGGGACATCAGTCCGCCAAATTCACACATGCAGTGTAACTCCGCACAGCAGTGTGCAGTGTCTCTGCTGCCACTCCAGTTGTTGGCAGAACGTAGCAAGGAACCAAGAATATTTTTAACCTCTCTCGAGTCTGAACATTGTAACGCACATTTCTGTTTGCTAGCGTGTAGGAGGAACCGATTGGTCGCGTTTACTGAGACACGGTACGTCTGACACGGAGGGAAAGAGTTTGTAGAGGTTACGGCTACCATGGCACCGTGCTCGAATCCACTGTACTTACACACGGCGTCTGTTGTCCTAGGTTTAGGAGTGTCGGCTCTTGCCCCCCCACCCCAGATGGTGTTTGTTATCTCGCCGCCAGCAATACATTGTGCCCGCGTTTGTAAACGGTTTGTGAGCAATGTTCAGCTCAGTGCAAACAGAAATGAGTGAACTCTGATTCTTCTGGTCTTTGTCTTTTTTTTTTTTTTTGTCCGGCTTCAATTTTTTTTATTCTGTCTCCATTTTTTTTGCGGGCTCGTCAAAATGTTTTTGCTTGCTGTCGTCACTGACAAGGCGAGAATGGCAGGGAGAAGACTCGGTTATCCTACTTGCTGCTACCTTTGACGACGCATCGGCGTTTCATGTTCGCGCAGTCAAAACACGGCGGAAGGCGTAGAGTGCCGACTGGAGGCCAGACATTCGAAAGACACGGCCCGCTGTTCTCACTCTGTCAATGTCTACATCTATCTTTTGGCCACGAGAGATTGTGAAGAAGAGAAGTTTCCTGGTGGCAAACAGGGTTGTAATAGTTGCTTTCTTAAATGAGTATGCCGAAAGCAAGTCGTCTGCTTCTTGTGCAGGAGTTGCGGCGACATCAGAACGACGCCGAGCTCCGATTGGCTTTGATTGAAAGGATAGTAGGTAGACCTCAATGCTAGATGCCTTGAGATCCACCGACTATTTTTTTCAATCGGCCAATAAGAGCTCGTCCCTCTGACATACAACCCCTGTGCAAGAAGCAGACGAAACTTGCGCTCCGTATTGCAACTATTCGTACGCTTGGTTTTCGTTCTTGCCAATTTTGGCCGAGATAAAGAATACGAGGAGAGGCATCTTTGAGCAGCAGTTGCGGAGGAATTCTTTCGGTCCGTTTTTTTGGCGCTCGAGCTCTCGGCGACTCTGTCCTCGTGTACATTCTGTTGCTTCTGCGGACAAACCAAAGGACGCCAAAGAAATGCTATTGTGCTAATGCGCCGGGTAGTCCAAATGGATCGTGAAAGTAAGATTCTTCAGTAACAGATGTCTCTGTCAAAAACGAAATGGGCAACCAACAACTTGTGACGAGTTCAGGCTTGCGCTTTCAAAGATCTTTTGGCATTTCTCAAGCTGAACCTTTAATTAGTGAAGCATTGTGTAATCGTGCTTGGCATCGTTCGGTTGAGTTGACGCGACTGCCGTCTTATTCTAATTACCATTCTTTGTATTGCCGTTCATTCTTCTGGTTCTGCAGAAATATTTTGTGGTTACCGAACGGCGTACGCGATTCAAATGTGAACTGTTTGTCACGTTTTGTTTTACATTTTTTTTTTTGCTTTGATGCCAATCTCAACATGGTTGTTTCTAGAAAAGGAACACGTCATTTTGTATTGCCATTACTCGTGCAACACCGCCACAAAAAGGCAAAGTCACTGGTTTGATTGGTCAGCGCGAGTTTATCCGTTTTCATTGCATGTTCATAAGTGCAGTCGTGGTCGATGTATTGGAAGGTGCAAGTCTTTGTGACGGAACTGTTGACTTCAGCCTGTCGAAAGCGTTTTTACAAGTTTCGGCTGCCACAGTGTCCTCGACATTGGGAGTGTTTGGTCGACGGTTGTTGATGCCTGACCTGCTACTCTGGTGGCTACGTTTTTTTTTTTCCCAACAGTCTGTGTGCGTGTGGGAGTGTGTGCGTCTTTTAATGTTTTCATCTTGGAACGATGCCATGTAAATAGTACAAGCAATCTCGAAATGGGAAGTTCCAGATTTGTTTAGTGTCTAATTATGTTTCTTTAGGAGGAGTTCTGTCGCCAACAAATATGAAAAGGTGGACCTCCTGTCCTGAAACGTGTACATAACTTCTGTCATTGACGACAATTTCGTTCTTCCTTGCCTTTTTGAATTGTTACTGCCATCATTATTTTGAGAGAAAGTTTTATGAGCTTACGGTAATATATATAATATATATATATATATATATATGATATACGGTATAAGCGAAAACAAAAAAAAAAACATGCTCACACACAGACACAACACACACACACAGGTGACACGTGTGCATACTGTAACATCTTTACCCCTCTATCTAATGTCACACCCAAAAACGTTTTAAATGAGCGATACAAAAAAAAACAAAAAAAAAAACACTGTGTGACTTTTTGTATGAGGCAGATGAGCAGGAACGTGTGTATAAATTTTCGGTTGAATCGGAGGAACCTTGTAGAGATTTTTTGATCCTGACCGCTCTTTGCACCCATGTGTATACACAGCTCTAAAGATCGGTCCCCCCCCCCCCCCCCTCCCTCCCCTTGCCCTTTTTTTTTTTCTGTATGGGAGTCGCTGAATAAAAGAAACAGCTATTTTAAGCTTTTTTTTTTTTTTAAAGGAATAACTTGTCTGTGACACTTGTCTGCTTGCGTCTTCCAGTTTCAATATCCCCGAGCTTGTATTTTGTGTGTGGTGTGCCTGTAAAAAAAGGCGTGAAAGCAGACACATAAGAGAACAACACAACCCTTCACAAGCACAAAAAAGGTCAGTGCAGCTCAGACTTGTACAGTACCCGAATTTTTTTTTAAATTTTATTAGGTAGTAATTACAACAGTAATCTGACTGCTTTTGGAAGGACTAAAATTACTTGTTACCGTTACTTTTTTCCCCTACTCTTCTTAGTGGCACCCTTTCTTTCACCGGCGGTTTTTGGGGAAAACAAATAAAAGGATAACGTAATATATATATATATATATATATATATATATATATATATATATATATATATATAATTTTTTTTTTCTTCTCTAAACATTGAGCGGCCGGTTTTATGGGCATCTTACAATAAAGTGCAAATGCCGCAAATACATTTTTTTACGTTTTTTCTTTTTGATTTGTACTGTTGCATTGCGGGAAAGCGCACTCAATTTAGAAGTCTTTGGTGTTCCTTTTTAAACGCGTGAACATGAGCAAATGTCTTCGTAAAATAAAGGCTAAAACAAAACTTAAACGGATGCTCCTGATATGACAGTCGACATTGTACACTTTATATCTGTGCTATCTTCCCTGCATAGTAAAAAGATTCGTTTCGCGAAAAAAAAATTTAAATTAATTTAATTTAATTGGCTCAGGAGAGACGCAGCAAGGCAGAAGCCCGCATCCGAAGTGCTTGCAAACACCCAGAGCCGTGACCCAGAGCGAGAGAAATGGGAACCCTGTTTCATTTTAGACAACGGCCTTCGAATTTTTTACAAAATAAATGGGTTTGTTCACTCCCTTTGCAGAGCGATTTACGGAGAAAGTACAACAACCGAAGAAAAACGCGCAAAAACGACACAAACGCCGAAACCTGTAGCAGTTGTAGCGTCATCTTGTGGGCTCAATTAACACTTTGCCAGCAGGTTATAGCTAGTTCCAAACGTTCCAAACACAATTCTGTGCAATTAGTACCCTTTCTAAAGCCTGTTAAGAATTATAAAATAACACCCTATATCAGTTAGTTTAACTTAACGAACCTCAAAAGCTCGAAAATCACTTTAGCTATATAAACGTTTTAGCGCCATCTTTGAGCAGTAAAGCTAAAGAGAAACAAAACGAGTCGTGAGGCATCCTGGGATGCCACACGATCAGCTGGTAGCCGGCTGATTTTCGCCGGCATCTTGGCTCTGAGGAAGTCACCCGGAAATCACTCGTTTACGAGTGAAATACCGCGAATGGGTGCGCGGTACAAAGTGTTCATACCTTTGCTTCGACTTTAGTGATTCCGCGCCCTTTTGGATACATTGCAACGCCTATGCTTCGTGGAATCGACGGTTTTTCTTACGGGAGATGCAAGACGGTGAGTGTTTTTTTTTTTCTTGTTTTTTTTTTTTCGCTCCACGATTTGTTGTTTGAGCGGATGTTTTATTTTTGCTTTGTTTTTTGGTTTTTCCTTGCGCGTGTTCCCAGCGCGGTGTGGCGGCCGGTTTCATTGATTTCGACACCTCTACGCGAGCACCTACCTGGTAGCGAGTCCCCAGCATTTCCTGGTCCGTGTTATTGGGATTTGTTTTGTTTATCCAAAGTTTTCCTTTTTCTTTTCTTTTTTTTTTCGCACGCTAGAGTTGAGTTAGAGGCGAGTTTAAGCTTACGATCTTTTATTTTTTTGCTAGCCAAACGTAACGCTGCTGCTTGCAGTGAATTTGGAATCCACTGTATAAACTTTTGTTTGGCGCATCACCCAGAGACAAATCATCCATTAACACTTCGGAGTATTTTGTGTCTGTGCGTTCTTGTGTAGGCGCAGCACCTGTAATGCCAGTTTACCTAGCCCGGGCGTATTTCAGTGGTGAAAGCTTCCAAAGTACACGAGACGGTGCACAAGGACAAAATAACAGTGGCACATCAAAATGACACGTGACTTACCATTTACACCAACAAGGGAGTAAGATGCTTCTACTCTAAGCACCGACACTCCGACTGTAGTAAACTCATCCATCGGTGGTGGATCATAGGTATATTTTCATTATCATATATAAAACCATGTTTACACTAAACTGAAGAGAAAAATTAAAGAAAAAAAAAGTAGTATGCACAGCTTTGCGCATACTACTTGAGGAAATAACTATGACAAACTTTACGCTCGCTGAGCTGTGGGGGCTATGACATATCCAGTTCGAATACACGAAGGAGCAAATGAAGCAAGTTGCTAATTTCGTCACCAATCTCGTTGCTTTCTGAAGAACTTTTGGGGGAGTTAATGGAAAGATGACTGCCAGGGGGAGTCAAAAGCGGTACTAACTGCAGTTTTTCGCCATTCAAGCTCTCTTTTATACAAGAGTGTAATCTGAGCTCGCATAGCTGGGTTTCATAAGGAAGTTTGAATGACGTACTAATTTTCAATTCAGCCTATTTATTCGAATTTTCGAATTAAAAGACTGACAGCTCAGCAATTTTCACCGGGTGAATTGAATGGAATGAAATTCAATAGGTGTTGAGATCATATATCTTGTTGCATGGAGTTTCCATAAATATTTTCGTTCATTTAATCTCCCTTATTTGACTCAGTCCGGCTAAGATTGATTCACATACCATAGTTCAAAGTTGAAACATACAAATTTCTTTTAAAAAAAAATGAACGCCGTTTACAACTCCCTGTAATGCCGAATTGGAGCGCAGCTCTTGAGGAGGAGGAGAGAAGGGTACTCAGGGGAGGGTATACCCCTCCTTCTCCTCCTCCCCCCATCCTTCAATCTCCACCGGGGGGGGGGGGGGGGGGGTCACGTGACCTCGGGGGGGGGGGGGGGGGGCTCGCGCGGTGCATGTCCTAACATGCACCGCGCGGTTACGCCGACGGTGACGGCGACGCCGCTCAAGCCGGAAACTGGCCCCTAAGAGCTGCGCTCTAAAACTACAACATGTTTTATTTTTCTTTGGATGTCGGTATTGCCTGGTGACGACAAAGAGAACCTACGCTAAAGGGATGAGAGTATTGCAAAATAATAGAATTAAAGATGCAGTGTGCGGAGCTGGTGCACAGGGGACGGCTAAACATTTGGTACTGTATTGTAAATTGGGATTCACTCTGCTGTTGCTAAAGGCGAGACACTAAAAACCTTGGGGTTTAAGGACAGCAAGGGAAACATAGATGTCAAGAAGGAAGAGTGAATCCCATCCCCCCACTCCCCCTGTAATGCTGATGGCCTTGAGGATATTGTAAATAAATAAATAAATAACCAAGTAGAAGCTATTTGACTGGGGGCATAAGCAGAGGGGGAAGATAGGTATACTTTATTATTTTGCTGTCGTTACACTGATCACAACTTTTGAGTATTGCAATTAAAAGGATGCTTTGTTTATTAGGTAGAGACTAACTGTTGTTATAAAAAATGAAAGCCGTTTACAACTCCCTGTAACGCCGAATTAGAGCGCAGCTCTTGAGGAGGAGGATGAAAGGGTAGTGAGGGGAGGGTATACCCCTCCTCCCTCCTCCTCACCTTGTCATCCTGCCTGCTACTCTGCCACAGGGGCCACGTGGCCCCCCTGAGGTCGTGTGACCCCCCGAGGTCACGTGATCTCAGGGTGGGTCACGTGACTTTGGGGGGGGGGGTGACCTTACGGTTACGCCGACGCTGCTCAAGCCGGAAACGGGTGCCTAAGAGCGGCGCTCTAAAACACTGGCTAGATGGCGCAAACCACCGCCAGATAGAAAGGGCTCAACTGGGTGCAACCACCCATCCAGTCGCTTGCGCAGACACCTCACCCTCTCTCAAAACCGCTTTTTTGCGAAAAGTGCAGTGCCCGTACCAGGCGTGAGGGGGCAAATGCGTATGCACCGTCTATAGGCCAACGCGCAGTTTACAAACAAGTCTGCGTTTGCCCAAACCAGGCGTGGGACCTGCACGTGTGCAGAATCAGGCACGTAGCCAGGGGGGCCCATGGGGCCTGGCCCCCCCCCCCGAAATCTTCCATTTTGTTGGGACCCTCCTCTCCCCCCCTCCCTTTCATACAGCATTTTGTCATGGGCGGGCCCCCCCCCCCTCCCCCCCAAAACAAAATCCTGGCTATGTGCTTCTGCAGAATCCAGATTCGCGTGATATGAAGCGTCTGCAAATGCGCCGTGCTCGAAGCCCCGTGTTGGTCTATACGCCACTGCCGAGTTGCACTAACTTGTCCGAGTTTCCCTCGTCTACAACTGCTTTCACACCAAACAAGACTACACCGGGGTACGACTCGCCCAGTTCGACTAAAAATTTATTGCTGTACAAAACAACTCACGACGTGATGGAGGATGACGAGAATGGTTCGCAGACGAGTTTCAAGATGGCGGCCATCAGCGGGGCTTGGTGGGGCGAACCCTCCAGTGTGCGTAGCCGTTGCGCTACGAACAGACCAAAGTGGTCCAGTCCGTCGTTCGCAGTCATGCCGACGCCTCCGGCACCTCGATCACGGACGGCGTTCACGTCGTCGGCTGGGCGAGCGCCCGAGGACTCCGTCTGCGTCTCGGCGTCCAGTCGGGGGCCGGAGGAAGTGACGTCGCAGCTGACAGCACCGCCGGAAGTGACGTCACCATTGTCCGAAGCGAGACGCCTGACTGCTTCCCGGAACTCCCCTTTTCGCCTATGCGCGAGTGAGACAGTGTGATTACTGATCATCATCCATACACTCTGGAAGACTCTGCAGATGACGTCATGATTGATGTTGACGATAATAATTATTTGCGGCTATTCCCTTTAAGGAGACACTACCCAAGAGGGTCAACTTTTGAACGTTTAGCTTAATATGAATGAAATTTACAGTATATACTGGCAGCTGCAAGGCAAAATGCAGTGCAAAGTTTCATCTTTGTACAGGAATTGTAAAAGAAATTATTGTTGTTTTTATCAGGAACACACAGACTTTGTTTAGGAAAACTATCGTTAGGAAACTAATGTAACACCCAACATTTTTCTGCCCTAGATCTCCAGCAGAATGCCTGAAAAGTGCAACTGTGAAAACAAATATCCTAAAAAGCAATTTATTTTATGCTAACATTGCAGTGAAAAATCTAATAAATTTTCTGCCTTTTCTGGCGTTGATAAAATCTTAACATCTTTCATAAAAGACATCCACAAAGTCAAAAAACAATTCCACAGTTGCATTGCCCATAAAATTCCAGTTAGGAACAACAATGAGTGAGTCTTTCCTGTTGTTCCATTAACAAACGATAGTTTTCCTAAAGGGAAATTTATGCCAAAAAGTGGAACAGAGAAAAATGTGTTCAAAGTGCTCCAACCCCTACCTTTCCTTTAGAATCGGTGAACCGAAAATAATTTATAAAACATTAACCATACAGTGTAAACTAATGAAACTTTCTGGGAATACTCTCTAGGTGTTGTTGGATGTAAATATGGCATTTTTCAAAATCAACTTTTTTTGCAGAAATTTTTTTTTCTGGGTAGTGTCCCCCCTTAAACCGGGCATTCCCGTAGAGCTGGGGTCCTGGCCTGGGGGTTTTCTTAGCCCCTTTGCTGCACGAGCAGCCACTAATATTCTAACCTTCTCTCGGTGGTCTCCACCACTCCCCTCCACCCCTTGTTGGCCGTTTGCATAAAGCCCACGCCTACAGCAGTCCCACAGTCAAGTGCTCCTGCCAGCTGAGTGTCTGTCCGCACTCCGCTAGTATCAATGTTCTGCATCGTAGAGCCATCTTGTACATGGTAACCAGGCAAAGTGTATACACACTAATTGAGAAGCGCTTTCAAAGGTCCGGCTTTCGGCGCTGGTAATGTGCCGACTCGGCATCTTTGCCTGGCACAGCCAAACAAGCTATCTAGAAGATGATATTGGTGAATCCAACGGACTTGAATACGAAGACGCGAGTGACGCAGAGAACAAATCAGGCTGCCGTGTCATCTGTCTGTCTTTTATGCCCCTCTCGTTTTCGTGTTCCAGTTACTGACACGCCTTACCTTCCAAAATCATACTTCCTGACAGCATACAGTCGCTGACCCCAGAAAAAGCCCATGGTCCCGCGCGGAGATGTATCGGACATCCGAACCCTCTAGCAATGTCCTTTGGATGTCCCAGAGACATCCGCTCTTTCTGGGATGTCCACTTTGCCGACTTTAGGAAGGACCTACATCGCTGTATCTATACTCCGTTTCACGATAACTTGGCAAACTGTCGAGACTGGGGCCCCGCGACTCAATCAGGGCGCCAGAGCAAGGCACGTGATAACACTCCAAGGTCGACGCTGCTGGGGCCTCGTTACCACCACAACAACAGAGCCCTCCGCGACAAAAATAGTTTCTATGTTTTTTCTTTCTTTTAATGGCAATTGAACTCGCGCGATTCCATTTATAACGGGAAGATATGAAGAATAAAGATTAAATTATCACAAATTTATGAGTTTCAATTATGTTTAAACCAAAAAAGTGACGCCACATCCGTATCCGCTTGATTTGTTTCGCCTGCTAGCACCGTGGCCGTTGGCAATCGCAGCCGTGTAATCGGCCGTTACCGCTCAAAACATTGCACTGTGCCCTGGCATTAGTAGCACCCGTCACAGATGCGAGCCTAAATTGAGCATGTTCCCTAAGTGTTCGCTATTCTAGCGGATGGATATGTTGCTGCGGTGGACGTTTATCCGAAGTTGTTTGGTTTCAGAGCAGACGACAGCCGGTCCCTCCGGGCCTCGCATTTAGCGTGGTGACACAAATACTCCCACGACGTCGGGTCGCTTCTCTCGCTCCGAAGGCCCTAGCCTCCACAGTTCGCCAAGGTATTGTGAAACGGAGTATAGATGAGGCGCTCATGTACTTAAAGGGCCGAAGCAACGATTGTACTTTCAGTAAATATCACATGCCATTAGTCTTTGACATTCATAACCTATGAAACACGCTTCAGTTGTTTTTTTCTTCTCTGTGCAAAGACAGCCGCAGAAAGCAAGTAAGCAGGCGAGCTGGTTAAATCAGGCACACAAGCTGGTTAAAGAAAAATGAGCAGCATTCACCCCCTCAACTCACAACCTGAACAAGCAGCCACATGATCTGGAGCAAATTATATGCCACCAATTTTTATCATAGCCAAGCGCTGGGGTTGGCAAAGCACAGGACGTGCGCTGGTGTTCCACACATTGTTAAATTTCGGCTATTCCAGTCATCGCAGCGATTGGGCACGAGCTACTATATCCGAATGCATGTCGAGGCATTTAAAGGGCAACTCCGCTTAATTCCAAAGATTTCAGTATAATGAGTGATTTCGCATTAAAAAGCCTTAGTAAAAGGCACTACGTCATTTGCTTCGCGAAAAATAGAATATGTATTTTTAAATGTAATTTTAAACGTGAGTAGAAACCAAAACTTCGGCTCCATCCGACAACATTGGCCTCGGACCGCCAAGAACATGGCTATCACGTGGTACGATATTTCACGTGATCTTCTACGCAACGACGGGTGGGACTGGGACAGGCGTGTGCAAGGTGCAAGTGTCGTCTGCACCACACTCTTCACCACGGTTGCTATGACATTCGACGACGTCGGCACAACTGCTGCAGAAGTCTACGCACATTGTGTACGTATGTGGACAAAACTTCGACAGACAGTAATCACAAACGGTGAGACGACGACGGCGGTTGTGACGCGGGAGACGGCGGTAACAGTGGGACCACGGCGGGGTGGCCAAAAGGCTCCCAAGGAGCGCACTGCGCAGGCGCGACGATCACGTAGACACCGCTGAGCGCCGAGAGGAAACGTTGATGACGTCGCCCGTTACGCTTGCCCGGAGAAGTAGAAACAAGCAAAAAGGGGCAATGCTGATGACGTTTAGCTCAATGTTGGCTACGCCCATACCGTAGCCTTGATTGCGCTGTTGGTCACACCTCAATTCACCCGCTCGAGTCAGCCGATTTCAGCAACTTGGCAAGCTGCAAAGTTTGCCGGAAGATTGAAGAAACATTTAGACAGAACTACGTCGTAATATTTAACGTGCGGTCTTCCTAAGTGATACTGAAGAGGACTGCATTGTTTTTTTTTCAAAAACAAAAATGAAGCAGAGTTGCTCTTTAAATGTCGTCACCGCGGGGATCACTAAGCTTGACGAGCAGAATAAGATCTCTGCAATGTCGTTAAGTTCTGCGAAGGAGACCGAGAGAAAATGTCCGCTTTTATCCTCGAAATTACACAGCGACAAGGAAGCTTCTAGGTCAGTGGCGCTGTTGCGAGTATACTTAGGACCCACTAATGCCAGTAAAGCTTGCGTAAAATGGAAAACATTCACGACTCAATATTGTCACGAATGACATTGATGAGGCCGAAAAATAAACTGAAGAAAAACTAAACGTTTAATGGGGCGGAACTTGTGGCAACCAAAAAATAAAAGCGAACAGAAAAAAAACAGAGCGTCGCGAGCGTCGAAGTCGGCGTGGCAGCAGAGTCGAACGCTGGAGGCGAAAAACTGACTGCGGCTCGCCACGGCGGAGCCTCTTATGTACACGCGGAGGGTTCTGGAAGAATGCGGCGTAGAGGTTCGGCGTGTAGACTTCTAAACTCGAACAAGCAACACAGTTCACGAATTAATTCAAACCGCCGTGCTTCGCAACGCGGTTTGGCGTACCTTTGATGATGTTTGCAAAGCAGTCAGTGTATTCGGCGAGGGAGGTTAATCAGCTGCCGCGTTTCGGCCCGCATTGGAACTTGGAGAGGTGCTTATGTATAAATGAAACTAGAGGTAAACTTGGTGCTGAAGCCGTTCATGGAACAGACAAACTCTGGCAAAGGGAACTCTGGTCCCCTTGAACAGGGTCCTTTTTCATACAGATGTGAATTGTGCTATGCGTACGTGGCGTCCTGCTCTTCTGAAATTATCATCTCCAGGGGCTCCGGCGGCTCCTGCTTCACTTGCGGGATCGGTCCCCTGTGGAAAAAGTTCCAAGATTAATCTGGCAATTCCACGAGGCATCAAATACCTCTTCAATTTCTTTTTTCTTTAAATATGATAGCATTTTTAGGGCTAAAAAACTGCGAGATTGTGAGCGTCCATCCATCACAGCTAGATTGCTAAACTTTGCGGGAATCCTGAAATATAATGTACAACTATACACCAATTAAAAATTTACCGCTATATGTAGCGGGAAACGTTTCCTCGCTAGATATAACAATGATAAAACCGGAATTGGTGTACCGCCGTACACCAATTCCTTTTTCCCGTTAAATTTGGTGAGGAAACCTGGAATGGGTGGGGACATTTGAAGAGGTGCGAAGGATCCCAAATGCTATCGTATTACATCTATTCTGGAAGCAGCCCCAGAGAAGGCATAGTTTCTTTTTGTTACGTCGTTCGGGCCCGGAAGCTTAGGGTCAATGTCGAGCTGCGCTGGCGACGTACTGCCTTGCTGAGGTGGCGATGATTCGTCAGTAATGGCGGCGATTTCGACGGAGTTGTGGAGTTCCTCGACGTGGCAAATGGTTGCCCCTTTTGTTAGGTGTTGTGTTTCATTTCGGAAGTTCGTCACGAGGACCACAGTGCGGCCGTCCTGAAATTCAGCTACTCCTCTTGCGACGCCTATTCTCTTCCTAAAAGCATTGAAGGTTGCCTTCCAGGACAACCTCGCCGCAGGTAGCTGTATCGGCCACGACGGGTACGACAACACTTGATCGCGGCGGCAGGTTCACGTGGGCGGCGGCGACTCGGACGGCGGCTGACGCTGTTTGGGGTTTCTCTGAAGGCGGAACAGGCTTCCGCAGCGTCAATCTGTTCTCACCCAGGTCGATGACAGCGCCGTATTCGCACAGAAAGTCCATGCCGAGAATGACATCTCTGGAACAGTCTTGTAGAACGACGAATTTCACAGGGCACGTTTCGCCGTGAATTTCGACGCGGGCAGTGCAACTTCCGACAGGCGTGATAAGGTGTCCTCCGGCGGTCCGAATTTGTGGTCCTCCCCAAGGCGTCGTAACTTTTCGCAGGCGGCCAGAGAGCCTCCCACTCATGACTGAGTAGTCTGCTCCGGTGTCCACGAGTGCCGATGCGTCGTAGCCGTCGATAACAACGTTTAGATTGTTGGACACCGTTGCAGGGGCGTCGTTGCGATGCGGGACGTCAGGCGAGTGGGAGCGCTCCGGCGTTCTTGGAGGCTCTTTGCTTCGGTCGTCTTCGGCAACTTCACCTCCGGGAGTTGCCGCGCTTAGTTTTCCCGGCAGGAAGTGGGAGACAGGCTGTCGCGGCGCGACCGATGGAATGGCGATGCGGAACGTCGGGGGGATGGAGACCTTGAACTTCGTGGTGCTGTCGGCGCTGGTGACGGAGGGCGACGGAGGTATTCCTCGATGTCACGCGGGCGTTCGCCGTGTCTTGGGCGAGGGTCGTTCGGCGCAAAACCTCGGAGGCCCATTTGTCGGTACGGGCACCTCCGGTAGACGTGATCGGCCTCACCACAGTGATAACATAGTGGTCGTCGATCGGCCGTGCGCCACACATCCGTCTTCCTAGGGGCTGGTTGTTCGGTGCGGACGAGCTGGGGCTGCCCATCCCGACGTTGGAAAGTCTGCGGCGCGGGTGGGTCACGTCGAGGCGGCGTCCAATACTGCCGGTACGCTGGGGCCGGTCTCCGAGCTACTGCGGCGTAAGTCAGAGTCGGCTCCTCGGGTGCTGCTACGCTGGCAGGAGCCTCCGGTTGGAATGCCCTCTGGACCTCCTCGCGGACAACTTCGGCGGTCGACAGCGCAGCCGGCTGGTTGTCAGTAGGCAGGAGCTTCCTGAGTTCTTCTCGGACGATGTCGCGGACGATTTCCCGAAGGCCGTCGACACCGGTGGGGCTCAAGTCCAGACGGGTAGCTGCGACGGTTGGGGCAGTAGGCGCGCCGGCGAGTCGGTGGTAGTGGCTTGCTCGGGACGCCAGTGCACGCTCGATGTTAGTGGCTTCAGCCACAAAACCGTCGACGGTTGTCGGAGGATTGCGGACAAGGCCCCCGAAAATTTCAGCCTTCACGCCACGCATGAGGACGCGAAGCTTCTTCTCCTCGGCTGCCTCCGGATCGGCTCGGGCACATAGGCGCATGACATCCTCAACGAAGCTGGTCACGCTTTCGTTGGGGCCCTGCACCCTTGTTTGGAGAAGGTCCTCCGCTCGCTGCCGACGATGGTGGTTGAGGAATGTTCGCTTCAACTCGGCGGCGCAGGACTCCCACGTAGTGAAGGACGCTTCGTGGTTTTCAAACCAATGCCTCGCAGTTCCTTCGAGCGCGAAGTAGAGATTGTGAAGGCATTGGTCAGTCGTCCATCCGTTGTGGCGGGCTACACGTTCATAGTGTTGCAGCCAGTCTTCAATATCCTCGTGGTCGTCTCCGTGGAAAGGCGTCGGTGTTCTGGGTGCGACGGGCAGGTATACGATGGCGGGAGCGGCCGGGGTCTGCGCCTGGTTTGCCATCGTCATCTTCTTTGGCTTGGGCTTGTCCAACAGCTGGCCGTACTCAGGATCCTCTCCCTTGATGCGGCGGCTGGTCCGAGTTTCGGGTTCCGCGGAGAGTTGTCTTTTCACCGGGCTTGGAATCGGACTTGCACTGCGGGCTCTTGGAGGGGAACGCTGCACGGGCATGCGGTACCCAGCACCTCCACCAAAATGTCACGAATGACAATTGATGAGGCGAAAATAACTGAAAAAACTAAACGTTTAATGGGGCGAACTTGTGCCCAAAAATAAAAGCGAACAGAAGAAAACAGAGCGTCGCGAGCGTCGAAGTCGGCGTGGCAGCAGAGTCGAACGCTGAGGCGAAAACTGACTGCGGCTCGCCACGCGGAGCCTCTTATGTACATGCGGAGGGTTCTGGAAGAATCGGCGTAGAAAGTTCGGCGTGTAGAACTTTCTAAACTCGAACAAGCAACACAGTTCTCGAATTTACCAGAACATTACATTAGATGTCAACAAAAAGGCGTCACCGCGGCCAGGAATCGAACCCTGGCTTTTCGCGTGGGAGGCAGGCGCTATAACCGTTAGGCCACGCGCGCGCTGCCTACTTGGCAAGCTGCGCGCGCGGCAATATTGTTACACAGCCCTTTTAAGCATTGCTCATAAGTGTCAGTACCATGTGGAGTATACCTTTGGAAAACCTGTTTGGCGATGGCGATGCTGTGCTCAATGGCTTCCATGGCGATCTCATCTTCACGTTCCGAGTCCACCGCGTCTTCATGGCAAGATCTGCAGAAGAGCCACCTCTTTGTGGTTCAGGCAGCTGTGCACAAACAGCACTGGGACAGAAAGAGTGCTGTCTCAGTGCAGCGAGTGCACAGTCTCGCTGAGACGCGCAGCGTGCTCAACGACACGCTCAGTGACCAAGCGCACTTCACGCATCGCTTGTATACCAAATCTCTGGGAACGACCGCTAAGCTTATTCTGTCTCGACCAAGGTTATAGTAAAGGCTATGCATCATGGGTAAATGCAGCATATGCTGATCTGTTACTGTTGCAAATGTCTTTTGGTGCTCAAGAAAGACGGTACATAACAACCCTATGGCGTGGATCAGCTGGTCCATACATTAAAAGCTAACGCGATGCACAACCCCAAGACTGGGTGGAAAATAATTAAAACGGTAAGGGGTACAAAAAAAGAGTGCAGACAGCACCTCAGACTCAAAAAATCTACTTCATCCACGCTGTATATCCTCTTCTTCAAGTCGTCATTGCCACAGACAACTTGGAGAAGAGGTGCCCTTTTTACTCTACCGAAGTCTTACTGTTGTAACTCTTTTTCATCCCATGTGGTCTCATGGCTTACCATCATGTTAAATTTACACCAGCTCGCTTGCACTTGGAGCATTTTTTTTTGTTTAAAAGATAGTTTGCTTATTGTTGGCGGAAAGCACTTGTCAAGAAACCCATCTGGAAACTGTGGGCATGCCTTAATAAGGTCAGACGATCTACACACACCAGCAGCAAGATGACGGCACCCAGAGGCCATACTTGAGTGTTGGAACTTGGAGAGGTGCTTATGTATAAATGAAACTAGAGGTAAACTTGGTGCTGAAGCCGTTCATGGAACAGACAAACTCTGGCAAAGGGAACTCTGGTCCCCTTGAACAGGGTCCTTTTTCATACAGATGTGAATTGTGCTATGCGTACGTGGCGTCCTGCTCTTCTGAAATTATCATCTCCAGGGGCTCCGGCGGCTCCTGCTTCACTTGCGGGATCGGTCCCCTGTGGAAAAAGTTCCAAGATTAACCTGGCAATTCCACGAGGCATCAAATACCTCTTCAATTTCTTTTTTTCTTTAAATGTGATAGCATTTTTAGGGCTAAAAAACTGTGAGATTGTGAGCGTCCATCCATCACAGCTAGATTGCTAAACTTTGCGGGAATCCTGAAATATAATGTACAACTATACACCAATTAAAAATTTACCGCTATATGTAGCGGGAAACGTTTCCTCGCTAGATATAACAATGATAAAACCGGAATTGGTGTACCGCCGTACACCAATTCCTTTTTCCCGTTAAATTTGGTGAGGAAACCTGGAATGGGTGGGGGGGGGGACATTTGAAGAGGTGCGAAGGATCCCAAATGCTATCGTATTACATCTATTCTGGAAGCAGCCCCAGAGAAGGCATAGTTTCTTTTTGTTAATATTTTAGGGAGGCTCCTAGTTTCTTATTTATTTAATTTCGACATCATTTATTTTATAAATGCACAGAGGCACATTTATGGAATAAATGCGCCTCTGTGACCTTTTGCAGAAATATCGGTTTGAGATCAGTAAATAGGTTTTGTACCCGAGGCCCCTCTTCTTTTTCTCTCGCCGAGCAGAGGGAAGATGGTTTCTTTGTATCAACTTCGGGGGGCGCAGATAACCCAGGAAGGGAACAAGGTCAAAGTTTGGGGGAGCTGTATCTAGGTTACAGCAGCTCAATGGGCAAACCGGATGTAGCCGACGTTTTGGGTGTGGATGGAGTGGAGGGGGCTTTGCGCACGTGTTGTTCTCTAGCCACTTAGTCTTGAACCCACTCCTGTGTCCAGGCGGCAGCACATATTTGGCAAAAGGTGCGTGCAGTGGAGATAATGCGAGCTCATTTGTAAACAGCGGTGTTTGCCATGAACCATTTTCTTCCGTGTCATCACGGCTTCGAGCTCTTGTAGGCAAGTCAGATGCCCTTGTAAATACACGTTTTAACAAAATGAATAACGCTGAGGTGTCGCAGTCGCGAACGTACCCACTCTCATCCTGTAGCATAGCCTCGAGCGAGGCCAGGCCCGACGTGAAGCTGACGTGGTCCACGTTTGCCTGCACCCAGCTGCTGGATACGAAGGTGCCGCATGCCGGTGACACGCCGGCCTGGCTGCTGCCCTCGCTATCATGTAAAGGGTCAACAAGGGAAGCCGACGCAGAAGCATTAAGAATGTCATCACATCTTCAATGGCAGGTTCAAATTCCGACTGAAATGCCTTTAAAGGGACACTGACGGGGCATTTATGCTCGCCAAGGTTTTTATTTGTACATGGCACGTGAGAGCTTAACTACCCAGAACACAATTTGCTGCTCGAAATTCGTTTTCTTTCCGCACGAAAACCGCCGATCGAGAACTGGCCGGTTTAAGTCACGCTCACTCCCTTCTCTGTGGTCACATGCTGTTGTCTATGGTTTAGACACAACCACCAAAGATAATCAAAGTCGTGGGTCATCGAAGGAACACACTCCATACTAAAAATAGACAGAAAAATGATACCCATTTTGTGGCTTCTAAAAAACTGCAAATACGATTGAAAAAAAAAAAAAAAAGTGCACAGTTACGTTACTTTTAGTCAACGATCTCCTCTATATTTCTTCTTTCCTCCCAAAATTTCAGTTTCGAGCAATTCCATGTTTTACTTTATTAGTCACTCAAAATTCGCACAAAAGCAGCCGCTTCGGTGGCTGGAACGACTAGGCCATCCTCTCGACGTCAGTCTCGCCGTAGCTTTGCTCGTCCCGAGACGACCAACTACGTCACGATTGCGTTAGATGTCACGTGGTCTCCGCTGGGCCTTCTCCAAGCGCTTGCCAGAGTGGGCCGTTTATAACGAAAAATACAGCCACCAGGCTCAAAATACAAACGTGCGATTGTCATTTACGGATAGTGTGGATCATATTCAACCTATTTTTAAACACGACGGGAATATTTCAAATTTCGTTGAAGTATCCCTTTAAAAGTGTATGTGACACTGTAGCAAAATGTTGATTGGGTAGTCTTCTGACACCATGTTAAATTGCCTGGCAAAAAATGAGAGCAAAATCTTGGGGGGTGCCAGTGTCCCTTTAAAATGAAGTATTCATTTGTCATCATCACTGCCACCACAAGGGGGTCACGTGAAAACATTCCTGATTGGCTGCTGCCGCTATCGTTTGAGTTGCTTGCCCGTTTCGAGTTGGACCCGAACAACTCGCCGGCAACCCTGGAATGGCTGGAAAAATTGCCCCATCTAAAGTGGGTCTTAGTAGAATTTGTGTGCCCAGACTCAATATTTCGATCAGAACTGCGGTTAGCGATGGCTCCCTGATGCTGACCAGGTGATATGGTAAATTTACAAGTTGTCCTTTACCCCGGCGGGGATAGCGACTGAACTGTGACGACGGATATGCAGGCGATTGCTTTCAATCGATACAGATTTATAAAAAAAAACGAGATGATGCCCGTTGCGTCACCTCCTTCACTGTTTGCTACCGTGTTCGACCAACACCGCATGCATTCGCTCCATCTCGCAAGTGTCTTCAGTGCTGGCGGAAACACGGTCATGAATAGGACGTTTCCTCTGCACGGAGTGCTTTGCTTGCGCGAGCACTCATGCATGGAAAGCGGTTTCGAAAATCAAGCGCTCGTCGTACCCGTGTTATCTGTGCCTTTATCAAGACAGCAGTCTGAGATAGAGCAAGGAAAGGTGCATTTCCTGCGTCGTATAGAGCGTCGGGCGCAGACTAGACACGAGAGCTGCGTCTGCCTGCGTTCGATCGGTGCTTCACTGGCTAAGTTAATAAGGTAAACTGACACATTTTAGTTGCTTGGTCAACTGATCGTGACGACTATAAGCCAGTGCAGAATGATACCTAGGAATACTAGTGCTAAAAAAAAACAATAAAAAGAAACTCTTAATTACGAAAGATTCTAAGTTCGTATGTTTATTCCTTTTTGAAAGGGCAGACGGCACTAGAGTTTTCGTAGATCATTCCGATGACTCGGTTAACGATACCTGATACTCCGCCGCCACCTTTGCGCAGGCATCGTATCGTTATCGAGGGTATTCATATCTAGGGTATCGGAGCGATCTACTAAACATTTCTAATGAAAGCGTTGGTTCATGGGGTCATGAATGCAAGGATACTGGACAACCTTCTGTCACACCATTTAAAATGGAAGAGTTCCTCACCCTGAAGTGTCAGCACCCTCCGTTCCACCGCCGCTGTCGAGGATCTGGTCGAGCTTGGGAAAGAGCGTCCATGTTTGTCCCCTGCGGAATCGCTTCAGACCCTTGAGGCGGTCTACCTCCTCCTGCTTGCGAACTTGTAGTACTTGTCACGAATGTTGCGCCACTTGTTCATGGCCTTGTGACCTGCACGGGAACCACGATGTGAGTGCGTCGGGGACAGTCCCAAACGTCCGCAGTATGTAAGTGTTGTTTTCCAAAAGTGCGCACCATCTAATAGCTGTTGCACCGATTATCCAAGTTCGCCATTGTATGGGCACATATCGTAAGCGTGTATTGGACACTAGCTATGCGTCAGCGTTCGACGTGAACTCGACTCAGCTTGCATCGAGAACAAGTGCTGCGTCAGCGTTCGGTGAGGACCCGCGAATCCAATCACACGCTCCGTGCCCAAGGAATGGGGACCACCAATGTTGCTCGATAAACGTTTGAATAGGGTCAATTTCTTTTCATCTGATCGTTATAGACCAACTAAGAAGTCAGCGTTTGTCCATGCCAGGTGTGGGCACCGCGGGGGCGCACAAACCAGATCCACGAGAAGTGGAGCGTCTGCGTCGTGCCGACAGCAGCACCACCGCAGCGGCACGACGTCATAGCTGCGCGTTGGTGTATGGCAGGTCCCGAGAAAAGAAAAGAACCGACCAAAATTAAAGTGATTCTACTTCTCAAACTTAACGTCCCCACTCGGTTACCAAGGTGTTAATCTATGGCCGGCCACTCAAAGTTATATATTGGTCACTGTTGCAGCTGGAATGTCTTCCCCAGGTGTTCCAGCTGCAGCAGTGGAGTCGAAACATTGTCACGTAGTTCGACCGGTAAGTCCAGGAATAGCACAAAAAGGGAAAAAAAAACTGAACATCTCGTTCTTGTTCGTGTTAAGTGTATTCGCAGAAAAATGGGAAGAAAGTATGAGGTTTGTGACCCTTAGATCGACACGAATTGTTGAGATCGGGTCTGCTCTGGCTCGAAACAAGCGAGCAACTTGGAGACGTTTGAAGTGGCAGCAGCCAATCAAGGACTGAATATTTTCATGTGAAACCCCGTGCCAGTGACGACGACAACTAGACTTGGTTCTGGTTTGAAATTGATCGTTTTTGGAAATAAACTGTTTCACAGAGATGCATTAGTATTCTCAACTAGGGATGTCGCGAACCAGTCAAGGTTCGAGTTCGACCAGGTTCGACTTTTTCAAACTTCTTGTGAAAAGTTTGACAAAGGTTCGACTCAAGTTCGACTGCTACGGGCATGCGGGACAGACTGGCCAGTTAGCTTCGGATTGGATGGGGATGGCTGAGGGATGAATTAAAGGGGCCCTGCAAGGACTTTTTTACTGGTTTTTAATTTGCACCGAACCTGAGCGCACTGAACGTAGTAACTTAGTGAAACTTTTCTTTTCTCGAAATTCGCTTTATTTTAAAAGTTATAGGCGAATTAAAATTACAAAAACAAGCAAAAAATAACCTCCCTCATGACGTTCTTGGTTGCTTGAGTGGCCGTGAACTAGAGGAGGGGTAGTGGGCTCACCGCGAGCGCTCACGGCTGCTGCACTCCGTGTCGACGGCGCGAGAGGGCGCCACTAAAACATATTCTGGATAGACTGTATGCAGCGGGCAGCCAGAGCGGCTCTCATTGCATTTGCTGCACAATTAAACACTAATTGGGCATGACACTTCATTGGCCACAAACGACAGCAAACACGGGGTAAAGATCAGTTCAGAATGGGAGCCACTTCGCGCTGCCATACCGCGAAACGGCCAAACCGCAAGACAAAGCTTCTCGCCGAAGGCCTTCGGAACGCTCGAAGGCGGTCCGATCCTCCTGTCCATACGGACCGCAGCGCCGCCGCGTACATCCGGGACCTTTCCGTGTCGGCACCATATCGGCGCATGATCCCACTACTCCTTTCTAGTATGCGCCGCCTTTTCCACCGCTTGGTGGCGGGTATGTCGACGGGTCATTTCTTGTTTCCGTACTTTATAAACTGCAATTTGTTTCTTTTCTGATCTAAAATACTGAACAAAAAACTACTTTTATAAATAATTTAAACGGTTCGCGCCACTTATATTTTGTATTTCGACTAAAAAGGAAGCTGTTAGCGGCCTCTGACCATTAGTAAGCCCAGGACCAAAGACGGTCACATTTTGCGCGCTTTCGGTACCGCGGGTCGCCCTCGCCGGTGGAGGAGGTTTCCGCGTCGTCCGGTTAAAATATGACGCACTGATATTTAGTTACTCTCTCCGTGCCCGCTGGCTGTCCGAACTTCAAGAGACGTGGAAACCGCAAAAAACGGTAGACGCTTAAATATGATTGCAGGGCCCCTTTAAGGCCAGCACTGATTGGTCATTTCAGTTAATACAGTACAAAAATTTAAGTGATTAACTTCTTCAGTGATTAAAATTAGTTTCTTTTCAATGTAACTGTTCATAAAATTAAAATAACCCTTTGCATAAAAAAAAAAAAAAAAAAAAAAAAAAAATTCTCCAAACTTAGACATGCTTGTATCAAGGACTGGCCACACTGTCCACAAAGTCGAACCCACTGGTCGAACCGGTCGAATCTGGTCAAAGATCGGAGGTTTGTCGAACCGAAAGTTCGAGCTAAAAATCCGGTTCGACAAAAGTTCGCGACACACATAGTTGCTGCGTGTGAACGCGGCCGGTCGTGGTTGCGACGTCAAGTAGCTGGGAGAAATTGCCCCGTCCGAAGCGGGCCTAAAAGCACGCCTCCCTATGACAAGAAAAAGGCGTCGCAAAAATACAACGGCAGCCGGCGAAAGCGCGTAGGGGACCGGCGAAGCCGCGTAGGGAAAACCTAGGGACATTTTCTCCCCCAGCGTCGGCGATTTCCCGTCCCTGCTCCCTCCCCCACCTCGGCAACCTCGGTCAGCAACGCCGCAATGTCGGCGCTGCAGCCGCATTCGGCGGTGTGTATGCCCCTTCCTCCGCTCACCACTGAGGCCGAACTGCTGTCCGATGATCTCCCAGAGGGCTTCCTTCTTGGAAACGTCCTTGAAGTCGAGTTGCGTGCGGTCGTAGAGGAACCGATGCGGCCGCACGGCGTCCACAAACTCCTCGACGGGGGAACGCCATTGCGGACAGCGTCGTCGCCTCCCGCCGCTGCGCTGGCGTTTCCGTCCGTTCCGGCCTGCTGCGGAGCAACGCCGCGGTCACGTGACCGTGGGAGAGGGGGGCAGCTGCGGCGGGTCGTTGCGGCTTGTTGTGGCGCGCTGCGCAGTCGGTGGCGGCATCGCGCTCTCCGGCTGCACGCAGCTGCGAACGCTACCGCTACACCACCGCCGATTCGGTTTTGTGAGCGCGCCCGTCAAGATTTCCTAGTTCTTCGGAAAGAGAGAGCGGTGCGCTATCTCCATATCAAACTAAAAAAACTACGCGCGTCTTGTTTTTTTTTTTGTTTTTTTTTTCTTTTTTATGGTTTTTTGAGACTACTTGTCTTTGACTGCTAGCAACGGTGCAGTAGCATGACTCCCGGCTTTGTTCGAGTGGACCACCAAATCAATCTATTCTGAGACGTATTCAGCACGGTAGAAATATGAAGAAACGCAGGCAAGTGTGTAAACTAACTCCTTAAAAAAATATAAAAAGCCGAGCCTGTGAACATAAAAACAAACAGACAAGCACACTTTGAGACAGTCTGGGTGCTTCTCCGTCTGTTTTTTTTTTTTTTTTTTGTTTTGTTTTGTTTTTTAGTGCAGAAATAATTTTTGTTTGCGTTGTTCCTAGCATTTCCGATTTTAAGTTACAGACCACACGCCCAGTGTTTTTGTTACCACCACTTTCTGAAGAACTGATGCCCTCTGTAGGATTTTAGATCGAAGATTAGTAAACTCGAGGAGTAAAGAGTCTTCGTACGGACCTTGGGGTGAAAGCGATGTTCCGGAAACCTAATCTAGGTCAGCGTAGCTCCGTGGAGCCAACGGGCTCTAGCTTCGTTGCTGCAAAAAGTATTCGCGCTCGCTCGTCCGCGGATTGAAATAAACACCCACATTTGGTGTTTGGTATTATTCGTGGTTGGTTGGTTGGTTGTGTTGTACTTTGTATGGAAGTGATGCAGCGTTTTGCTGGTGCAGGCACAGCCCGTTTCAAACGTTCGCTCCTTGGCGTTTTTTTTTTTTTATCCGACTGTTTTTTCCAAATACGTGACGCCACTTCCTAGGTCCGCGACTGGGTTTGAGATTAGGGAGTTTTCGTTAGACCGCGTTTCCCCTTCCGCTAAACCCTCCGCCTGCGCGGCCGATGGCCTTGACTGTAGAGTTCCCGGTATCGTAGCGAGTTGTGGAGAGCGTTGCGGGTCGTCGAAAGCGAACTACAAACAAACGTGCTCGCAAGCTTCTCCGGTCCGTTCGACCACCCTATTTGGATAAATTCGTACCTGAAAACGTCACCAACATCCTGCTGGCTCATTGAGGCGCTGTGACCTAGATACGGCTGCCCCAAACATCGTTTTTGTCCCCAGTGTGGATCATCTTCGACTCGGAAGTTGAGACAAATAAGCCATTTTCCCTCTCTGCTCGGCCAGCAGAAAGAGAGGGAGGGTGCAAAATCATTCACTCTCGAATTCATATTTCTGAAAAGATTAATTTCACCGGCCTTCTAAGTAAATCAAGCTAAACAGATGCTGTAAAAAAAAAAAGGGGGGGGGGGGCTATTATCTAACATGAAGGTTAGTGAGCAGTAGTGCGCTGATAGTTTTCTCAGAAAAGAGAGAAAGTGATGCGTTTTCTCGTAGCATCGTCAGAAATACATGACAGCGCGAATACATGTGGGTAGAGATTGTAGGGGAAAGCGGCTCCCACGGCCATGCGCCACGCACACCGACACCGGCGTTCGGTAGTAGACTTTCGCTTGGTCTTGATTTACACCCTAATAAACTACAAACAAATGCTACATAGCACTAGGTAAATACAGAAGACGACACGGAACATAATCAACGTACATACATGATACAACTACTGTTTGCTTGTTCAATCTCCAGTTGGTCAGTCTGATAGCGTAGCTTAGAGCTGAGAGGAGGAGAGAGCTGTCTCCCCTTTCGTTCGTTCCCTTTATCAACCGATCGGTGGACGACCTGGGTTCGTCCACACTGTTTGTACCGCTCCTCCGAAGACGAGCGGGCTCGTCCACGTTCATTCGGGCTCCAATACGCTACCGACGCTACCATAGGACGAACTTGGGCTGGTCCACGTGTTTGTAGTTAGCTTTACCGTGATAGAGGCGCCTTCAAGGAAAATAAAAACATGGTAACTTTCTTGATTTGGCGGAATATTGTTCCAACCAGGCAACAGGGGATTTAAAAATGGCGGCAACATCTTCTGGTCGCTGCGTTCGTAGTGACGATCTTGGATCATAATTGGGACAACAAACGAAGATGTTGTGACGTCTCTTCAGATTCGGAAGACGAGGAAAGGAATCTTTCATCGGACAGCAAGAGCGATGCAACTGAGTTATTGGATTTTAGCTCAGACGACTTCTATTTTGATGAGGACATCGTGTCGGCGTGTCGGCATTGGACTAAAATTAACGTAAAAAATCCCCTCCTGCCCCTCCACGTTTTCCGTTTACTTTGCGTGCAAGGTGATGTGAACTGTCTGCCAGTACTGCTAAAACCCGGCCTGAATGTCCATGCGGAAGGCATGTGAACTGTCTGCGGTAATGCAGTGAAGCCGAACTTTGCTCCCCCCCCCACTTTTTCTTTTCAGTGTGTTTTTGGCCTTTGTATTGCATATTGAATTTATGGGGCACATTAAAAAATCACTATTTTCAAATCGTTTTTTTTTTTTTCAAAATTTTTGCGGTATGCAAGGGCGTCTTAATCCACTTTTTGGGGTTCCTGGGTTCCTTTCCCGTCGTCGCCAGTGTTTCTGTCTGTTCCGCCGTGAAGTGCTTGCATTCTTAGAGAAGATGCGTGAGTTCATAGGTGTGTTGTCTCCTTTGCTCGCACTCCGGAGTCCCGGGATCAAAATTGGAATCCTTCTTTCATCTCGCCTCTCTCCTCTCTCTCTCTTCTCTCACACATTGTGCATTGCCGATGTCCCCTTCCTTCATTAGTCGCGCCGGTTGCTGGAGTATACACACACCGCCCTCACTTCGTTTTCGTGAGGGTGTAGAGCGCTTTCAGAGCTTGTGTGACGTACAGTTTGTGCACATGTTGATATCCTATGTAGCTGAATTTCTTTTACAGCCTACACCCATTATCCTGTAAACGTTGCCTCCTTCAGCAGCTTGGCAGCACAGTTGTGGTGTAATGAGGAGAAAGGGGAAGGTTATTCTTGCGGGGCTGCCGAGCTGGTTCTCCTCGAAGACATAAGGCGAGAGGGGGAGAGGAAGAGAGAAAGAAGGTAACGAAAAATGAAATTCAGAAAGGAAAATGAAAGTAGTAGGAGTAGGCGGAGAAATTAGATAAACTGCACCGAGAGAAAGAGGAAGACTCGTACAGACTATTGGTGAGGCCGGTTCACTCGGGGAGGTCAAGTAAGATAGTTCTGAAGCGCCAAACAATCCCTTTTCAAAAGTGACCGCCATCTAGTAACGGCCGAGGCAAGTATCCGAAGCCGCCATTGTTCGGGAACGTACTCTGAGTGTCTATTGGACGCGAGGACTGCGTCAGTGTTCAGCGAGGACTCGGATCCAATCACGCGCTTCGTGCCCATGGATGGATGATATTGGCTATGCCCTTTGTAACGGGCGGTAGCTTGCGCCACCTAGCCTGAGAAAATGCTTCCTCTGCCGCTTAATTAAATACCCAATTCTTTCCCTCTACATTCCTGCACCTATCACCGGGCCGGGGGATCGAACCACCAGGCTGACCATTGGCGGTCCACAACAAAATGGTGACCGCTAATGTTCCTCGATTGGGTATTGAAAAGGGCCTATTCCAATCGCGGAGAGCTTTACTGTGTCGGAGCACATGAGGCAGCCAGGGTCGTCGACAGCGCATATCTTTGAGGAAGCGCGTTTTTCCATACTTTACACGTATAGTCTGTAGACGTGGACCACCCCCGCGGCACTGTCAGCGCGTACGGGGCTCAGGCTCCGTCAGCGTTCTTCGCGTTATTACTGCGTAATTGTTGCCAGTCACAAGAGTTCGCGGTCGTGCGACAAAACGGCGCCTGGCCGCCGTGGCCACGACAGAGTAGTCGCTGTGGTTTATCATTGGGAGCTGCAAGATAACACTTCTTCGATAGGTGTTTTGGATTAGCATAATTTCTTGACGTCATGTGCCACGTGATGTAGCCAAGGTATGTCAATATTTCGTCTCGTGTAACCAGTCTTGAAAAGGTCTGTCTCAGGCCGAAACGTCGACTGACTTTACGTTATGTTATAAAACTCCGAACAACCGTCTCAAGTACGTTTTTCTGCTATATATATATAGATATATATATATATATCTATATATATATATATATATCTATATATATATATATATTCATTTTTTCTAGTGTTTCTGCTATGTATTTGTGTATTGTTGTTTCTGTACCATTCTTACAGCGGTCCTGATGGTTATGGACATGTGGTATAAACAGTTTTGTACGCATTAAAAAAAGTAATTGATTCCAATTCCATTTGATTCCATTCCAATTCTATTAGTTTACTCGATTACTCGAAAAAAAAAAAGTAATTGGCCACTACTCAAAAAGTACCGTTACTTTTCCGATTCCCTCGGATAATCAAATCGACAGATTTTTCTGCCAAATTTGAAAATGGGTCTTTCGTGATGCCCATAATTAGATTAGAATCATCGAATTATAAACTACTTATTTTCTTAATCTTCCAATTTCGGTAAACCATATTTATGTCGGAGACTTGGTGTGAGGATTCCCTGGTAGGCTACTAGTAGAAACAAAAGGCGCCATTAAAAAGGGGAGGGAAAATAGTAACGGTTGCAAAATATATTAAATAAAAGATCAGATTACTCTCCCGATTACTTCCTAATAAATGCATTCAAGTTATTGCAAAATTACCACAAAAAGTTGTTAGTTACAAGTAATTTGATTACTTGTAAAGCGTAACGTACAAGTCTGAGTATAAAAAATAAAAAAAAGCAATATATACCCGAAAAATATCGTTGCACCTTTACTACACCGGGCGGCGTCAGCTAGTTTTTATTTTTGGGCGCGTGCGCACGAAAGTCGAATGTAAGTCGAACTTTTTGTCAAACCTTGCGATAAAAGTTGGACAAAGTCTAACCTGTTTGATCTCAAAACTTTGGCAGGTTCGCGACATCCCTAGTTGTAACACTCCACAACTGGAGATTGAGCTTCTCGCCATACCTACCACATGGTGCAAGCCGCCACGCAGCTCAATCGAAACCGTCATTCCGTCCGTCCACCATTGTAGATCATATTGCAACACTCCACAGCGAGACACGGAGCTTCTTGCCACACCTACCAGATGGCGCGAGCCGCCATGCAATTCAATCGAAGCCGTCGTTCTGCCCGTCCATCATTGTACGTTTTGTTTCTTCCTTTTGGGGGAAGGGGAAAGAGGAGAAGCCAGGAGAAATGTGGACCTTCAGTTATGGGCAAGTCGCTATCTGGTACGTTTTGTTATCATTTAATTTGAAATAAAGGGAAAGGGGGAAACCAGGGGCTTCTCCCCACACATACTAGATGGCACAAGCCGCCACGCGACTCAATCGAGACCGTCGTTCCGCCCGTCCATCATTCCGGGCTTTGTCGTAACACTCGACAGCGAGAGACGGCGCCACTGACACCGGAACCTGCACGAGCCGTTGGAGGCAGTGAAAGGGGAGCGTCAAGAGCATTTGGAGGGGGGTGGAGGGAGTTATAGGAGAGTGGGAGGGGACTGACGAAAGGGAAGAAACTCCTAAATTTGGAAGAAGAGGGGGTGGGCGTCGCCCCGCCGGTGACGTCGCCTGTATGGATTTTCCGAGGTCAACGACTCCGGGAATCCGGGCCCGGCCACCGCTCCCGGGTGCCGTTCTCGGTCGCCCCGACGCCAGGGTTCAGGGCCGGGGCTCCGAACCAGACACGCCGAGGGACACGGCGTCTGGTGTCGAGGAGCGCCCCGTTTTTCGGCGCTTATTTCGTTCAGATTCGACGGTTTTAGGTCGGCGTTTAAATAGAAATACCTTTTTTTTTTTAATTTCTTGTCTAAAGTTGTGCGCACGCGCAGCGGTAGCAGACGGGTGATTTCGCGATTTTTTAGTTATCATGCTGGGTGATCTCGCAACAAAAGAGTTTTCGTTTTTCGTTTTTTTTTTCGTTTTTGATTTTTTACCGAAAGCCTGTCTCTTTTCTTTTGGTGTATATTTTAGTTTGAATGAAACGGATTGAATCGTCATTTAAGTAGAAACTTTTTCCTAAAGTGCTTGTCTCCTGACGACCGCCCCCCCCCCCCCCCCCCCAACAAACAAAAAAAATAAATTACAAAGTTTATTTTGCCGTGAAAATAAACTACGCATCGCCGTATGCTCATTTCCCTCCCAAATCTACACGCTAGCGGTCCGAACCAAATGCTAAAGTTTCAGCACTAACCGTTATTGTATTGAAACGTTTACGCGATTTTCTGAAATTTCCAATGGAAAGTGGCGGCCGACAGAGCTTCGAATACACGGAATCTCTTAACGTCAGTTACCGATAACGGGCAAAATGGCCCCGTTTTCCCATGGAAATTTTAAGAAAGTAACCTATAACTAGGATTCGTGTTTTCAGAGCTCGGTTCGTCCGAGAATCTGGATATGTGCCGTGAAAAGGGAAAAGCAGACGCCGTCGGACAACGATTGCTTGGGCGGGAAGCACTTTGGGTTGCATTCACGGATACTTGTGGTCATCAGATTTCTTTGTTTTGTTCCAACATTTGTCGTCTTGCTCTCTTAGACGACGCCGGTCCGTAGACCAAATGTTGGCCCGGTACTTGCGATAAGAAGTGAGTGCAGGCCTCAAAAGACTTAAATTTGAAGGTTGGTAAACAGGCTCGATGTAAACAGTAGATACAAGGAGATGTTGGTCATTGTTACCAGTGACCAACACCGACTTGTTATGCCTAATTCTGTTGGTCGGATTCTGCTTGCGATTTTCAGTATCGTCGTCGACCATCTCAGCTACGGTTCACGCTTTTGCAGCCCGAGCGGCGTCGCGACTGAAAATTCCGAGCAAAATCTCATCATGCGAATCAGGCTTTAGCGTACAATCTGCGGCGTCCACGCGGAATGAATAGGAGTTTGTTCTTGTTCATTTCAAAATCCTTCGAAAGAGGAGCCTAATTTCGCAGTGTTTCTTATGAAAAACAAAAACAAAAAATAATATCCGGGTGTATACTGCTAGATAAAGAAAAATTAAACGCGCTAATATCAAATAATATTTCTTCAGCCGGGTTTGCTGTTGGTGCCATTGCCATTGACATACTAATTTGTCCCCATGGCAAAAGTTGCACACATCTGTGGCTTGGAATAAACGTCGACACCTTGAAAATAAACTCGTGGAGGTAGTCGCTGGGGTAAAGGATGGAATAGGGAAGTTTCAACTGCCCCTTTTCCAATTTTTATGCAATCTCTGTGATCCATATATAGCTTTAGCTGTCACAAAAAGGCAACCTCTCTTACTCTTAAAACACAAATAGTATGGCCAAACTGGAAACCAATACAGGGGCTTTTGTCGTGACCCGAACGCACAATGACATGTCGTTCTGAACCTTGACGATATGATCGGTAAGACCCCTTTTTGTCACTGAACCGAGATTTGAAAGATAACTGTGGTGGCATTTTCCCGAGACCATTGACCCTTTGCGCTGATCAAACTTAATTATAAAATACCGTCTTTATATAGATTATTAGAAGGGGGCGGGGGGCAGTGGCACATCAAAAATCGGAGTTTATCGGATAAATCCGAATCGATTAAAATTTTACCGGCGGGTGTTTTTCGGAGTTTTTCGGATTTATCCGAAAACACGGATGATCAAGATAACGGTTAGTGCTGAAACTCTGGCACCCGGTTCGGACCGATAGCGCTACATTTTGACGGAGAATGAGCGTTGGGCAATACGTAATTTATTTTTGCAGCTAAAAAAAACACTTTTGCTATTTATTCTTTATTTTGTGTCTGTGGTGTGCGTGCGTGCGTGCGCGCGCGCGCATGTGTGTGTGCGTGTGCGTGTGTGTGTGTGAGAGAGAGAGAGAGAGAGACAGAGAGAGAGATGTAAAGTGGGGATAGCAGACAGATGTAAAGTGGCGAAGCGGGCGAGTTGGTTCATGACTTATAAAATTAAAAGCGCCAACAAGACGAGGCCAAAAAAAGGAAGGGCGAACTGGACGAGCGCAGACAGATGATTTGCCATTCTTTAAGGAATCTCCCGGTTTTCGCTGGTTATTACCGTTCGAATCGGAGGCTTCACATAGGCGTTCCTGAAAGGCTTCTTGCGTAGCTCAGTCGGTATTTATTGGTGAGATGGACAATTGGGCTAGTTGGGGAGTGTTCATATTTGAATATACAGCACGACTAGGACAGGACCGAGAGACGAGAAAGCACGAGACATGCGCTTGTCTCGTCTTTTCGCGTCTCTCAGTGCTTGTCCTAGTCGCGCTGTACTTCAAGTTTATTGGTGAAACTACAGCGTTGCAGGCGTATATTAGGTAGAACGAAAAAAAAAAAAGCGGAGCCCAAATTCGTCTGCTTCTTTTGCAGTGGTTGTGGTGACGTCAGAACGCCGAGCTCTGATTGGCTCTGATGGAAGGATAGTGGGTAGACCTCAAGGCGCTTGCTTCGAGGTCTACCCGATATATCCTTCCATCAGAGCCAATCAGAGCTCGGCATCTTTCTGACGTCACCACAACCCGTGAAATAGAAGCAGACGAACTTACTTTTCGCATAAAATAAGGTTGACATGTAAAAGCAAAAAGCTTATTGACTTTACACGTGTTATTTTAGATTTGATAATACTGACCAGGGAACAGAGACGGTTGCTGTTGCAGGGGAGCGACAGTCAGGCTTGCGCGAGAATAACGACCGCTAAGGGCCCTGCTGTTTACTTTGTGAGCAGAAGAAGAAGAAATGGAAAAGAATATGCAAAAAAAAACTTGAGTAAGAATGAAGGCAAACGTGCCGCGAGATCAACTAAATACCAATTCGCTTCTTTACATTTTTTTTTTCTCTCATCGTGATCTTATGGTTTTTGGGCACTGACGTCATGGGGTTTGGAAGGCAATGGCCAAACTTCATTACGTCTCTTTAAGAAAAAAGATGGATTGGTGCTTCGAACATTGTAAAGCACCAATACATTACACTTGATGTTCGGGATGGACGGAAATGTGAACGCGGTATCACTGCGCAAACGCCATATCTGTCGAAAAAAAAAAAAAGTACGATTTTTGTTTTGCTTGTATAAGTAAAGATTTTGTCTTTCGCCTAGGCGCACTACTAGAGTTTGAAAACAGACGTTTACCTTTTCAACACCACTGAAAACTAAATTTCTCTATAAATTACGTCGATGGACAGGAGACGACAAAAAGTCGTTGCCATCTCCAAAAATATAAAAAATAAACGAAAAACAAACAAAACACTCTGGGTTGAAGTTTGTCTTGCGTGTAGCAGAGACTGTTCAAAAGTGAGAGATGGCCTAATTAATTGGTACATCGTTCCTTTTGCCAAAAGCGCGACAAGACAGGGACTGTTAAATTTTGCCAAAAAAGAAACAAAAAACATTCAGCCTTTCCACTCTGGTGAAGAAGGAAGGCCAGCGGAGCTGTACAAGGGAAAGTAATGGCCGACCTCAAGTCGGCAAGCCAGAGTGGAAAGGCTGCCGCCATCTATGAGCGACGGCGGCAACCAGATACGTGGCTTGCCGCCGTCGCTCATAGATGGCGGCAGGTGTCCATTGTTCGGTGTCTTCATTTCTTTGCGGAAGGACACGATCATGGGAAAAGTAGCCTTTAACAGCTCCGCTGTAATAAAAAAAAAAAAGAAGAGACCGTTTGCCGTAGAATGTGGATGAACTGAGCCGACAGCCGAGAGAGGCGCTGCACGCGCTGTCCCGCACAAACTGCGCACAATCATCCACCACCATCGAACATTCGCAAATGTGCAAAGTTTGCATTGTCACGTGACGTTCTACTTTTCCCGCCAAGTTTAGCGGGAAGAATTTGTGACGTCATTGACACGGTGTGACGTTACACTGCGACGTCACACGGTCATGTAACGCTATGCGACGTCACATGACTCTGGCGCCACATGCTCATGTAACGTCGTTCGACGTTGCAGTGTGACTTGACGACACAGCTTCCCCGCTTAGTGTGGCGTAGAATGCTGCCTCTACATATAGTGGGGGAAACGCTTCCTTTACTTCACAGTGTCGGGTCATGTGACGTGACGTCACGATTCACCCGCTAAGGTGGCGCTGCTGTCGGCGCTGCACATGCGCAGAAGCTCCGTCAAAAACAATTGCCGCCGCAAAAAAAAAAAAAATAAAAAGAAAAACAGAGAAGTTAGACGACGGCATGAGCAATGAGAGGAACCGTTCTGGTTCCGTCACTCCAGCCGAAGGGGGTCCTTCCACCGAGTAATGATTCTTATTCGGCGGTTGCCCGGGGTAATGGTGGAGGAGGAAAGAAGGGAACGATGGGAAGAGGAGGGGGAGTGGTGTTTGATTAGGGCCCTTTTTCCCGCTGCTACGTGTTTGCCGAAAATAGAAGACACGAAAAGGGGGGGGGGGGGGTTAGGGGGGGGGGCAGCTTCCGTTAAAGGACAGCCTTCGTCGCTGAATAGACCGACACGAGAAGTGCCCTCTGGCGGGGAAGAGGGGGGAGGGAGGTTGCCTCTTCCGGCAGAGCGGTGTTTATAACAACGTTCAGGGGCTACTTGTTCCAAAGGGTATGGTTCGATTACCTCTGCCCGTGGTTCTGCCGTACGACGAGGAGAGTTTATGGGTGACTCTGTGTCGCAACGGAAGGGCGGAACCCTGACACGTTATTTAAATAACGGTTCAGTCTCGTTCCCTGTTTGTAACCAACTTTATTTGTTTCGTGTTTTTTTTATTTCGATTACTGCGGCTCGTTTTTAACGGGTAACGAGCACCGACACGCGTGACGAAGGATGACTGGTGGAGGGAAAACGCTGCCATTTTAAAGCGATGGCGTTATGTGGGAACCCTGCCTGAACCTTGCTTGCTCCTGTTGGTGTTGGTCACGCCGTAGCAAGACCACGGGAGAGTGTCAGCGACGGAGCGGAGCTATTGCTACGAGATTATAGCCCGTGCCACTTTGGAAACGAAGTGTCGTTCTGGTGTTACATGACGTCACTATGTCGCGTGACGTCATGTTGGACGTCACAATGTCACGTCATGGTTCAGGTGACCCGATGGTGTTACGTGCCGTCGCAATTTTGCCGCTAAATTCTAATGGAAAGTGCTGTTTGAAGAAAGTGGCATTGCGCCGCCATTGCTTTCGACAGAAATGTGTTGTGTTCCCCGTAAAACCAGCCTCAAACGCGCCAGATCTGGTGCTGCAACAAACAAAAAAATGTCGCTACTCGTAGGGAGCTTGAAGATCGCTTTTGATTTTGGATATTTCACGCTAACCGGAGATTACAACATTTGGGAACAATTTACGTCGTCTGCTTGGTTATATGTTCTAAATTTTCTTCGAGCACATTCGAGATTAAACTTCGTGGAGGAACATCCGAACGCCTTATATAAATTGTTCATTTACCTTTAGTTCTGTAAGCTCGCAACGAGGTTGGTTCGCGGGCGCACGTTAAATCACTCCATTAGTCAGTCACAGCGCATTCGATATATTACGACTAAATTGTTCGATTGATATATTAATGAATTAATTTATCAATTTAATCAATCAATCGTCTCCTGCTCGAACTGGCTAATGGCTAGCCTTCCTGCACCCTGGAGAGGCTGCTTCCCCGCCGAAGGAGGTCTAGGGAGGAGAAGCTAGCTTTCCGAAACACATCACCGAAACGGGGAATCGAAAGACGTACGCAAGTTTGAGCACGCGTTCCAATATCTTAGAAGACCAACCGCAAATGTCCCTAAACCTTATAATAATCAATTTTTTTTTTTTTTTTTTTTTAAGTTAAGCTGATGGTTTTAGTGATTTGCGCCATATTTTCCTTGCATGGCTCGGTCTCCGAAAATAAGCCGGAACAATTTTCGCGTGTTTCGATTTCCGTCCGATTTTCGGCTCGTTGTTTTGGTCATGCGTTTCGGGCCGAAGGCGTTTTCAAGCGGAACGTCATGGTCGTTCTTTTTTTTTTTTTTTCCTGCGAAAAAAAAAGTGGCAGGAGTGCTAAGGTACAACGCGCAGCACAGTTCACAGTTTGCAACGCAGCTTTTTTTTCGCGTTTTTTTTTTTTTTACCTTAGATGTAAAATGATGCTAAACAACAATATGAAGCTGAAGCTTGTTCTCCAGACCATTAATTTACACCACCTAATAGTTTTTGATGACATTCTTTTGAATCTTACGAAAGTGACAAATTAAATCCTGCGGTGGCTAGTCCGCGCTACCGGTGTCGACCTATGTACCCTTTACGTGCACTTGGGTAGTACCTGTCTGCACGCGTGGGGAACCAGCCAGGATCGCACTCCTCGCATCGTAGAGAATTTTCAATATCCCCAAGCAACAAGGAGCGTGTTGCGTGTCCAGTGACACGCGCTGCACGTGCTGGCGTCTGCAGCTGTAATTTGTGAAACAAGAGACTAAACGCAAAACACTTTGCACGTGCACTCGTCATCCTGCTTATTTTTCTTCGAATCCTCGTTACAGAAAAAGCGAACCCGCGCAGCGCGTGTAACTACTTTTCCAGCAGGCTCCTTAGTGCTCGGATAATGTTGCAAATTGATCTATAGACCATTTGCTGTATTACCCAAGCATCAAGAAGAATGCAGGGATTGGTGTTCAACAGCGCCACACGCGCACGTCTTCCCCGTATAAAATATTCGAAGTAAATAACCAAAATAAAGCGTTGACGAACGCGCGTGCAAGATACAATTTGTTTTAGGTTTTTGCTTTGGAAAATTTACTACTGCTGAGGCCAGCACGTGCGGCGCGTGGAACACCAATCCCTGCATTCTCCTTGATGCTTGGGTAATATAGCAATAGGTCTATTGTTCATACATTGCTCGGAGTTCTGGCCTCGCAGAGTGACTTGAAATTGTCAGATGCTGGGTTCCGAGAATTCTATGTCGAATCTTTAAATCATCTTTGAAAAATGCTAATTAAATCAAATGTAAACAAACGAAAAAAGTTGTGTATTACTTAAAAAAAAAAAAAGCTAGTGCACGTTTGTGGTAATTGGCAACCGCGGAGTGCCTTCGGTAACCGTGTTTAATTTCTTTCAAGTATCTTCTTTTTTGTTTAGGAAGAAACAAAAAAATATCGTTTTTAAAATCTCGTTTAGACGAACCATAATGTTAAGAAATTGGCTGACGCATTTATGAGCTGTGCGCGAGTACATATTCTCTTCAAAAAACAACTGATCCTGACCAGCGTCGCGTCTCAATTATTTTATCTATATTTTGCGTTATTTTGGCCGCTCTCCTGCCGCGTCTATATTTTCAAATTAGGGCGATTGCTGAGTGCGGTTAGCGTGCAGGCCTCATTGGCTAACGCTCCCTCGGCTTCCAAAATGTTTTTTTTTTTTTGTATGCGTTGTGTTTAAAAAGTGGACAATGAACGCCTCTCCTAGCGTAAATCTAATTTAGAAGTCATTAAGTGACTTGTCGGCATTCTGGTTGGGCTCAGTTTTCAATATCAATAATTGCAGCTACCGTTTTACTAGCTATAGTTATTCACTGAACGATGTTTTATTTTGTTTGAAACTTTTCTTTTTGGAGGGGGGAGGGGAGGGGAGGGGGGTAGACAAAATATTCTTCCATTTTGATGACGATATTCGTTAGTGCGCTGGCGCCATCGCGCATGTTTAGTGGCATCCGGTGTTTCCGGCTACTCATAATTTCATGGAGTAATTTGTCGTAATAGCTCTATCGAGAGGCTATGAATCGTCTTCACTTTGCCGACGGCTGTTCTTATGTGAGAATCGTGCTTTTTTTACTGCTTTGTTTTTTTCTAAAATTATACTGATTAACAGCAGAATTTTATGGCTGGAAATATGTTTATTTCCCCTCCAATGAGGCAATTTACATAATTCGGCGGAAAGTTTGTAGATGTTGTTTATTTTGTTTAGTATCTACGCTTTCCTTACTGTTCCTGTGTGTGTTGGCGACGGCAGCATCGCTGCTACGATCTGCTCAAAATGCATCCTATAGACCGCGTTCCCATATATTTTTTTTTTACTTTATCGTTCATTGGAATATTTCAGCGGGATCTTTTATTTTGTGTTCCGATAATAATCGCTGATACCGCCCCTGCGCCATTGCGCACGCGAGGGATATGGCCTAGCGTTTGGGCCAAACGACACTTGCCAGGAATATCGTTTGGACATATTAGGGAGTTTTCGTGGATGGTTTTCGCCGTCCCGCAACGCTTTCCGTAACCCGCTACGATAGCCGGTGCGCAGGCGCAGTAGCGGCTTTTTCGTGGCGGAGGGTTTAGCGGAGGGGGAAACGCGGTCTACAAAAACTCCGCAGTGGGAAAACCGTGAGGCTATCGAATTGTCTTTATATGACCGACGGCAGACCACATTTGGCTGTATCTCGCATTTCTTTGTTTGACGATTGCCATTTATTTTATCGAACGAACCAGAGAGATAATTTATATATATAATGAAACTTGTGTTTGTATGTTGTTGTTTTTTTATAATTTTGCGAAGTCTGAGATGTCACCACTAGAGAACACTGGCACACGAATTTAAAAAGTCAGAAGTTAAAGCAAAAAAAAAATGCATGGCTCGTACGCTGCTGTATATAGTTCTTAAAAAGATTTGGTTGTCAGTGAAGCAAATGTTGATTTCTCCCTATGAAAATTGTGCGTTTCGGTAAAACAAAAAAATAACTGATTACAATCGTACACACGGGTGAGTGTAGGAGTGCACTCTGTTCCAGTTGCTCTATCATGTCGATACCGGACGTCGTTTTCGCCGTGCCCGATCTATTACGACTTGCTTCTATCTCGGTTAGGAATTGCGCAAACCTGTCAAGTTATGCGGATGTGCGTAAACTAAGAATGAGTTGGCACCGCTTGGTAGAGGAGGTGTGCGGCATTGTAACGAGCTGACGAAGTTATTAAAAGCTCACCTATTCGCTTTTTTATTCTGTACACGTCAGTAATTATTATCCAACATGTTAAGCGGACATTTTTGGTGAGTAATTCTTTCCCATATATGTATGTATGTATGTATGTATGTATATATATATATATATATATATATATATATATATATATTATATATATATATATATATAACTGGGAAGAAAAAAGAAAACCTTGGTGAAAACAGCAACAACGGACGATTTAATCTTCGACGTTTCGGCCGGAGTCCGGCCTTCGTCAGCTTCCTGACGAAGGCCGGACTCCGGCCGAAACGTCGAAGAATAAATCGTCCGTTGTTGCTGTTTTCACCAAGGTTTTTTTTTTTTCTTCCCAGTTATATACCCACGCCTTCGGCCTCCCGCCACCATGCCCGTTATATATATATATATAATATATATATATATATATATATATATATATATATATATATATATATATATATATATAACTGGGAAGAAAAAAAAACCTTGGTGAAAACAGCAACAACGGACGATTTAATCTTCGACGTTTCGGCCGGAGTCCGGCCTTCGTCAGCTTCCTGACGAAGGCCGGACTCCGGCCGAAACGTCGAAGAATAAATCGTCCGTTGTTGCTGTTTTCACCAAGGTTTTTTTTTTTTCTTCCCAGTTATATACCCACGCCTTCGGCCTCCCGCCACCATGCCCGTTATATATATATATATATATATATATATATATATATATATATATATGGCAGAAAAATGTACTTGAGACGGGTGTTTGGAGTTTTATAACATATTATTCGTAAAGTTCGTCGACGTTTCGGCGTGAGAGTCAGGCAGTGTTTTGCTGTCTGGTTGGGCAACAGCTTTTTGATGTTTTGACATGGTAACCCCGGCGAACTTACGCCAAAAGGTCGAATGTTCGGCGAACCAATCGAACGATAAGGTTCGACAGAAGTTCGTAACATCCCTACTCTCGGACCGTTGCCCTCGGAGGCGCAGCGCACCAGGCGCCCCGCTGTTTCGAAGCGGCGGAGACGAGTTTCGTCGACCGGCTGACAGATGGCGACAGCGTGCCGGCCTGCTTGCGCATGCGTGCGCCTCGTCGGAGTGAGAGGAAGGGCCGGCTCGAGGGGTGAAGCCCAGCATGCGGTACTGGTGTGTCGTGCGCTACAATACCGCTCCTGCCGGCGGTGCTCATCGTCTGCGTGGCGGGCCGTAATTAATGGCCCCCGATTTTGAGCCGCCTGTTCTCTCCTTCGAGCTGCCGCCGATTTTCCTGGGCGGACAACTGGCAGCCATCTTGGGGGTCCGTGCACCCGGTACCGACCCCGGCGCTGCGTGCAGCCTGCAAGAGACCGTCGTGTCCGCTTCTTCGAACCTTTGCCATTTGACAGTGTTATAATGTGTAAACGACCGTTTCTCATAAATGGTATACGTACATTTGATCTTGCAGATAGCTCAAAACTTTAACACTAGTTAAATGCAGTTCCAGCGCTTCCTCATAGACGGCGCCAGTGTGCCAGTGTGTTATCCCGTCGTAAGCGCTTTGGAGGAAACACAACGCACTGGAGCACACTCAAGCGCAAATGTTTGAGGCGCGCCCGCCATCTGTCGGCCGAGGGGTGAACTAGTCTGGTTGGATGTGGTCACGGGATTTGATGACGTCACGTAATCTTCTGCCTAGCACAAGGCCGATGCCGCGAATCCAGCTGGCCAGTCCCTAAAATACCTATCGACATAAAGAGGAACTAAGTTGTGTTCCACTTACTTTATCCTAAAGGCCGAAGGGTGCTGAGGTCGTTGAGCGACGGTGCAATTTCCGGAGATGCTTAGATTAAAATCTCCGTTCGCTGCACAATTTGAAACAGTGACAACGCGAAACAATTATGAAAATATTTATTTTCAAAACAGGAATGTGGCAACTAAAACCATTTTTGAACGAAACTGCAAGTTGCCCCCAATATGTGACAATGCGACACTTGCCGAGATTTTGTAGTTGCGCTGGAAATGTTGAACGGTGTGGCCGCAGAATCGAATGCTAAAGTAGTAAATCGCTATTATTTGAGAAACATGGAGCAAATTACAAGTGTGTCCTATATGCCGATTACAAGCCTAAACCTACGTGTATAAACTAATTTTAGGCGCAATTAGATGGAACATAGTGGATGGCAACATATATGTTCAACACTGTGCATTATCAAGTGTGTTTCGAATGAGACTGTGCGTTTTTTTTTTTTTTTTTTTTTTTGGGGGGGGGGGATGCTGATCACCTATAGTTGCGTAAAATAAATATCTAGCATAAAAACCAAAAATAAATCGGTGGTCGAGTGTGTTTCCCACATGACAGCTCGGAGTAAGCGGAGGCCAAAGTTCACATTGCGCGGAACCTAGAAACCATTCTTGAGTTGAATCCTCGCCCACGCCCAGTAAAATCTGGATGAGCATCATGCCATTTGTGCGGTGTGTGCAGTAATCGCTATTGTACTATGACCGTTAAAGACACCGTTGGTTCCCTACCGAAAAACCCAGCATAAATTTTCGCTAACAGGATTATGGAACAGAAAATCTAACTGGAGTTCTTGCTGGAAACCTGAAATCCAGTTTGCAGACAATTGTCTGCTAACTGGATGTCAGCTAGGTTTCCAGCGAGAAATTCAGTTAGATTTCCTCTTCCTTAATCCAGTTAGCAAAACGTTATGCTGTTTTTTTGTGTTTTTTTTAAGGGGGTAGGGTTAGCAGTCGCGCTGCACCAATACTACCTAAAAGACAAGACCTAAACCTCTTCCTCTGACATCATCGCTAGTGAATCCAGGTAGTGGCGCCGCCTATAGCTTTCGTCATCATCGCCATCAGCGCGCGTCCTGCAGCGTTTTACGACGAGCGCGACGCAGCGACGCCACCGTTTGCGGCTGCTCTCGTCGAGCTCCGACGCGTTTGCCGCTTGGGGCTGGTCGGGAACCCACTAACGATGACGTCATGCGCCCAGGCCTTGTATTCTAGGCCGGTATAGCGATTGAATACTGGCCGAGTGTGTCCTCTGCGGCGAACGTCGAATTCCAGTGCACACCACGCAACATGGGCGGCGCCGACGTCTCAGTCTGCAAATATTTACGCAACGTGTATACACTATTTTGATTTTGATGCTTGGAATGCATTAGAACAAAGCCCAATGTTCCCAGAATGCTTTTTTTTTTTATTTGTCCGATCACGCGTTTGCTCATGGGAGGACGAAATGCGTTCACATGACGGCGCGTGCTCGACTGCCTCGTGAACACCAGGCGAGAACTGCTAAATCACTGGGCTGTTGGCGCACGCTCGGCGTCTGATATTCAGCAAAAGAGAGACGCTGCTTATGCTCGGAACGCGTTCGCGTATGCTTAGAACGCATAAACATGACAGCGCGCAGAGGGTCATCATTGGAATGGTCCATAGCTATCGCCAGTGTTGGAGCACTTGCTCGCCGTGCAGCAGTTGCCGGAGGCGATTATTAGAATACTGCATGGCAAGCCGGCAGCAGTCAGGCGGCGCCAGCAGAGTGCGAACTCACGGTTATCCCCTGTCTCGTTGTAACTTGGCGAAAGGTGAACGATAAGCCCCACATTGCGTGCCGACGGCGTGATTTCATGTTCTTGCATAAGGTTGTTAATGGTGTAGATTGCGCATCTTTACTGAACTGTCTATGTTTACGTGTTCCTCAGAGTTCTAGTCGTGTACGCTCATTGTTTTGTCCTTCCGTTCTGCACAAGACTGATCCCATTACCCGTGTGCAACTGGTTTTGAACAAATTCGAATCCATCTTGGATAGGTTTGACATTGACACAATTGGATCCTAGCAAACATTTAGAAAGCGCTTTGACGTCTTCCTTTTAATTGTGCCTTTTTAGTGCACCACTAAAAGGCACTATTAAAAGTTTGGTGCACTAAAAAGGCTGTATGCCTTTGTAGTGCACCACTAAAAGGGCATACAGCTGTTTGTGGGCACCGAAAATAAAGCATTATTATTATTGGAAGGGTCTGTAGCATAGTTAGCCTGTTTTTGCAGCGCTTGCTCGGCGGGTCGATAATGAGCACGGCTCACGGAGAGTGTCTTTGGCGGGTCCCCCAAATGCCGTCCTTGACCCGAACCCGGATATCGATCGGGCAGCTCCGGGAGAAGCCTTTCCTCGCTCATGCGAGCCCTGCGGGGGGAAAACCGGAGGGGAAGGAGAGCCCTTCGTCCTTCTCCCCTCGGATCCTTGTGCGCTCGGGGGCGGGCGTCCATCGCGTAGACCGTTTCCGCATTCGTCGGCGCCGATGCGGGCCTCGCGGAAAAGGAAAGGCACGCTGCATTGCAGAACATTTGTTCTGCAGTGTCATTAGGGGCTGTTCACCGGACGCCATATTGGAGTGCGCTCTTCACTGCGCATGCCCCGAACGAGCCCAAGGCTATTAAGACCGTGAACCTTAGAGGGGCCTTGCAGCGATTTTTGTACTTTCATTCAATACCGCTTAGGGTTATCCTTGACGTTCATAACCACAAAACACTCCTTATTTCTCTTTCCGCGCAACAAAAGTGGCAAAACACACACAAAAAAAAAAAAAAAAAAAAACGAGCAGCGTTCACTTGCTGCATGCAATCTGGTTCCACTTTTCTGTGCCGCCAACGTTCATCATAGCCACGCTCTGGGTTTGGTAAATCACGAGGCAGACGCTGACTTGCAGACATTAGTGGCACTAGCAGACATTGCTTGGGTCCCACGAGTATATGCCCTTAGTGCCCGTAAGCTATGCTGTTGTTGTTGTTCACGTTTTTTTTATTGATGCCCTCACCACCTTGATCTCAGATCATTTGTGGGAGGAGATGAGCGATGGGGATGATGTCGGATGAAAATGAGAAACATTCCAACCCTTAACAGTGTTAAATGCACGTTGCAAAGGAACTGTAAAAGCTTGCTGTCAGCATGCGCTCAGCAGCCGCGGACTCAGCTATGGCCGCCAGTGAAGACTCCTTATACGAGGCTTGCACTGACGTCACACCATCGGCCATTGTGGTGGCGTTGTCGCTGAGCGCGTACCTTCTACGGCACAGATTGCTCACTAGCCGACTGTGTTTTTCTCGGCAAGTACAAGTATGAATGACCACGGGCACGGCGTGATATGACATCATGCGCAACCTTTGTACACGCTTATACGTGCACGGCTTCTGGGCGCCGCCCTCCTGCATGGGTGCGCGTAGATCGTCTGCTAGTCGAACCTGCCCGCAGTTGCCGGACAGGCGTCCCAACGTGAATGGATGTCTGGCTGGAGATAACGGCTGTGCCCTTTATAACGGGTGGTAGCTTGCGCCACCTAGCGAAAAACAAAATTGACAGCGACTTTTTTTAAGAGTTTTAAAATGCTGCATTAAAGGGAACCGGTGTGCCACGTGACGTGTAATTTTCCGCTAAATTTTGCGGGGAAACTGGATGGTTGTATAGGTCACATGGTGTCAGGACACGTGGCGTCGATTCCCTCGCTAAATTTGGCAGGGAAACTGAATTGCTGACTAGGTCGCAAGACGTGAATTTTCCCGCTAAATTTAGCGGGTAACTGAATTGGTGTATAGGTCGCGTGACGTTCATTCCCGCTTAATTTCGATTTGCCTGAAATTTTGCTGTACACACCAACAAACGTAGCTGAAATAGTATCCAAACATTAGATCAAGATTTTCTTCTTTTTTTGTGGTTATTGAATTTACAATTTTTCTTTTCACCGTGTTTCTCAAACTAAGTCTCTAGCGGCAACAACGGAAAAGTGACGCCAGTGGAAGGCTAGGGTTCACTCTTTGGACTGTAGACTTTGTTCCCAGCTGGTTCCAAGCAGTTTTAGGTGTGAAACGAATGCTTTGGAAGCTCGCTCCAGCACCCGGCCAGCACGGATCAAATGCTTGGCATAGTCTATTTTTTAGACTTCTTGCTCGACTGGCTATAGCCTGCCTGCCTCCGACGTTGCGCCACTGAAAGGTGCGGGTATATTTTAAAGGGGTACGAAAACGAAAAGTAAAATATTCAGATTTCGTTCGGAAATGAGTCAAGCATGACGGATAATAACCGTAAAAGATAATCGCACGTTTGAATTTTGAACGACTCGCTATATTTTTCGTTCCAAACGGTGCACTTGGGCAAGCGCTTCACGAGAAGCGAACGGAGAGCGCGATGCGTCATGGGATATCCGGCGCAAACAAAAACAGAAAGAAAAAGAAAAGATTCCCCGCATTCGTGACGTAGCAAGACTGGCGTGGTTATGAGCTTTGCCGTTGGTGGCGTTGTGGTGGTGTCACAACCTAGCCGTTCGACGTACCGTGGGGTGACGAGCGTGCGGCTGGCCCAAGGAGCACGTAGCTTCCACAGCACTGTTAGCTTAGGGGTCAACGGGGTGGGAAAAGCAACTTTTGTCCAAATTTTGAGCGACGGGCTAATCTTCTAGGGGGAGGATGGCTGTGTCCGGGGACACAAACGACGGTTTGGTGCAATGCGCGATGTGTGAGTGGAAGAGAGCTACAAAGGAAAATTTTGAATACCAAAGAGTGGCGCTGCTCGGATGGAACTTGCTGGGTCATGCTCCGTTGCAAGCTCCCCTACGTTGCTGGATTACCTCCCAAATAGGCTCCATATGCATCCACCAGGCGCGCATTGAAAGATCGTTTAATTAGCTTTAAAATTAGTTTCTTGTGCCTTTCAACGAAAGATTTGTATCTTTGAGGTTATGCTGCAACATATGCTACACATTAAGATTAAAAAAAAAAATGAGCGCTGGAATTTCGTTTCCGTACCCCTTTAATGTTAGTTTTTGCATAATTTTCATGGTCGATTTCACAATAACTGTTATTAATTTTCTCGATACTATATAGAATATTGGAAAGGGTAAAGGCCGGGGATTCAGAAAATAGAGTTAGTTGAGTTAGCTCAAAACATCGTCGGAGTACCGGCCCTTTTTAAAAAAAACTGACATGTTAGTCTATGAACTTCGGTTTTGAACATTTTACAGTTTTCTTCCACTGTACGACTTGAAAAGCGTGCTAAATATTCATCAAGAAAATTGACAGATCATGATTAATATTTTCGAAGTCAGCTTAGCAAAGTCACAAATTTGTTCGGTATGCGTTGACGGTTTAGGCACTGCTGCTTTTACATTAAAATGCAATACGGAATGATCACTAATTCCAGGATACGATATGGGTGAAACAAGTTCAGGATGAGTTTACAAAATAAGATCCAACACCTTGCTGTCAAAGGGGTCACTCTGGTGGATTCGTGACTGATTGAGTAAAGTTAAAATCTAGACAGAGGCTTACGAAGTCATGACATTCAGTTGAAGATGCACTCGGAACTGGGGTAATGTATTCCAGACTATAGCAGGATAATTAAGATCACCTAAAAGAAAAATCGGCGAACTCGGGAAGCGAATGACGATTGAATTTATTGAGTCCTGCAAGGCTTTGACGAAAGATGAAGAACTCGAAGGTGGTCTATAACAAACTCCCATGATCCACTTAATGTGGTTAGCGCCGATACACACCCAAATCATTTCTAAATCGCTAATTATGTCTATACAAAACGAATCAATATGGCTTATAACCGCAACCAAAACACCTCCGACGTATCTATCTTGTGTATAGTTTCTGTAAATGTTAAATTCGAGTCCGTATATTGACTTACGACCATGAATATGCGATCACAAGAACCACTTTAATGCCGCTTTAATGCCACCGGACACTCAGAAACGCGTAATGTTTAAAGTTATTTATCGCGCGCTCCCAAATGTCCACGGAAGGTCCATGCTGGATTTTAATATCTGTCAGTGCTCCCCGATATCTATCACGTAACGTGATTCATCGAACTTTTCTAGTGCACGACACCGCGCCAGAGCGCACATATCCTACCGCCCAATCACTCACAGGACCGGAATATGTGTTACAAATGAGCCGACATCCATACCGACAGCAATAACACGACGCGGAGTATCATTTTTTTTCTTCTAAAGCGCGCGGTGTTTGCCCAGACACGCATGCAGCTTACGCAATGGCGCGCCACCACACCCAAACAGACCGGCGTTGTAGCCGCCGCCGCCACGCCCCAGCGATCACCGCTGTGCCGGGACCCTGCGCGCCCCAAAAACGCCGACATCGACAACCCCGAAAATTGGAGCAGGCAGACCCGTGGCGCGGTCCCCCCCCCCCCCCCCCCCCCCCCTTCCCCCAAACCCTATCTCGCCGGCGCCTAGGACGGCGGCAGATGTGTGCTGCCGGGCCGGCCCGGCCCGTCCTTGACCCAACCCGGAGTCTCGTCGTCTCGTATCAAAAAGAGAGGGAGGGGGGGGGGGGGGTCCAAAAATCGTCGCTCCCCCCGTTTTTCCCCCATTTTCGTTTCCTCAGTTTTCTCTCTCCCTCGTTCCTTTCGTCTGGGCGCCACGCCCGGCGGAAGCGGAAGTACGCGTACGCTGCCAGCCACCACCCTTTCCCCGCGGCGCCCTGCCGCGTTCACTTCCGTACCGGGATTCCCGGGGACGGTCATCGATCCTCTTCCTCCTTCCCTTATATGGCGTCGTCTTCCTTCCCCTCTTTCGTTCAGCCTTTCCCTATTTGGTAATGCATGTCTCTCTCCATGCCTTTAAGCCTTTTTCCTTTTGATAATGGCTCGCCTTTCTCTGCATTACATACCTTCCTCTGTTTAATATGCTTATTTTTTTCTATAGTCTGCCTTTATTTTGTTTATATTTGGGGATGTCCTGTTTTCAGCTTTGCAACCTTTTCCTCTCTATTTGATAGCATGCATATGTTCCCCTCTTGCCCTTTTTCTAGTATTTGTAAGCCTTTCCCTATTTCATCTGTCTTGCCCTCTTCTGCCTTACAAACCCTCCTCTGTTTAATATGTTTCCTATTTTGTAAGGCTTTTCATATTTGCTAATGTCTCGCTGTCCTCTGCCTTGCAACTTTTTCCTGTTTGGTGAAATATGTTTTTCTCTGCTCTGCCTTTGAACCTTTTCCCTACCTGGTAGTGTGCCCCGCTTTTCTCTGTCTTTCAACCTTTCCCTATTTGATAACGTATCTGACTTTTAGCTTTACCTGCTTGGGTAAGGTCTCATTCCTTGTTTTTTATGTCCCATTTGCATTACTCTCTCCTTCTATATGCTGCGTACTTCATATTTTTCTTTTTTGTAAAAAGAAACGGGGGGAGGGGGGTTGGAGGATTAGAAACCCGACTCGTTTGATTCGGAACCATAGGGACAAAAACAAATCCCCAAACTAATGTTGCTGTTGTTTTTGTATTAGCGGCATTACGAGTTGTGAGGACTCTAGTCGGTGTGGTATTACCTGTGACGCTTTTATGTGCATTCGGACACCGAGCGCCGCGGGTAAATTTCTAACGCGTACGTCTTCGATGCTGCATGTCTGTACCGGTATCCACCATTTTCCGAGTTTGAGAGGTTTTTCGGTATGAAGTTGCGTGGGCGTGGCACGATCCGATCGCAGACCATCCTCCGAGCAACGAAGCTATACTTCCGGCAATACATTCAGCGGCATTTCAGAAGTAGTAAAGAATACACGTGCAAGGCTTTGACGGGCGCTCAAGATGCACAAGTGCGCGTATGCCCGTAGCTTCGCCTGCATAGCTATATAGAATGTTGTGCGCAGATATATAGATCGTGTTGTCTTCGTTGAGCTACGACGACGTATCGGCTGAGCTCCCCGTAACATCGGTTCTTTGCCTACCGTGGCTTATCTTTCGCTCTCACAAGTTTGTACAAAGAAGCTCTTCTCTCCCCTTCCTAATGGCATCATTTGTTTCCTCGAATTTCTCACCTAGGAATCCTCGACCCGAGTCTCCGACAGGGGACACAAGTTTCTCAGAAGGTACTGGATTCGGACGCTGAAAGCGAAGTCGAAACGTGGGTATCATTTTATAATTTTGTCCAGGAGAATTCTTTTCGATGCAGCCAGACTGCAGTGTGTACACGTGGTAACTTTATGAGACACGAAGTTACATGAAACTTGAGGCATTCGTGTCTGAATAAACAAAGAATGAACACCTACTTTTCTCCGTGGTGTCTTTATTATCGGCGTGAACACGTCATAACTGGAGGAGAAAGTGTATATGCTATAAATTATACACAGATGATGTATAAATCTAGGACACTGTATAACGACCCTATATCGCAGGGGTGGCCAGGCTGAACCGGCCTAAGAGCCGCAAACAAAACCACGAAACTTCCAAGAGCCGCGGGAAGGGGGGGGGGGGGGGGGGAGGAGCAAACTTTTGTCTAAAGCAATATACGAAACTCGAACTACTTTCAATCTATCCGAGTCAAAGGAGTACAACTGTACGTAAGGTAACAGTAGCACAAGGCTGCCAAACCGAAACCTGTCTTTCGATTTAAAACCCGTTCCATTTCTCTTTTTGAAGAAGTGCTCGACTGACCGGAGGGAGGCGGGGAAGAGAGGGGGGGGGGGGGGGGTAAGGGAGGGAGCCGCGAGCCGCACTTTAACACGCAAAGAGCCGCATGCGGCTCGCCAGCCGCAGCTTGGCCACCCCTGCTATATCGTATCCCCGTAAGGTACCCCACCCTTTATGGAGGAATAAAAGGGGGGGGGGGGGGGGGGGGGGAACTTAGCTGCGCAATCACTTGATAATCTTTTTTTCCCGAATAATGGATTTGCATTTTCATGCATACGTTCGTGCTTCAGCTACTGCGAACTACACCACAAACATCCTGTTACCTACGTCGCGTGCTTCGTAAGGAAGCCTACCGGGAAGGTACACACATTCGGGAGCTATACAAAACCGACGTCATTCTCGATGATTGCCTTCGGAAAGCGAGTTCCCCTTGTTCACTGGACGACATATTTGAGGGCGCTGTTTTAAAGCGCACGCTCTTTAAGACCGGCAATCTGGACGGTGCGGAATGCACGTGGCTAAAGAACCGTGGAAGCTCGCCGACGTCAGCGCGCGCTCGGCAGTCGCGCACACAGCTACGGCCGCCAGCCAATACATCCCCTACTCTGCTATCGTCACGACGTTCATTGTTTTCGTACGTTTGCTGCGCCCCCGCGGCTAAACCAATGCCGAGAGAAAGTCGTCTGCTTCTAGCGCAGGAGTTGTGGTGACGTCAGAATGATGCCCAGCTCTGATTGGCTTTGATTGAAAGGATAGTGGGTAGACCTCATTGCTAGACGCCTTGAGGTCTACCCACTATATTTTTTTTTTTCAGTCAGCCATTAAGAACTCGGCGTTATCGCAACCCCTGCAAAGAAGCAGACGAAGTTGCGCTCCGCATATATACACGCCGCATGATCCTGCGCTTTTTTCTTTTCTTTTTTTTTTCTGCGCGCGATTGATTTAGTTAGAGGCATAGCAAACGTGCGAAAGGCGATGAGCGCCATGGCGGTACACGTATTGGCTCCATGAGATCGGCAAAGTGGCCACTGGACGGATGAAAGGACGCCGCCATCTTGAAGGTGGGCGACCCACCCCTAAACGCCCTTCGGGTCCGGCGCGCTGCCCCGCCGGAGACGCCAAAGCTCTTTCCTCCCGGAGGGAGGGGAGAGAGGGCGTCCGGTTAAAAGCGAGGCAGCGGTTCGAACCCCCTCCCCTGTGTCCGGAGTAGCGGAGCGGACCCGCGGTGTATACAAACACAACGGAGAGCCCGTCTCCCTAGGGATCGACGGCGGAGACGGCGCAGTCTTACGTCACGCGCGGCACGCGAACGTCACCGGGCCGGAGATCGATGCTCACCCAAAATAGCCCGTGGCCCGCCGTGCGCAGCCGATTTTATCCGGCCCCGGGGGCCAGACCCGGGTTCCCTCCTTTTTTTTTTTTTTTTTTATCGGCGACCTTGGCGCTGCACACAAATGGACTCCGCGGATGCCTTGTCCGCCTCGCGGGTTTTCCCGGTCATTTTGACCTTTTATATCGCGGTCTTAATTCTTCGTTTGTGGCCGATTGATTTGCAACCGCGCGGTCGCGCTGCAAAGTACGTCGAACCAGACTTGTACGTTGTTCAACTACTCTACTCAGTTTCGTAACTTTCAATTACATTTTTATTTCGGTAATTATTAGTTTACTTTAATTGCTTTTATTGAGTAACTTCTACTGAAGTTACAAATTACTTTCGAATTTTAGTGGTTGTTTTGCCTATCAACAAACATTCCTGCACAAAGGAGATAAGATGTTGGATGATCAGCTGATATTTGCAGAGGTGGAAGCATGTGGCGTAGGAAGGGGGTTAGGGAAGAAAATGATTTGGAGAATCCGAAACTTCCCAAAAGTTTCACAAGCCCCCCCCTTTACTGCAACAACTGCGGGATTAGCGCCGGAGACTGGCGTTTTTCTGTGTCCCGAAGCTCAAGGAGACTTGACCCATTTGAAGAAAGGGCTGGTCCCCACTTCTCCCCAACGTAGAAACTCTCGCCCACTACATGAGGTCTACACACTGCATCCTCACTCAAAGGAGGCAACAAAATGCAGCACTGCTCTGAAGCTCATCTGGTGCTCCCGTAGTTTGTGCTGTGCTCGAAGAATTGCGTGCTAAAGGGCAACGCAAAGATTACCTTTTTGCGTTGTCTTTCCTCCCAAAACTCGGAATATGCAGGTCTTCCAAGATTCAAAGATCGGTCGAGAAACCTGTAGTAATTCCCCCAACCTGTTTATATAAAAAAATAATAAACAAGCAGTGTTGGGAAGTACTCTATGTACATGGTGCTTAAAAACTACTGTTTAGAAAATCTGTGCTTTACTTGAAGTAAATTCTCTGAACATGTACTTTTATTTTCCGAAAAAAGTAAAACTCACGACTTCAATGTACATACCTGAGCCATTTTGCCTTGTGATTACACGGCGGAATCGCAACCTTTCGAAGGGAGATGTTTTCTGTCCTTTGTGACAAGGTAAACAATGTCAAAAGTAGAAGATGCAAATTCCTCTAATGTTAAAATTGTTGCACAGCTCCTTTAAGAGGGAACATTGGTCCTGGAACTTTTTTTATTATTTTATGACCAAACCTAATGAAACTGCACATGCTTGTTCAGCTTTTTGTGCTGATTTCTCAGTCAGTAGAATTTTCCTCAAGATAATTAAAACTTGCCTGCCTTTGTTTGGAGGGAGGATAAAGAAAAAAAAAAAAAACAGCTCAACAATATATTCTTTTTAACACATGGTTAGATACTATGAAGTGTAGAGAATAGAATGTTTGAAGTACTTTTAAGATAAACCCATTATTAGTGATTTTACAACACATTGCAGTTCAGTGCTCAATGCATGGCTAACAAGTAATAAAAAAAAAAGAAAATAGAAAATTTTCTACTTATATTAAAAAATCTACTCGCAACGTTGTATGCTTCACACATTTAGCTACACATTTCAGGAGAGGTTATATTTCTCTTTGCTCTAGATGCAAGATGCAAGAACACTGCTACGAGGCGCGGGGAGCGAACAGACACGACGCAAGAGAGGACGAATAACTGCGGGATTAGCGCCGAAGACTGGCGTTTCTCTGTGTCCCGAAGCTGAAGGAGACTTGACCCATTTGAAGAAAGGGCTAGTCCCCACTTCTCCCCAACGTAGAAACTCTCGCCCACTACAGGAGGCGCACACACTGCATCCCCCCTCAAAGGAGGCAACAAAATGCAGCACCTGCTCTGAAACTCATCTGGTGCTCCCGTAGTTTGTGCTGTACTCGAAGAATCGCTTGCTAAGGGGACACGCAATGATTACCTTTTTGGGTTGCCTTTCTTTCCAAAACTCAAAATATGCATATCTTCAAAGGTTCAAAGATCGTTCGAGAAACCTGTAATAATTCCCCCAACGTTTTTATATATAAAAAAAAATAATAATAAACAAGCAGCGTTGGGAAGTACTCTATATACACGGTACTTAAAGTACTACTGTTTAGAAACATTGAACTTTACTTGAAGTAAATTTTCTGAACATGTACTTGTATTTTCCGAGGGAAGTAACACTCCCGACTTCAATGTACATTCCCCGACCTTGAAAAAACAAAAAACAAATGGTGGTATCGTCGTGAGAAAACGCGCTCTTTCGAGACGTCATCTGGTCGTTTCTCTGAGTGAAGTAATGGCGGCTGTAAGACCGATGGAAATAAGTGCCTTATAAGTTGATTGTGTCAAATAGCTCGTCAGCGAGAGTAAAACAACTACTGTACGGCGACTTGACCTTATACAATATTTGTTGCCATTTCCGTAAAAAAACGGATGCCCCTCCGATTACCCCTGGAGCAATGCGTACCAGTTAAAAAAAAAAACACTGTATAGGGAATGAAAGAGCATCATGAAAGATTGGGTTAAAAGTGCTTGTACTTTACCTTGAAATATACTGTATTTATATACGTTATTTCAAGTACATTGCACCCTGTGTACTTACTACTTTACTTGAAGTACATAACCTCTCTTTTACTTTGTACTTCAAGTACTTTTTAGATGTACTTCACGAAACACTGTAAACAAGCAAACACTGTATAAAAAATCAAGCTCAGACAGTTCTAAACCTGTGGAGACTCAAGAACAGACAACCGTTTCGCTGGTGTCCACCACGTTCTCACCCGCGCTCGTCCTGAGCGCGCGCTAGCTTCACCCCTCACGAGCCATCTTTATTCTCTTCCTTTTAAATCCCACATCATTCCCCCTCTCGGGGGGGGGGGGGGGGGAGTTTCTTAATCGGGTGGTCTTCGTTGGTCCCCTCCCAGAGCAGACGCCATGTGAAGCCACTTCTAAGCTTGTCTTCGGGGCCACCCCCTCAACGCCGCTTTTGGACGATCCGGAGAGACTTGCTGCTTCTTGGTCGTCGAGCAGATGACGGAAGGGAATAGAAGTCAGTGAGCGTCGAGAAAGAGTGTCTTGATACAGAGTTTGTAGCGCCCGAACAAACTCGACTAGGGACTCGTCGCGGTGCTGAGTGCGCGCCCTAAGCTCATCGAGCATTCGCGCGCCGTAATCGGGAGGCAGAAATTCATTTTTGAACTGCTCCGAAAAGTCTTGTAGCGTCGAGAAGGGTGGTTGTCTCCGACGCCATGTCGCGGCGCTTCCCGTGAGGGCGATCGGTAGTACGCGTGAGAGAAGTTCAACCTCAGACATTTCAGACACCGCCTGGTATTCACGCAATTCGTCAAGAAAATCGGCAACAGATTTTCTATCCACGTAGCCTGAATATTTCGGAATCTCGGCATGTAAACGCAATGTCCCCGTCCGAGGTGTTGGAACTGGTGGTGGTAGCGGACGGCGTTGTTCCTGCAGGAGCCGCGACATCTCCGCCAGGAACAATGCCATTTGTTCTGGCAATGGCCCAACGCGGTGAGAGGTGCCAGCGGCACCGGTGGGGAAGGGCCCTCAGCGGGCAACGGAACCTCCAAATCTGCCGTGGGTATATCGGAGCCCGGTCGCGAGTCCTCCGCTCTATCACCAGTCGCGGTAGCACGAACTGTGTTCGCTGCATTGGGGCGGCTATGGGATCGCGTAAGCGGGGCGAAGTTGACATTCTAACGGTCACAATAACAACCTCGGCGGTGAAGTAATCCAATTTCCGTATAGGCTCAGGGACTGCTAAGGCCAGCCAAACGTACCTGACTGTACTGGAACCTGGGTTCGGGCCCCACGTTGGGCGCCAATGTGGAGACTCAAGAACAGACAACCGTTTCGCTGGTGTCCACAACCGTTCTCACCCGCGCTCGTCCTGAGCGCGCGCTAGCTTCACCCCCTCACGAGCCATCTTTATTCTCTTCCTTTTTAAATCCCCACAACCTCAAAGTAGAAATGACAGATTCGCAGTACATCATTGACCAAACAAACAAGAAAGTACAAAACAATGAGTCACGCAGAAGCAGAACCAGAACAAGCCGATTCATATTCGGCTAGCACAATTTCGCTAACGGATCAAAACCTCTGTACTTTCTTTTTACCATAAAAATCATATAAAAGTAACATCAAAAGTAACTTCGAAAGTAATTCGCTACGTTTTTACGGTAATTCGTAATGTTCTCAATTACTTTCTATTGGAGTAACTTCTGCTCTACTCAAATTACTTTTGACGTCAATACTCAGTAACTTAACTTAATTACTTTTTTGAGTAACTTGTACACGTCTGCGTCAACGAGCTTCGCTCCGGAGAAACGTTCTGAGGCGTTTTTCTTCCTTGTATGGCAGTCTCAGGTGTCACGACGGTGATACGAGAACAGTCTGTAGACATATCTCGAAGCGTACATGCGTGTAAGCAAACATGGAGCGGGCTTGAGTCGTGTGCGCGAATAATTCTGGCATGTTTGGAGCTAACACCGCGTCTTTTGTGTGGTGTAAAGGCCGTGCGAGCGCGGCTTTACATGCTAGATTTTGCCGTCGTAAACGAGGACGAGCCGTGGTTATTGCACTTCGTTCTTTGAAGTGCATGAATGCATGCTGCACCTCGCTGCACTTAATACGTTCTAGTATTACAAATCGTTCGTCCTGTCTCAATCAGCGTACAGCTTTCAGCCCTGGGGCAGCGTGGAGATGGATGATCATGCTGTCGGGATTGTGTTAACATTGATGTTCACGCAGTCGTTACTGTAGTAACATTGATGTTTATGCAAGTCACTGCTGCATCGACATTAATGTTCCAGCCGTCACTACTGTTTTAACGTTAGTTTTCATACGTTCATTTCTACGTTAACAATAATATTTGAGCAATCATTACTATGTCGACATGAATGTTCGCGCAGTCATGTTAAAAAAGGGGATTTTTTTTTTAACTAAACCAACTAACTATATATCCTGAATCCTCTGTCTTTACCCTTGCCGAAACCCACATTCAAATACACCTGCGCTTTTCAGTGCCGTGACGTCATTGGCAGGCAGGCTTTCAGGTGGAGTAGGCAGTCTAAAAAATACAGCAGTGCCGAGTATTTCTTTCCTGCTCCTGCGTGGGTGCTGGAGAGAGCTTCCAAAGCATTCATTTGACTTCATGAAATTGCTTTAAATCAGTTGGAAATATATAGCTATGTTCCAAATCTTACCCAAATGGATCTGAGTTACTCCGGCGGGTCGTGTCACATGACAACACAGATTGAAAAACGCTGGACGCGGGTAGGTTCTAGAACGCCAGGGTACAAAACCCTTACCCTAGAGTAAGATCGAGTAAATTTTTGGAACACGGCCAAATAGACTTCTTCCAAAATCGAAGCGATCCGAGCGGCATAGTGCCGCGCAAATCATCTTGGATCCCATTGGCAACAGTTTCGGTTTCGATTTTTCAATCTCACTTCACGACATCCCGTCACGACCAAATTTTCATTCCTTGCATTTTCGAATATGTGACTTTCCTTTCCTTATAATACCGTTGGTGTCGATTACCAGTACAGATAAAATGCTAAAAACACTTTTTTTTTGTGTGTGTGTGTAGGCAAACATCGATTTCCGACGTGCCAGGGTTTTGCGCAGGTAAAAATGGAACTACAATAGCAGATGGAAGAAGAGGATAAAAAATAAATACGTAACCGATCATTATATTTCATTGTCTCCTCAATGTTGTAAGCTTCTTAGATGACCCATGAGCCGCGGGAGGCTCATGCTGCAATGTGGAGTGATAGCCAGGCCGCCAGAATTGTGTGGGACCGAAAGGTGTGCGGCCGACCGTACTCGTACTCCTCGATAAGTCTAGGCGGGTCCTTACTGCCGCCGGAGGTCCGTGTTTCAACGGGGCCTCTCACGAAGATGAATGGGTACAGTGCCAGCGAGCGCTGACGTTATTTTCATGCAGTGCTGAGACTTCGTCAGCGGGGCTATCAAAACCAAAGCCGCGCCATTCCTCTTCATGGCCATGGAGGTCCCATAATGCAACGCGCGCAGTGTTGCGTGCAAGGATTTTTGGAAGTAGTCTATTCTACAGTCCAAAGAGTGATCCCTTGCCTGCCTACTGCGTCACTTTTTCATTGTTGCTAGTAAAAACTTTCAGTAAAAGGAAAAAAATAAATCAATAAATAAAAACGCCGAAGACCAAAATTGTAAATTTAGTGCGGTCTTTGTTTCTGTGTATGCTCAATTTTGAGGCAAATCGGGGACCACGAAGAAGACACCGGAGTACCCCTGTGGCATGGGCATGTAGACATCAATTCGTGCTTTTCTTTTGCGACAAGCCAGCATGATCAACACGTACAGCAGGAGACACAAGGATGTGGACAGATTATGGCAGCTACAACAAAGATGTCTAATCAAAATATGCGCTTTTTAATAGGGTGGCAAGCGAAATCAACCAATGCAGCTTAGATTACGACATACGCAAAGACGCAAACATGTGGCATGGGCATGTAGACATTATCAGAGTCATGATGGCGGCAGCCATGCTCTGTGACCATTAATCTTCACACTGTAACGTTCAGGCTGCTTGAACATCCAAGTAGCGTGAAGGCTGGTTCATCATACATTTGCGTTTGAGTGTGATCGACTGCGCTGGGCGTGCACATGCGACGGCTTGCGACGAGATAACACAACGGCGCCATCTCTCAGGTACCCCTGGAACCAAATTTAGATCTGCGCATAACTAAAGTATAAACTGAAGGTTGTGTATTATCGGCGAGGTCAAATCTACGCACCGTCCACGAGAAATGGTCTCATAACACTGTCAGAAAAAATATTTCAAGCACATGGTGAAAGGATGAGGCGTAAAATATATATCCAGGTCGAAAGTGTTCCGGGACTTCCCGATAGATAGCGCCGCCGTGTCCTCTCGTCGTAAGCAGTTGCAGGAGGTCGCAACGCAGTCGATCAGACTCACAAATATGTGAACCAGCCTTAAAAAATCACAATAACGAAAAAAAGTTTGTTTTCTTTTAAAGGGCATAGATGGGACCGTAGTTTTTAAAATAATTTTCCCACGAGAACCATATTTTTTCGCGCAATATTTACGCTGTTAGAGGCAATATATGTGAAGGTCACAACCCGCTCTAAGCCCCACCCGAAAATCAGTGGCCACGCCCATTACTACTGGACTGGCTTGGCTGCTGGACCGATAAGGCTGACAAGCGTAGTGTCTCCCTTTAGCGTCATCGGCGTTTCTAGTCTGGAAATCTATCACCGCCTGGTAGTCGTGCGAGCAGACGAGCGGCAGTCTCCGACATCGTCTGCTATTTCACCACCGTCTATCGTCGTCTGCAATGCCGTGAGACGCGGGCACGGAAGCTTCGCGTCGGCGTTCGTTTTCGCCTCCGCCCGTCTGCTATTCATCCGCCGTCTAAAAACTTCTGCAACACTCAGAAGACGTGACCAGGAAAGCGGCGTTCTAGCGTTCCACCATGCACGAGCCTCGTTCCTATACAAGCGTCTGTCAGCGTCTATCGATGTGCGTAATAAGCGACCGAGAGAACTAAAACAATAAAAAAAAAATATGCAATCCTTCTAGCTTTGCTGTTTTTTTTTTTTTTGACGTGGCATTTGCGAGCAAGGTGAGTGAACGTCATGACGCACAATTAAAACACAACGAAAAAAAAATTCGCTTTGGTAGGCCAGGATCACAGCAAAACTTAGAAGTTTGCCTTTCGAGGCGGAATGACGGGGACATATTTAGTCAAACTTGATGCGAGCCGAACATTTGATTGCCTCGCAAATTCTTACCTGCTTAGGTATCTTCTCTGTATTGAAACCACGGTCGCAATCACGACGGTTGCACAATTCACAGAGCAGCTGGGCAACTTTTACGGAAACCAACATCTTTATTCAGCATCAACACGTGCAGAGATCAAGCCAGATCGATCAAAATAGTTGATCTGGGACTAGGTCTAGGCCAGTCCCGCTACGAGAACAAACATCCCCGGAGGGCTTCCGAAGGGGCGTACTTGCGGCAGTTGTTTGTTGCAAACTACGTCCGTTGAGGAGATCTTCCTCTAAACACTTCTGTGAACTGAAAACCACTCGCACTCATAAAAACTGACGAGCTCAACAAGCTTCGCCCACTGAAAACCACTCGCACTCATAAAAACTGACGAGCTCAACAAGCTTCGCCCACTGAAAACCACTCGCACTCATAAAAACTGACGAGCTCAACAAGCTTCGCCCGTTCAGCACTCCGCAGACGGCGGCAACCATGTTTGTTAACGTTTCAAATCAAAGCGGATAAGCAATCTCAGATTACACTTGAAACAATAATGACTCGTTCTTGATTATTTGCTTCTCAAATATAAAAAAATATATTCAATTGAAATACTATTATTGCACGGAGATACAAATTTACAACCAACCTTTCACACGTCAATCATTTCTCCAGCCAGTGCACGAAAGCTGTAAGCACTTTATAAGCACGAGGCGGGGCTAGTGCGCTGCATGCGACCTCCACCTTCTGCACCCAAATTGAATCTAACGACGTAAATATTGCGGACAAATATAAAAAGAGTTTTTTTTTGTCGTTGAAAATCATTTTAAAAAATACGTTTCCCATTATGCCCTTTAAAAAAAAATATTTTTTTTTGCATTGTTCTTTAAGCCCCTTGTTCGGTGTTTGGGCTGGAAACAGGAGATGCAAGCTTCACAGCGTAATGCGAGAGCATGACCACGGACAGCACCGTAGCTGTCGTTGTGATGAGACTTCTGCCTCCTCCTTCCTGAGAGAAGCCCGAAGCCTGAACAGTGGCTGGTCGCACAATGCACATTATTAGATTAGTTTCCTTCGATCGTCACCCCAAAAGTATTGCGACATTAAATCCGTTTTCCCCGAAAGGACCTTGACGATAAGCCCCTTGCCGGATTTTTTTTAATTGTTTTGTTGTAATTAAACATAGTGTTAGCCTATATGGACAAATCCGAATGTACGAAAATTTTACTGACGCGTGTACTTAGGACTGACGCCCTGGTTACACACACTTGGTTTTGGTTACTTTGATAGCAACCGAGTGGGCTACATCGGTTTTTAAGCCTTTTGTGACGCAATGGGGTGAGCCGTTTTTTTTTTTTTTTGTCCTAGACAAGCATCCTAGCCATATGTCACACCGCGTAATAAATCCGTCCCCTTTTTTTTAAAAAAAAAAGCTTAAGTTTATGCGCCGGAAAAAATTCGGCGCTGGTCGCACATATCATACTCCTCCCGCAGCCTCATTGCCGCCTTTTACCGTTCTTCCGCGATGCGCAAATAGTCCGCCATCGAAGTACACGTCCCGCTGACCTCACATAAACCCACATGGCTAACCAATTTACTATACTCAGCGACAACTTTTCTTGGCAATGCTGCCAAAGCTACAGAGCCGAAGCACGTTGTCTTCTTACGCAGCTGAACACAGTCCCCGGGTCTAAATTGTGTTTTGGCTGTAACGTAAATTATAATCTTAATATTCGTCATTTGAATAATAATTGTCACATCACTATGAATCTTTAACAATAAAAATATAAAAATGAAATTAGGTTTCTAGTTACTAAAGATCTGGTAGTAGGTAACAAGAGGAAAAGGAGGTAGAGGAGCACAGAACCACGAGATCATGAACGGCACGAGAGGGAACGATAAACCGACACGATCGAAACGGACGTGCCCGGGATCTCTTCCTTAACAGATGGCATCGGCTCTGAGCCCGGGTATGTCCACTGGAAACGGTTTCATAGACACTATCGAGCTGTATAGAGTGCTTGCCTTGAATGCCGACAACGAAACCAAAACTGAAAACGAAACCAAAACTGACGTAATGAAAGCCCGGATGCTTGGCGGAGTGATACATGTGCAGGAGCTCCGCCCCCCCCCCCCCCCCCCCCTAGCATTCCCTCATTGCCAAGAAAAGTTGTCGCCGAGTATAGATGGTGTTTCGCGGAGCGATTCGACGCTGCGGCTCGTTCGTGGACGTGAAAGCAAGGAGGATTGCTTTTGTTTCTCTGACAACCAAATATTGTATAAGGACTATTTCCCACAGCGTTGTGTAGACGCGAAAAACTTGCTACATTTATGAGGCGACGACGACTATGGAGCCTTTATTACCGAGTGCTTGTCCGCACAACAATGCTATTTGATCTGATTTGATTTGATTTGGTAATTTGCATCAGGCACTGTCAGTTCAATGCTACTCGAGGCGTGGTAAAAAGCTCGGTCACAATGGAGAACTTGACGAACGTGCTGCATAATACGCATCGTTATAGTGCAGCACAAGCAAAAGAACAGAAACTACTGCAGTTCAATTAGACCTATTCAAAACTCGAAGCGCCTCATCCCGGCGTAGTGCCACGTTATGCATTGTGGGAATCAGTGGGAAGAAACATTCCTACGCGCCTCCGCTCATGGCCCCCAGGTTCCCAGAATGCAACGCGCGCGGTGACGGCCTTATGGAAATAGCCTATTGCCAACGTTAAAAATATAAATAAATATAACAAGAAAAGAGCTGAAACATCGGCACAGTCCAGTTTCCAGCATTTCACAAACAAAAAAAAAACACACCACACACAAACAGATGGACATCAGAGCTGCGCGAATCGGAAAATACGTAAATTTAACGGATTTTCTTTTTTTTTTTTATGTCCGGTAGTGTAGGCAATGGAGAAAACCCGAAAAATGCAACGTTATAACCGATCATCGTTTCATCTGGACTAGAAACTGATCGTTTCCAGTCTAGAAACTCTCTAAACTGATCGTTATAAGCGATATATCGTTATATGTGGTATAGTTATAAGTGGATTGGCACTGTATGACAACTTGTTCAGGTGTGTGGTAGCGAACAAACCTTCATTTGAGCCCACACAACGTGTCCGTCGCGACAGAAAAAGGTCGTCCGTATACGTGTGTTTACGACTCGTAAAACGTAGTTACGTGCAGGGCGGGCGGGCGGGTGGGCGCGCACGCAGCCAAGGCTGCGAGCCGCCATTGACGGTGTCCCTAACACACGGCGGCGCCGTGCCTTCCTCACCGCGGGAGGGAGACGCACACAGTCTGATGGACCCCCTCCAGACCCATTGTTCGCGGGGGAGGCCGGGCTGGAACACCCCGCGACACCCACCGCGGCACCGCGACAAACAACAGCAAGCGCCACGACAATGGATCGCCGCGTCGCTGGGCTCCGGACGCTTAGCGGCAGCACAATGCCACCTGTTGATTACCGACGTGTCACAAACAGGCCAGCGTCTTTGGTTGACGTGGGACACTTTCCTCCCCCCTCTCTTAGTCTTTGAGTTGCCCTTTCCCTGTCTTGTTGACGCTCAAGTCTCAACTGCCCAGCCGTTGCGATCTGGTTCCCTACCTCCTGTCGTACGCACATTGAGAAACGACTTTATACTATGCTTAGGGTCAGGGGCTGATTTAAAAGTGGGGAGGGGGCGCGCCCCCCCGCCCCCCCCCCCCCCCCCCCAAAGCTCTTTAAAGGGCAACTCCGCTCAATTTCGAATAATTTAGGCTTACATGTGATTCCATTTCACAAAGCACTAATAAACAGCTTTACGTCTTCGGATTCGAGAAATGTGGAATGTTATTTGTGTAATCTTAATTTAAACATCAGCTGATACCGAAACCGAAACTTTTGTTACGTCAGGCAACATTGGTCTCGTGTCGTCAGAGTCATGGCCACGTCACGTCGAACCACGTGGTCTTGTTACGTTCGTGGGGGCGAGGTACAGGATACGCGACGCGGGCAGGTCGCTTCGCATGGCGTGGACGGTGATAGCCCGGGGGAGAGGGGGAAGGGGAGAAGACGAAAGAGGAGAGGGGGAGCGGAGAAACAGACCGATAAGCGCGCAGGGCAGCGCAAACTAGCGCATCCGCGTTACGGTGATCACGTGGACGCCGTTGAGCCAAAACCGGGAGGAGAAACTCATGACGTCATCGTTCAATTTCGCTCTGAGAAGTGAAAACAAACAAAACGTCACAATGATGTAGACATGCCTCTGACGTAGTGGCTCAACTTTGGCCGCTCCAACTCCGCCGCATTGACTGCGCTGTCGATTGCGCCTCACGTCGCACGCTAGAGTTGGCAGATTTCGGCGACTTGGCTCATTTGAAAGTTTGCTGGCCAGTTTATTAAATATATAGACGGAATTAGGTCGTAATATTTGACATGGGGTCTTCCTATATGATACTGAAGAGGGCTGCATAGTTTTCTAAATAACAAAAATGAAGCGGAGTTGTCCTTTAATAAAAGCTTGTTTTATAAAAAAAAAATGACATACATCAGTTTCCTGACCGGCTTGCTAGAACCAGCGTCTCAGCTGAGACTGGGTGAAAGAAAGCACTGCCAAAGCCAGCGCACGAGCTGAGCGGGGCTCAAGCTGCGTCTCAAGACGCTCGCGCGCCCCAGCCTTTGCAGTGCTTTCTTACACCCAGTCTCAGCTGAGACGCTGTTCTAGCAAGCCGGCCCTGGTTTCCCAGTTCTAAGAGGTCGCAAGTGTGTGAACGGGACTTAAGAGAGCTGTGTGAAACAGCTGATGGGTGTTTGGGGAGGGCGAAGTGGGTGGGGGTGTCGTTATTGGTGGACCTTGTGACGTACTTCTTTATGGGGCTGCTAGCTTCGTCTGCTTCTTTTGCAAGGGTTGCGGTGACATCAGTACGCCGAGCTCTGATTGAAGGATAGGGGGTAGACCACAAAGCAAGCTGCCTTAAGGTCTACCCACTATCCTTCAATCAGAGCCAATCAAAGCTCGGCGTTCGAGGTCATCACAACCCTTGCAAAAGAAGCAGACGAACTTGGGTTCCGCATACGTTCTGCGTGGGAGGACTTAGCACGTGAACAGTTTTCTTGGAGGTTCAATGGTTTATTGTCTTTAGTGATCGGGTTTCGTGTGCTATGTTTTGAATTGTTTTCATAATCCCAAATGTCCGATCGCTTCTCGATCTGTGAGGGCATTATCAAGGTTTGTATCAGAGTCAATGACGAAACTCAATCATTGGGACCATGCAGAGTTTCGTGACAACATGAAGTGTACTTCAATTCGAAACGTGGTATATGTTCGTTTGTTCTTTCGCCCGCATTTGATTGATTGCTTATCTTCAGCTGTAATATACTCAACCTCGACTTCTTTCCAGTTTCAAGTGTAGATGCATCGCCACTCGTGCGCTAGAGAAGCGTCGAGCGGCTGGGGTTGCGTTTTCGAAACTGAAACTTTGGTATAACCCAAATAAAACTTCCGTATAGAGCGTTTTTGGAAAGAAAGAAAGAAAGAAAGAAAGAAAGAAAGAAAACAACAACATAAAACGCAACTTTTTCACATGTTTTCTTTTTAGGAGAGCCGGAAAAAGCAGTGAAACAAATCGTCGGGAATCTCAGTCCGACTCCAACCGTTTCGCTTCAGGTAATTATTCTAGCTTCACCCGCAAGCTGCAGAACCTCGGTCGCTGAGTTTTATCTTGATATGGTTGTGGTTGCCTTCTTTTCCTTGTTTTTTTTCTTTTTTATGGGGTCGTGGTTATCTTTTGGGTGGCGGCAGTCGGCATGTCAAAGATAGATAGGACCGCGCCGAGGATGCAAACGAAGGAGGCTTGCACGCGGAGTCGATCTGCGTATTGCCAGCGTCGCTGAAGTATCACGTTACGAACATCTGCGCTAGATACCTCGCAAGGGAACACGCGAAAAAATAAAAACGTGGCATATACACAATCTGCGTGGGCTATCTGCGCGAGCGGCGCATTAGTAAACAAGCCCAGCTGTACCAGGCTGATGGCCGGAGAGGTGGAGTCGTGCATTGTGCATGCAAGCTGATTTTGTATGCAGGCACTCTAAGTTTAAAGCTTCATTGTTTTTTTTTTCCTTCTGTTATTTACAATATATTATGTTTACAGTGTTATGTAACAGGCCGATCCAGAGGAGCCACTCTACACGCTCATTACAGTCATTTTTCGTGCGCCCCCACGAACACAGATGCACCTAAAAACAAATGTGACGTTCGTGTTTAGACAGCCAAAGGTCGGTCTACCTTTGAGTTATGGCGACACTGGTTTACACTGTAGATGAGAAATATAGGCAGTGCAGTACTACTGCTGCCAGCCAGTACAGTCTTTAACGCGCATCAAGCGGTAGTTACTGCCACTAAATAATCTACGCTTCAGAGTAACGACACTTGGCCATATTGTGGCTTAAAATCATGGTTGCCAGTTATCTGAAGCTTTATCTGAAATCACAAGAAACGTTTTTTCCGTCCTCCGCAAATGTTTAAACAGTTCGCGACAAAGCAAAGCGATATTACAGGAGCTTCCCAACACCGAATCTAATGCTGAGGAAGTCGCACTTTTGAATCATGTCATCGGCAGTTGCGTCTGCTCTGCACAAGCACCAAAATGGCGGCGCCCACAATAATGTCGGGGAACGGAGTGCCGATACTCTAAGCGCAGCTCATTTAGTGGCTCTAGCGGTAGTGATACACTACCGCTCTCCGGCACGAGGCTCATCCAGATCGAAACGGTCCAGGGTGTGGATTGAACTCAGGATCCCCGAGTTCTACAGCAAAGAGAGCTTTCGTTTTCCGTGCTCCGAGCTGCGGCGCGCGCGAACACAATCGGCCACCGATCCCACGCGAGCTCACGTATAGCCACGTATACGTTACACGGATGTAAATCCGGGGGCTAAGAATAGCGATTGTCGGGATGACAATGTCCAGTGAGTTGAGTCTGGCACTCCCTCCAGAACCTCCTACGCGAGGTACATAAATTTATGATACAACACACACACACGCACACACACACACCTCGGAACACCCGCAGAAATGTTTAACATCCCGAGCCCGATAATTTTGGGTGAACTCTAGAACCATCTAGATCGGGAGTCTCCCGGAAATTAAACAAGTAGATACAAATAAGGAAACACTAAATAAATATCCTAGATAATCATTTAAGTGCAAAATTAAAACTTGGAGTAACTATAAACAACTAATCCAATCATGAATGTGTATATAGTTTATTCGCGACTCCAGCAAAACGAACGGCACCTAGCGGGAAAACACTGAACTGGCCGGAACAGGTCCCTTCGCGATTTCTGCTCGTCTCTTCTGGCTTCCGTGTTTACATGTTGTCGGTGGATTGCGCGACAGAACAGTTCTACTAGTGACTGTGTCGTAACCGTAGTATCGCCTTGTGACCCAGGTTGCTCTGCACGCGACCAATGTAATCGCGTGAGCCAGACATTCCGCGTTTCTTAATGTTCATCAGCACCGATGGAAGGACAGTAGGCAGTCCTTTCTTCGTTTCCTCGAAGAAAGTCAAGCCGCTGGAGGTTCGCTTACCCCAGCACATCGCCGCAGGTTCGAAACGTGGAGGATAAAACGCGGGGGAACCAATTTTGAGCTCAGTGCTTGCTTGCTGATGCCCCAGCGTTGTGCGTTGAGCTGGCACATGGCACGGCACGACCTGGATTCGACCGCCATATTTGTCCGATGGTGGCGTCCCCTATCGGTCGCTGGAGTCGCGAATACTATAATTTAATATTTAGCTAAGTATGACATTACAGCCTGATCGGGACCCAGAAAACTCATAAATCCAAGCGCCCAGGGACTTTGGCATCTTCACAAAAGGCAGAAGGCACAACACTGATGGGAGTGGTAAAACTCGTGCTGGGACAAATGTGCAGTACTTACGACACGGGACATTAAGCACAATGTACACGGGAACACAAAGGAAGCGCAGCGTGCGTATAGTTACACAGATATATGAATCGGGGTGGCTAAGAAGCTTTCTTAGGCTATGTGCGAAACAACATTTCTCAGCCAATCAGTGCTGGCTTAGCCATGACTGGACTTCACGTTTCTGTTTGTTAAAGGTCGTTCCACGTCGCCGCTTTTACGCGAGAGCGTTCTTCCGTTGTCACCGACAGCGCATGAGTGGAGCGTTAATTCCCGCTTCGTGATTGTTTCTTTGGTATTCTTATCGGCTTACGTCGTGTTCTGATTGGCTGTGGGGGCGATCGTAATTAAGAAGTTCGAGAGTCTTCGCGCTCTGTTTTTCTCGGGTTAATTGTCTGCGACTGTGATAAGGTATGGCACGGTGTTTTCTGCAGCCAATGCGAGCATTCGGTGAATTTAATCGTCACCGCGGTGTCGCGGCGGCTTCCATCGCGCATGCGTATCAGAGAGATGGACGCGGGAAGTCAGTGAGGCTCATACTTGGAACCCACTGAAGGCTCGTTCACACTGCCCCGTTTTCTTACGTTACGTTACGAGAAGTCACCGGTAAATCTGTGCTTCGTATTAAGCGTGGCCACCAATTCAAGGAGATAGCCTGGCACGCGACATTCGAGACACGAATATTTCGGTGACGACGAGCTATAGGACGGTGAGTTACCGTGGCAACCAATTGGGACACAAGGCTCGCTGTAACGTAATGAAAGGAGTTGAGCTCGGTTCAACTTTTCACACAGCGCCGTTTTCTTACGTTACGTCTAAGTCCCAGAAACATTCCTGTCTCGAATGTCGCGTGAAAGGCTATTTCCTTGAATTGGTGGCCATGCTCAATACGAAGTACAGATTTCCCGGTGACCTCTCGTAACGTAACGTAAGAAAACGGCGCAGTGTGAACCTGCCTTGCTCGCGAAGGTATTCTCTCTTCCATATATATACACGCATTCTCGATGACGTCTCTCACAAAGAGTAACCGATTAAAATTACGCTCGCTTAAAAAAAAAAGTATTCAATTAGATTATACTCTATCACTCGAGACGAAAAGTAATAGACCGATCTCACTAAGCGTTCGGCGCATGCGTGACACCGCCATAACTTTAGTTCACGGGAGGCAGACGGCCGTGCATGCTAGGGCTCGTGCCGTTTCGTGCTTCACACGCGCAGAGCTTCAGCGGGGTTGTCGCACGTGCAGAAAGACTAAAGTTCCCTCGATGCATTGCGGCAGCGGACTGCTGAGCGCGTGCTGATGGCTAGCTTCCAGGGTTCTTTTGCAACGTGCATTCCGCACCATCAAAAGTGCCGGTCTTAGCAGCCTATTAATGGGGGCTCGTTCTGAGCATGCGCTCCAGAGAGCACCCACAAATATGGCGCCCAGTGAATACTCCTTATTGGCCGTTACTTGGAAAAAGTAACCTTCATTTTTCGATTCCTTCGGAGTTTTAAAATGACAGATTTTTCTGCCGGTTTGAAAACGGGTTCTTCGAACTATTCATTATTGGATTAGAATCATTGATTTAGGAATTACTCGTCTTCTTAATCCACCTATTTGGGTAAGCCACCCTCCTGTGGGTTAATGCTTTGGTAGAAAACTTGCACGAACGGCGCCATAAAAAATAAATAAAAAAGGGATGGAGGGAAACTTAGTAACTGTTACCAAGTAATTTTAGTGCGTCCAAAATACTCTCGGGATTACTTTCTAGTAAATGCCATCAAATGATTGCAAAATTATTAAAAAAAAACTAATAGAATACAAGTAACTTTATTACTTGTTATGAGTATTGTACAACACGTTTCTTCGTCACACAAAAAAAAAAATAAATGCATCTTAATCTTACGGATAAAATCGGGAGTCAGTACGCACATACGTGTTTTCAGCTGCGCTGTCTGTTTGCTAAATCCCGCTCAGGTTATCGGGACGTGAGTGACGTCCTCCGACGCTTTCGCGGGGTGTCCGAGCCCTTGAAGTCGCTCCGTGTTCATATCTACACTATATATCGTATCCGATATTCGTTCGTCCGCGTTCACAGTTAAAGTATTCAACGTATTCATGCGCAATCCCTCGCAATAATACCCCTTGCGGGCCCTCGAATAAAATAAGTGATGATATACGAAATACCACCCGTGAATCGAACGAACATTGGACGCGAGAAAATTGTTCGAGGCTATTTTTCGGAAGCATTGCGTACGTATTGACACTGACAGCTGCTACATTCTTGGTGGACATCACCTATTGGGCTATTTTTTAAGGTAAAATGTATCGAAAGTAGCTAAGTGACTGAAATTTGTTGTTTTTGAAGTAACTGAAGGCCCTTCCATGGGACGCAATGGAGCGTCGAAAACTGAAGTTTGGTTGATGTTTCCTCTTTTGTGTGTATGTGTGTGTGAGTGTGCGCGCGCGTGCTCTCGTAACTCTTAGTGCAGGTGTAGTTACTTATCAAAATTATTTTGACAAATACACAAATTTGAATCGATTAAACTTGGACATAAATGCGCGATTGTCGTTTTGCGAATATTAGGGTTACGGTCTGTTTCGTTATCAAAACAGAGTGCATGCTCGTTTTTATTTTGTTTTCCTATTTTTATTTTTGTTTTATATCCGCGTGGTTTTTTACGCATGTCTTCTAGTTCAAACTTGGCGCCGAAAACGCAGTGCGTACGTGCCGGTGCTGCACAACCTACAAGCAACAACAAGGGCAACTTTCTTCGTGACGGCCATCGGAGAGTCGTGTCCATTGAACGAGACAATGAAAGGAGTGTGCCGAGAGTGTGTTGGCAACACGGAAGACGCCGCCAATCGGTCGGAGTGACGAGATGCGTGACGACGACTCGTCGACTGCGACGTCGCACTCCGCGTCGTTTTACCGGACGATGGATCGCAGGGGACGCTACGACCTGTCACAGCCAATCCAATCGCGTGCGAGGATCACGTGGCCCAAGATAGGGCGCACGCAGTGTTGGCAGGAAGGACGCTACTCGGAAAGCATTAAAGCCACAATGCTCGCACGCACCATGCAAAAGACACGTTCGCCGCACGCATGATGACGGAATCGTCTGCGGAGTTTTTATATGACCGTTGTGGTAGGGACGTCGTACGCCTCGAACAATGTCTGCAGACTGTTGTTAGAGCGCAGCTCAGGCGTCCGTTTCCGGCTTGAGTGGCGACGCTGTCGGCGTAACCACGCGTCGATTATGGAAGGTTTCCCGTAATGACGATACACGTGACGTCACGGCTGATGTCACACGTGATCGTCCTTTTTTCCTCCTACAAAGCTGCGCTCAAATTCGGCATTCCAAAAAAAATAAACGTATTTTTTTCTCTTTTTTTTTTTGTTTTTCTTTTTGGTGTGTTGTGTTCGCAGTGCGCCCGCTGCTTTAGACTTTTCGGCAACGTTCTAACGCGTACTCGCTTTATAGATTCTGAAATGACTAAACGAGTAAGCTTCTATCAAAATACTTTCCTCGTTACTTTCTACTTTTGATTAAAATTAGTCGAGGTCCCGATTGCAATTTGATTAAGACTAAAACTAAACTTAGTCGAGGTCCTCGCTGTATTCTACAACGACAAACGAGAAAGGAAAAATGTCACGAAAGGCTCCGTAAACGCTTCAGTTGCTCTCGAGGTTCGTAATTGCGCAGCTTATCGCTCGCTGCCAAACATTGAAATCCAAATTTTACGCCAAAGTAACGTTCGTTAGTGATTTCGGAGTAACGACGACGGCGTCTCGTTACATCTGGGGGAGACGGTAACGAATTCAAGCAACGCGTTAACGTTTTAACGAATGAACGAGTACCGTTATTTCGATACCTGTTTTTCGGTAACGGGCAGAAAGGCACTGCAAGAAGAGGCGCTCGGGCGCGCAGTCACGTGACGTGTTATTAGCGCTTGATTGTCTGGAATGACTCGTAGCCTCCGTTGCGGTCCATCGTCGGGTGGAACAAAATTTAAAAAAAAAATTGAGGAACGCCCCCTCCCCGCCCCCCCCCCCCCCCCCCCCCTTCCCCCATCCGCCTCCTCCTCCTCCACTCCCGGCGGAACTTTCCAGGATGGAAAGACTCTAACCTCCCGAGGTGCTTTGTTTACACGCAAACAAAAGGCGGTGACAGCTGTCGCGCTCTCTCTTGTCGTACTCGACTCTGCGCCCACCACTCGAACTCTAATATGTATTCAGAGTCATTAAGTTGCCGTAATTAATTGCCGTTTAGGAAAGCACACATGTTTAAAGCGACACTTTATAACGTAAGTAACTGGAGCTGTTTTTTTTTTTTAAATATAATTCCTAATTTAGTTTAGCGGCAGATACTTGTCCTAAATGCTGTTCAAATCTATATTTTGTGAGTCCTCGTTCAGTTGTATTATATGTTGTAAAACTTCTGCAGAATCTTCTAGTTTGTAGTACTCTACATTTTGCGTTTGTCTGTTGTTTTATTGTATTAAACTGCCCCCCTCTTATATAATGCCCTAACTGGACCTTTGATGTGAAAATGAACGAAAATAAATTAAAAATATTATTTTTTACAAATACGGAACTTTCACAGTTCCGTATTTGTCGCAGTCGTGTGCTGTCGTGTGCTGTGACCGATCACAACGTTTCTCAACATCACACGGAATGTGCAGCAGTTACCTTCTGCGGGTGATAGTAAATTAAATTAGATACATTTGTAAACATGTAAATGCATTTGTATCCTTTAAAAGAAATTGTGTGAGGGTATGTTCAAACAGTCTCAACTTGGTCTGCCTCAGCGGGCGACTTGTCTTCCACCTGTAGATGAGAAATTTAGCCAGTGCAATATAACCGATAGCCAGGGGCCTTTAACGTGCACCACGCAGTAGTGATACACGACCGCACGCCGGTACGATGTTCATCCAGATCGAAACGGGCAGGTGTGGGAATTGGACCCAGGATCTCTGAGTTCAGCGGCGCGAGCTTTCTCTCCACGAGCTGGTGTGCGCCATATTTGTATCCTAATTAGTCTCTCTGCAGTGACTGCAACTGTGGCTTATCTTAGGGCGTGTTATCGGTACACGAGAAACGAAAGCATTTTGATAAAAAGCTTTCGTTTATTGAACATTTAAAGCCGCTCGCGGGACGAGGAACCAAATTTGTCAAAGTTACGGATTACTTCGTGGGAACGCGAGGGGTGTTTGGGGGGTTCTCGTGCAATTGATGGGAAAGAAAGGTGATAGCTGTTTATGCCAAACATGCGGGTATAGTTATGTATGGACCTTGTGCACCGAAACGAGTGACGCATTCTGCCCGGCAGCGTTTGTTGCATTGCAAAAGGGACGCTGTTTGGCTCCGCGCGCAAGTCAAACGCGCTGCGGGGTAAAGTTCCTCGGTTGTCCGCTACATATCCGCGGAGTTGAGCTTTTGTAGTTCATCTCGCAGTCTGCCAGCAGTCACCATCACGGAGTCGGAGACCCTTCATAACGCTTAGTTCACAACCGTCCGATCGAAAGAAGAACAAATATATACTATAAACGACTTATTTTTCGCGGGCTCAATATTTCGCGATTTAGGTCAAAGCTGAAATTTTGTAATAATTGGCGGGTTCTAATTTTCTCGACGCGGTGAGATCTCTATATAGATTCCAATGTGTTTACATTTTAGCGGAATAGTTCACGGGACTTATTTTTTGCGAATTGTTGGCGATTCGCGAAATTCGCGAAAATTAGGTCCTCGCGAAAATTAACTGGTTTACAGTATATATACACATGGTTAGACAGAAAAGAAGAGTATAAGGGAATAAAGGGGGGTTATTGCCTTATCCGATGAGCGCAGACGACTATGCCAAATTTAAGGACGCTCGTTGGAGTCCCCCCGGCTATGACGTCGTTTCTGTATCCGTTACGAATAGACCCTATTCAGATTCGCGCACCATCTGTCGGACGTTGCACAGCAACCTTCTTTCGCAGCCTCAAATATGGCGATCCGCACGTTTGAGTAGGACGCTGCTATGCTAAAGTGGTGTCCCGCTACAGCTGCGTCTCGCTGCGCAACAAGCGATGAAATACCGAACCAATCGAAGTAAATATTCGGATCGCGTTGCTTTTGTTCTTAACCTGAAGTTTTTTTACAGAGAATTTTGGAATAATCGTTGCGTTTTACTGGGACTGTCCGAGTGGAGAAATGGCAAAGCCCGCTCCGCCTGCTGCTACCGAGGGCTCTGTCAAATGTTCTTGACATATCAAGCTCCCCATTACTGAATTAATGGCTGCTTAAAGGGGCCAAGAAACGATATTGGCTTGGAATGTTCATGACTTTGCAGAGGCGTACTGGTCGTAGTCTGGCCCAAGTATACTCGCACGGACCGCCACTGCTTTGGAAGCTTCTATGTCGCGGGAAACTTTTGAGGATACAGGGGAATTGTTTCTTTCAGTCTTGGTTTCGCGAGGCTTGATGACATAATTGAGGGATCGAAACCACCCGCCTGACGACAGTCGAGCGCGGCTCGTGGATTGGACGTGAGAAATGCGTGAGCACTCGACTTCGGCTCGTAAGAATCAATGCATCGGCGGGCTCGTGTCCAACCACTGCGGTGATAAGAACAGCCGTACTCAATGCCTGGAGCTCAGCAAGCGTTTTCTACTTTGCCGACCCCAGCGCGTGGATTAACGTTGGCGGCATAGGATAGGTACCAGACCACGTGGCCTCTTGTTCTGGCTCCGAGGTTGAGGTGATGAAGGATGCTTATATTTCTCGATATATTTTGGCGACGAAAAAAACTAAGGCAAGTTTATTCAGTTATTAACGTTAGGGCGTGATTCTATGTAGTATTTAGCGAAAGTAAAAAGAAAATCGTTTCATGACCCATTTAATTGCAGACATCGATCGGTTACGTTCACGGCAACCGTTACGACAGCAGCAGTGAAGACATCGGGACAACTGCGGCTCGTGATTATTTCACGAGGCTACTTCCATTGTGCGTCACGTTGTGTGCGGAGAACAGAGGCCAGATTCACGAAGAGCTTCTTAGTTTACGACAACTTAGCTAAGAAGTTCGTAAGTTAAGAACATCGTAAGAAGAGGAGAAATCGGTATTCACGAACGCGTTCTTAAGTGAGAGGAGGAAAGCGGCGTTCTCCTACGGAAAAACTAGAACATACCGGTACTGTTGCTATGGCGACGCGTCTTCGGCAGCACGAACAACCAATCGGAGAGCTCGGCATGGTTCCGAGCCGTTCGCAGCACGTGGATTTTTAATAACAAACACAGGCGGCCTTCCTGCCACCGCTTGTCTGGGGTTCGTGTCCGTGCAGTGATATGTCGACGCTAACACGATTTAAACGCGCCCGAATGCCGAGGCCGGGATGCGTAACCGTCTCCGTTGACTGCTACGAACTCGATCGCTACGAAGTCAACACAACTGTCATCGTTGGTAAAAGACGACCCGTGTCAGTCGTTTGCAAAGCGACGTAGATCGAAACAAATTGCCGTGGAGTTTTTCGCGGCCTCGGAGATGCAGGAGCGAGCCGACGTTAAAAAAGATACGTTTGAACTACAAGAGTGTCAGCAAGAGCCACGTAATACCTGTTCACACTCGGAGCGGACGCGCGCTTTTGATCGAAATGCTGGATTCGCCCTGTTGGACCGCGAATTGATAAGCGCTTCGGGGCCGATCCTTTACGGTTGCAACTCGATGCTGACGTGACACCCGGCAAAGAAAGGTTGAATCGGCATTGCGACCCACGAACTGTTATAGCGATCGACAAAGAGGTGCAGTCGTGTCAGAATAAAAATGGAATACTAATAACAAAGTGTACGTACCGTGTTACGAAGGTAATCCATACGGCGTTTATTTGAGCTCTATATCACACAAAACAAAGAGATGGAATCGATGAGAGCCCTTTTTCGATGACAGCGTTCGTCACCGCTGCCTCGGAAAACTAGGAGATGACAAGAGGAAGAGATTGACCTCTTAATCTAAAATTGAGGTCAGCGATCAAACTATACTACGGGAAGGGTTCACAAAGGTCGCGCGGGCATATTCCATTCAGCACGCCAGCCGGTCGTGGGCAGACGGTCTTGGCCGAGGACCGTAGCACCGCTGCGTCGAGCCGACCTTCCACCGTGGCCGAAGTGCCTGCTAGGCCTATCTGCCGAGCTCGCTTGGTCAGGGTTGGTTGAATCGCGGCCGTTGGAGCTGTTTCCGAGTGTTTGTAGATCCAGCGTAACAGTTTTCTCCGTGTCTATGTATTGCCGGCGTCGTTTCGGTCATTCTGAACGGAACCAACGGAACTGTCTGAACCAAATTTGCTAATTGCTTTCTAAATACCTAACGCCACCATCACATCCGAAAAAAAACCAAAAACATTATAATGATTAGTGCGGAGTACGCTACGCCGGTCAGAGCCGAAACGGGACGGTGGGGAAGCCTCGAAAATCGCGCGGGGACTCGATAGTCCGCGCGGCCGCCGAGAGATGGCGCTAGTAATGAATACGGCATCTTCGAGAAACTTCAGCAAAAAGAACCGAAAGTATCCATTTCGTCTTCTTTTTTTTTTTTGAGTAAGTAACGTTTCTATCATCCTTGACACAGCATAATTCGCAGAAGAGAAGCGCCTTCCATCTCCACCCGACCGGCGCTGAAGAAGAAAATCGATTGTCAGCCTTGCAGAAAATAGAGCCGATATACCATGGCCGGAAGTACGATCCGCTGGAAGCAATTATGCTAGGAGACCCGTAAGAATACACTCGCCGTGCTCTTACCTGTATCCGCATTTCTCAATATTTGACCTCGGAAACGTATAATCGCTCGTCCCTGCAACTGCCTAAACATATAATTGGCGGATCTAGTTTCCTAAATTCATCGCATTTTACGTAACAAGTTTTCAGCTTGGAGCTTGGTGCAGGAACAGCGATCTAGTTATGCAAGCAAAGACGGGCAAATCGTAATCATTGACAGTGGTGGCTCGGAGAGAAAATGGATGACGCTGGTGTTTTTACGCAAATTAAATAAATAGAAACAAAACAATAGGTTCAGACCTTGCAAGTGATATGTTTTCTTTATTTTTTGCGTATATCAAAGCGTCTGCAGCAATGTGGTTCCATCGGGATCATGGATCTTCGCCTCTATACACCGCCGTTCCGTTGCGGCCGAAATGCATGGGACCTTTTCCTCTAGATTATTATATTAACTTTACGCGTGCAGTCGAGCTTCGGAAAATTGACTCGGGCTCGGGTTGGGTAGGCCTTGGGCCGTGACCAGCTCGGGTCGTGTTTGGCCAAACTCTGTCTTTTTTTTTTTTTTCTTTTGTGCAATTGGCGTTTAACCATGAGCTGAGTCGGAGTATAGGCTTGTAGCTCTCAACCTAGGAGCAGCGTTCCTCGCGAACAAAATCTAATATCTTTAGGTCGCGTTTCTATTGCGAGTCCTTACGCTTCCTCGTGTTGTCGAAAGGCACAATGAATGAAATCATAAACAAAGAGCTCCAATGAATGCAATCATGGCTTTTCGATATGACGCTAAAATCACCATCTGTATGCTTTTTGTGATTTTTGCTTCTTGTTTGAACATGTACGAGTGACGGAGACCGAGCGCGTGACGGCTCTCCCAGGGGAACTTCTCGCGTGCCTGACTCCGACGTTCTGATTGGCTGGCTGTGGCCGCGGCGTTCGCCGTCTGCGTTTGTTTACCCGCCGAACGGTTCGAGCCCCACCCCTGCCCGTTTCGATCTGGATGAGCATCGTACCGGCGTGCGGTCGTGTATCACTACTGCGTGATGCACGTTAAAGACCCCAGGCTAGCGGTTGTACCCCACTGGCTAAATTGCTCATCTACAGCTGGAAGACTCGTCGCCCTTTGAGGCAGACCAAGTTCTAGGCTGTGTAAACATACACACAGCCCAATTATTATTACCCGCCGAACGCGGCTGCGTGCTTTTTGCCCCACCCCCCGCCGAATTCAACCAATGACGGCGCCGGTCACACTGCATACTTCGTCTCACCCTACGATGGACTAAAGGCAAAAGCTACGGACCGCCAGATCCAATCACGAGCCGCTTGGAAATTGTGCGGTATTTCGCTTCGATGCACGTATCGGTGCCCGCGTCTCGGATCACTGATGAAGGGACGGGTGGAAGTGGTTCGAATCGAAGAGCACGGAGTGACTCCACAGTTTTACATTGCAAAGAAAGCCACGACATATAGGCTCTTTGCAGCGTCGAAGCTATAGAAATGATGTGGCGTTTTTGAGTTCGAGCATTATTCGTCCACCCCTAATCAATGTTAAGCGTGTCATAGTTTAGCGTGGAACGTGATTGGACCTGGCGGCCCATGGCTTTGGCCTTTAGTCCATGATGATCCATCGTAGGATGAAACAAACTATAATGTGTTGTGTACAAAAGACAGTTTGCAGACATTGGCCGAGGCGTGTAATTCTTCCTTGTATGACGGCCCTGAAAGATTGGTCCTTTAAAAAACTGTCCGCAGACGCGTTCCAAGCGTACCTACGTGCAGCGAACGTCCTGTAAGAATCGTGCCCGTACCGTGGCGCCACCTCTCGCTTCCCTTTTCCTCACTGAGAGCGACGCTGCATTCCGTCGCACATTCCTGGAGGTTCGCGCCGCGTTCGCTCTCTCGCATATCCATCCACCGGCGGCGACTTCATAAGAAAAAAAAAAAGTGCAGTTCCGGAGAAAGCGGTACAAAATCACCGACAGAGAGAGAAAGAAAAGAGATAAAGGGGAATAAAAAGAAAAAAAAATACCGAAGGGGGAGGGAAGAGTCTACACCCTGCGGAGAAGTGATCGGCGGCCGTACTTTAACGCGCTCGGGGAGAGGTGCAGCGTGCCGTCTCGGTCGGCGGCGGCAACGGGTTCTTGGGCGCGACCCCTGAGAGACGGCCTTGGCGACCTCCGGAATCTGGGGCGGACGGCAAGGACGGCGCCTCCGGGCGGCACTGGACCGCTGCCAGCCGAGGGCAGCCCTGCTAACCGGGAAAGGAGCGCGGGTTTTCCCCGGCCGTGGTCCGGGATCGCGCGCCGCCGCTCCTCCTGGAGGCCCGCCACCCGCCTTGACCGCTGGACGGAGGGCCAACACCACCGGATAACGAAGCTGGCCTTTCGGCGTCTCCTTGTTAATAGCCGCTATGCTTCAGAGGAACGGCACCTCGGACGTTGGATTGAATTGAATTCCTGCGGCTTCTTCCCCTTTGGAACGGGCGATCACAGAGCTTGGAATTCTGGATCTAGCCAGAATTTGGCTGCTCTGCCACCCTGGGCGTGCCAACCGGGGGGGGGGGGGGGGGGGGGCAAATCCCCCCCCCCCAGTTCTCAGAGGGGGGGCAAGGCACGTGCTTTGCTTCCCTCCCCCCCCCCCCCCCCCCCTGAAATGGCTGCCACTGGGGGCAAACACTGGCCGGCGGCGCCCAAGGGATATACCAAGGGCACCGCCCCCCGGCCCTTGGGGGGTCTGGTTTGCCCTCCCACTCAAAAACAAGTTGGTACGCCATTGTCTGCCACTTGCACTTCCGCGCTCGTCTCTTCCGTCTGAGACTGGAGTTGGCCCTCTACGCTTTCTCGTCTCCTGCCACCAGACGTGCAGTCGCCTCTCGCTTCCACCGTCGAGCGGATATCAACCCCGTCGCCGCTCCCCGGGCTCGTTCAGTCATCTTCTTCACAGCCACTCCGGAACCCCAGCGCGGCCGGCAAAGTCGTCGTCAGGGAGCTCCGGCGCGATGCGCTGGCATCGTATGGCAGCACTAGCACCAAGTGCTCCGTCGTCCCCTCCGTGGAACACCAATCCCTGCATTCTCCTTGATGCTTGGGTAATAGAGCAAATGGTCTATTGCAGAAGCACGCCTTTTGCGTGCCCCAGAAATGTTAAAACAGCGCGAAGAAGCAAAAGCTATGTCGCCCAGGCCCCCTGACACCGTATACCTAAAGCTCAGAAAGTAGGATCTTCGAATTGTAGTGATCGCCCAATGCTCCCACTCTCCATCTAGTACCAAAATGGCGGTGCCCGCACGAACATAGGGGACGGAGTGCCCATACTTTAAAAGGAAATTGAAACGGTTCTGTAGTTGACTAGAAACACGTAAATCGTCTTCATTTGGCCTCCAGGATCACGAATATCGAGAGTATTTTTCAATTTGGCGCACGGAGGCTGCAGAAAATAAATTTCAAAGTATTGCCGAAGCCCCTCCTCCCTGGAGCGTTATGTCATAAAGGGGGTTTTCAGAATCTCCGCTCCCGCGCATATTCAGCGCCTATCAAAGCTATGCACGCGCACTCTCGCTATTTTCAGAAAAGGTTCGAAAAAGACGTCACGACTGGTGTCAGTGCGGGCATAGCCTCCTCTATTAGCGGCGAGATCGGTGGCGCCCTCGTTTTGTTGCCTTTCGTGATGTCATTACCTTGTGAACAACAATTTCGATGGTGTTTGTAATGAGCATGGTGAAAGCCAGAAATCATAGCGCTCTTAAAACAACACTGCCAACAAAATTGAAGTTCTAACATTCCTCTTATTTCTGTCGATGAGACATCCTTTGCTGACGTCATAGTCAGCATTCAGCCAATTGTGGTGGGCCGACCACAGCGACGCTTTCGATCGCTCACGTCGCCAATACTGCCAAAGCCTGGCAGATCGTCACGTGACGCGGCCGCCGAAAGTGAAAAGGTAGAGCGGCAGACAAGAGTCATGTAACGGGCGCCCCGCTGCGGCGAGACGCCGCAACACACTTCACCCGAGCGATGTAATGATCCGCTCGTGCTTCTCGCGTTCCTCGGGCTACCGCTTCTTTTCTCGTATGGTTTGAAAACCATGTTTCGGGTCCTCGCCGCTGCAAACGCTGTGCGCTGAATACCAGACTCCCCGAGAAATGCTCTGGGCTACCAGATCATCCCGCTCAAGATCTGCGACCGGGCACTCTGTGGCTCCGTCATCGAACTGCCAGGCTTTGCGAGTATAGGGGGTATTCACTGGCCGCCATATTTGAGGTAACTGTTTAGAGCGCATGCTCAAAACGAGCTTGCATTAAAAGGCTGCCAAGACCGGCAATCTTGATGGTGCGGGGTGCACGTTGTACAATAACTGTGGAAGCTCGCCATCAGCACGTGCTCAGCATTAGCGCACACAGATATGGCCGCCAGTGAATACACCCTATAGAGGAGCGCCTATGGTGCGCTGGAATATACACTGACGAGCTCGCAATTGCACGCACTGTCCACACGAGCGACACGCGCTTGGTGGCCGAAAGATCCTTTTATGACGACTGGTCGGAGGTTTTTCGTGTTTCGTCCCGTTTAGTAACGTCTTCGGGAAAAACGAACGTATACTATTCAGATTTACGGGATAAATACTCTAGAATTCACCTCAAACTCCTTTCTTCAAGAACCCCCCTCAGCTTCCATTTTAGCGTAGCTATTGAATGGCTAAGGTGGAACTTTTACGGAGGGACTGTGTTTCACATCAGTGAAACACAGTCCCTCCGTGTGTGTATACTTTCGCTAAAACGTCTATTCGCAACTCCAGCTCGCCGCTCGCCCTCTCGCGGACGAACGAAGAACCGGAGGAGAGGGGACGGCGGCGGTGACTCTGGCAGGGACTGCCGGCCTTGGTGCCGTGGTTACCGCGTAGTTCTGGTCGGCGTGTTCGTGCATCCTGCAGTTTTAGCGGGAGAAAAAAAAAAGAAAAAAAAAAGAAAGTGAGTGCGTTAAAGTGTGAACAAAATGTTAAGTTTCTTTACGCGCGTCAACATACCCGTCATCTGTGACATCCCAGGCGAAAATCAGTCCACTTCCAGCTGGATTATGGAACTGGAAATGAGGCAGTCCAGCTGGATTCCAGCTGGACCCAGGAATCCAGCTGGACTGCCTCATTTCCAGTTCCATAATCCAGCTGGAAGTGGACTGATTTTCGTCTGGGATGTGCTCCTGCGCTCACCTCTTCGTATTTGTAGGCAAATAAATTAAGTTTAGCGCAGCGACTGATCAGCGTACCAGCGGGCAGGCGCAAAGACAATCCCGGAGAGTCTTTCCCCGTCTCTCCCGCCATCTTGGAACTACTGCCTCGCCAGCGGAGTGGCGAGTAACAGATACTCAACGAATTTGTTAGACGATGAATTATGAACACTATGAAGCTATATGGGAAAGGACGGAGTTTGCGACCCCTGTGGGTTAGATGGTACTGCAAAATAATGTTACTCGAATAGAAAGTAACAAAAAGTAACGTTCGTTCTACAAAATAACATTTTTTTTTTGACATTTGCAGTGAGATAGGAGCCTCGGTAACGAGTTTGTTTTAGTCAACCTAACAGGTAACGCTATTTTATTACTCGTTTTCGGTAGGACGCCTAAACGACGCGGTGACGGTTGATAAAAATTAACAAAATTTGGATATTAAAGGGGTACTCCGGCGTTTCCTTCATAGTCCCCGATTTGCCTAAAAACTTGCTAAACACACAAGAAACAATGCTAAAATTTAACCCAAATATTTGGCCAAGATCACTTTTTTTTTTTTTTCGCGAAGTTATAAAATTTACAATGTTGGTCCTCATCGTGTTTTTCAAAGTTAAAAGCTGTAATAGCAACATTGAAAGAGTGACGTCATGGGAAGGCAGGGGTTCACTCTTTGGGCTGTAGACTTTGTTCCCAACTGATTACAAACAGTTTCATGGTGTCCAATGAATGCTTTGAAAGCTCGCTCCAGCTCCCGCGCAGCAGCACGAAACAAATGCTCGGCGTAGTTCATTTTTTAGACAACCCGCTGGAACCGCAAGCCTGCCATCCCGTGACGTCACGGCAATGAAAAGCTCGGGTATATTCGAATCTTAGTTTTGGCGTCATTTTTATTTGCCGATTTCACAATAACTATTTTGAATTTCGCTATACTAAATAGCATACCCGAAAGCGGAAAAGGTTGCGATTTAAAAAAAAAAAATATAGTTAGGTGGGGTTGCTCAAAATACCGCCGCAGTATTCCCCTTTAAGAGCAACACGAACACGCAGGACCAGGTTTTGGTTGTGTTGGCCTGTGGTGTCCTCAGCCTCGGGATAACGTTAATTAGCAGCCTTATCGTAAGATTGCCTTTTTTTTTTTCTTTTTGTCTTTTAAATTTTATTGAGTAGCATTGGGAAGCCGCTTCCGAGATTCTCTGCCTTCGACTGTAAAAGTACTCGAGCGATTCGGGATGGCGTCGCCTCAATTCGGAAACAGACGATAAAGCGAGCTCTGTCATAATACCAAATGCATTTTTCAGTTTTTTAACCCGACGGAAATAATAAAAAATAAAAAAATTCGCCGCGACGCGACAAACTTATTTGTTAAGTTTTTGTTTAATTTTTTTGTTTTTAATTAGAGAGGAGTGAGCATTGTTTTTTTCTTTTTTTTTTTACGGTCGCATTTTGGTAGGGTTACAGGGGAGGAACGCATATAAAAATTGGCCAGTTTCAATATTCCAAAATCTCAAATTTCATTTTTGAATAGGATCCTCCCTCAGTTTGCAAGTTCCATCGCCAGACGGAGCGGCGGTTCGAGGTTCAAGGTCAACATCGCAAGCGCGCTGGTGAACGTTGTACCTCTCCTAATAATCCCAAACTCAGCAGTAGCTCCGGACTGCTACCGGTCGGGCTGTCGTCCACACGTGTAACCGAATAAAGTTCGTTGTACACACGTCTGATATATGAATATGTGCTGGAGGGGGAAAAAAAAATCATTCCGAGGAGCCCAACATTCCGGTCGTTTCGTGTCCTTGTTTGTTTCTCCAACCGACACGCGTGCACGGCGTGTCTACGACAGGTGAAACTGGCGCACAGAAAGCACAGCGGGCGGTGCGTTTGAGCTTTCAAGTTTATTGCGGCAGTGCGCCGATACAGACGAGCGATATATACACAGTCTGTCGCCGGGGCCCCCCAACCAGCGGAATTCAAATATTTCTTTGCGCGCGGTCGTGACCAGTCTTCGTCGAGGGGGATCACAGCGTTGTCCGCCGCGTAACCCTTTTATACCGGGAACCCGTTTTCTGCTCGGTATACGGTCTTGGACAACGTAAGTGGGGAACAGACGGCCACGGGTATACCGATACCAAGTGGCGCCTCTCAGGCGCCAATTGCAGATCAGAAGCTTGGAGTCGTTGCATTTAAAGTCACTATAGATAAGATCGCGTCATACAAGTCGCGACATTCTTTGAAGCGCCGACTGCGTGACGGGGTGCAGGTTTTATAGGAAGCGAATGGTGGCGCCCAGCAGAGGTTTGAACTGAATGCCGCCATTTTGTCCCAGCGGAATGTGCTTTGTCATTTGTTTTGGTTGTCGTGACCCGTGAAAAGAAGTATCGGGGGACTTTAGTTGCATTCTGAAACCGACACCGTCGAAGCTGTCAGCGTGACATTGCTCATAGTCCCTTCGATGAAAGCAGAACGGACGAATCTGACCGAGCGTTCGACGCAGTGCGTGACGTCGCCTTGAACAGGATTGCGGGGGGCATTGCACGAGACGCGTTGTGCCCCTGTTCGACCGCAGATATTTCCGCGGATACTTTTTCGAAAGACCAACAATTCGTACGAATTACGCGGTATTATACAGTGACATATAGGTGACAAAGTTATAGATTTTCGTTAGTATATGTGCACCATTCCTATGTTTACACATCCACTGCCCAGCTCACGTATGTTCGTTGATTGGGAAAGTGAGCGTCTCTTTTTTTTTAATTGTTTATTTACGTTGTTGGAATAAAATGCGATTTCGCCTCGCGTTCGCAGTACCGCCCGGTGTACGTAAGAATGTCATTTATCACGTGAACGTATCAACGCTTCACGAGCTCTTGCTGGATTCTGAACTTTTATTTTAGTATTGTGCCTTATCCGTGTATACGTCAATGATTTGCATTGGGCCCTATCGCTGTACACTGAAAAAAAAAAAAAAAAAAAACAATTTTGATTGGTTATTCAGAACCACCGCTTCGCTCCACAGGTCTGAATTCACGCCGACCTCTCCGTTTGGCACCCGCAGGTATTTTAATTGTTCCGGCAAACAAGAGCCGTAGAACGCCGGAGCTCTATTGTTACCTAATCCACCACTCGCGTTCGCATAATTGCGTGTGTCCTTCGTTATCTTCTTTTCTTCGTCTTTTACCTTTTTTTTTTTTTTTTCTCTCGGTATATCTCAATGTTTCGCGCACATTTGGAAAGCGTCCACCCATACCGACTGTATATTCCTTTTTTCTCGAAGGAGGGGGGCACACCCATGCGTGAGACCCGGCTGTAATCATTTTTGCGGCCACAACGCTGTTCGGACAGTGCATGTGTGTGTGTGTGTGTGTTATGGCGGCGGAAAAAAAGAATGCGTGGCCGACCTTCACTATCTGCTGCTCTATCAACGACGTCTGCGTCCGAGCAATACGAAATACGATCGTGGACAATGTAAGCCCCGATCGCATATGGATTCGTCGCGCTCTTCGCTGCACTTTGGTACCTGTGCTCTGGTCCATGCGCGTGTTTCTGGTACTTCCCTAGCGGCCTGTTTTAACGCCATCGCGTTAAGGAGCTGGTGTCGCAGAGAAGCCGGCGCCGGTGGCGTGACGGGAAAATCCTGATTGGTCGATAGGGTCACGACGTCACAGCCACATGACCAGGCGCGGGAGTTTCGAACAACCCACAACGCTTAAGGCTGGTTCAGACACTTGCGTTTGACTGCGTTGCGGCGAGAACCGAAAGCGAGTCACCGGCACATCTGTGCTTCGTATGAAGCGTGGAATCCAATTCAAGGAATCTTCTTGGCACGCGATATAAGCAGCAGGGATGTCCTGGTGTCTCGCTGCCGCAACGCAGTCAAACGCAGTCAAACGCAACTGTGTGAACCGGGCTTTACATGAAACGTTACACCACGCGTGTGATGAAAGTGAATAACACGCGACATGTAATGCGAATTAAAGGTCACCGCAAGTCTAAAATAATTTGACTTTATAAAGTAATTCATTTGCCTTAAAGAAATATGTGAATAGTTTTAGGTGGGATTCGCACCCACGACCCTTTGGTTGCGAGCCAGACACGCTACGGACTATAGGCCACGCAAGGCACGCTTGTCGCGTTCCACTCTTCTTATGACTGTCCCAGTTACCGAGAGCTGTAGAAACGGTAGGCGTGGCTTAATGCCTTTGAGCTTTGCGATTGGTTCTTCGGCCCTCGTATTAACAGATGCCGCCATCTGATTGGTTGCGAAGCGATGACGAAACGCCCGGAACTCGGAGCACCCTGCGTTTTTTTTTTTCTTTTTTTTTTAATCTGTCGGTTTAGGATTTCTTACGAGGTCGTGACGTTTAGGAAAGCGTGGATTTCGTTCCTGATTGTCAAGCGATTGTAATGTGCCAGACACCAGGAACCATAGTGCTAGTACCCTAGGAACACTATCTTGACTAGTCTATATATAGTTTGACTGCACTTGCCAAATAATGGCTCCTTGACAGCGTTGAACCATTATTGCCATCTCGAGTGTGCCAACGAAACCGCAAATTAAAAAAAATATACCCCCTCGATTTTTTTTTAGCTTTCTTTATTAAGTACATATTCGAAATTACCGGCGTTTACCCTTTTCCGGTATGGCATTTAGTATCGCGAAATTCAGGGTGGTTATTATGAAATCGACAAGTGGAAGTGATGCCAAAAAGCAACGTTCAAATACGCCCGCCGCTCTTCAGTATCGTGACGTTGCCTGTGGACACTTTCACATAGAAAAACACGGTGAAAACCAATCATGTATAGTATTCAAAAACTTGTCGAAAAAAAAAAATGATTACCCAATATTTGAGTTACTAGTTCAGCGATGTTCGTTAGTGTCTTTTAGCAAGTTTTCAGGCATAGAGCGCGTGGAGAAGGTCGAACGTCTAAAACAACGCGCCCTGTCGTTTTTGTGTGTGTGTGTGTTTTTGAGTTTCTATGCATACTTTTTAAGCAGACGACTAAGGTGAGACACATTTTAAATACCAAAAAGAAAAAAAGATAAAACCCCAAAGAGTTGCTAAATACGAACGTGCCTTGTCCGAAGATTTGTTCGTATCAATTTTCGCAAGATTATGTAGCGACATTCCTTCCGAACTTGTTCAAAAGTGCCTTTTTTTTTTTCCCTGCATTTTCTAGTCTTAGAGAGGACGCCGCCGAGGCGGCCTTCACACGGTCACGTGATTCGCGTTCGAACGTCCTCCAGCCGACCTCCCTTTTTGTTTCATCATTTTTTTCTCGGTTCTCTCTCTCCCCGGGCCACGGTGTAATCTCCTGTTCTGGTCTTGACTCTTTACCATGCGCTATTTATAGCCCTGCTTCATTAGGCATTCGCGACGTACTACTTTGTCTGGCATTGGATTTGCCTTCTGCTCACTTTCTGCAAGCTGCCACGTGCGTAACTGGCTGCTTGCCTTTCATTCCATAGCGCTGCTCTTTCACCGGTTCTTTGTTTTTTTTTTTTTTTTTTTAATGCAGTGTGAATTTCGAGTTAATCAGAATCGGCGGAGTGTCACTGTCGAATCCCGGACAACTTCTGACCCGACTAAAGCCCCCCTCCCGGACATAAGCTTCCGGATTTTCTCATAAACCCAGACACAAGCGCACGTGCTATCTCGTCCACCTGTTCCTTTCTTTTCATTTGTTGGCTTTCGCCTGATTTTGTCTCATTAGTCTACTTCGTTTGATTTGTCTGCTTTCGTCAGATTCGTCTGCTTCGTCTGATTTCCTCTCATTTGCCTACTTCGACTGCTTTCTTTTGATCTGCCTTGCTTCGTCCGATTCATCTGCTTTTTCTTTTTCTGATTTCGTCTCACTCGCTGGCTTCGTCTGCGTTCTGATTTCTGCTTCGCCTGATTGATTTGCTTTGTCTAATTTTTTTCTTGATTCACCTGCTCCCGCTAGTCTCCTTTTATTTGATTTTGTCTTATTTTGTCTTATTTTTTTGCGTCTCTTGATTTGTCTGATGCGATTGCCTTCCTGTGATTTGTCCGGCTTCGTCTGATTTATATGCTTCTTCTGGTTTTTCCTCAGCCCCCTTCTTTTTCTGCTTTCTTCCGGTTTGTGTGCTGTCGTCTTATTCGTCCAGTGTTGGACAAAATACTCGACCTGCTTCATAAAGTATTTAAAATACTACTCAAGTTACTTTCACTGCAAAGTATCTTGAGTAGAGTACAAATACTTAGAAATATAACTCAATTACTTTTGAAGATACTTCCGTATTGCGTAGTTTGTATCGACGTCAGTGACAACGGCAGTTATACAGCTGCGCGAATCTGGATTACCAGAATGGTTTATTATCACGCAACAACACAAAACGGAAAACGACAAAAAAAAAGTATCGTAGGGCTATTTTATGCAGTCCAACTATAAGGAGCAGGATATTGTCACGGCTGACAAATGATGAGGCGGCGAATAATTGAAGAAACTAAACGTTTAATGGGGTGAACTTGTGCCAAAAACGAAATAGAGAAAGGTTAGCGTCGCAGGCGTCGATGTCGGCGAAACAGCAGGATCGAGTGCTGGGGCGAGACTGACTCCGGACCGCCACTCGGAGCACCTTTTGTACCCGCGTGGGTTTCTGAAACATTCGGCGTAGAAAGTTCGGCGCGTAGAACATTCGTAACTCGATCAGACGACAAGGTTCTCGAACTTACGACAATGTCAAGTTGAAAGAATAAATAAAAGAGGAGTTCGCTCCCTGGCATCGAACCCGGAGCCTCCGCGCTAGAGCCAAACGCGGTAACTATTCGGCCACGCGCTCGCTGGGCAACGCGCGTGGCAATATCACTGATTCATGTTACAAAACATTTTCGGGACAACAAGACAGAGGCCGCTTTAGCTATTGGGAGGAGATCAGACCGTTGCGCCCTAAGCGGTCAACTTTAGAGCTACATGGATGGGGAAAACAAATACAATGACTCAGCTCTCGGCTGACTTAACTGAACGCGGCGTCAGCGTTCGGCTGGAGTTCGTGTTCTCCGGTGAGGCTGAGGAAGGAATCTTTTGTTACCAGTCCTGCCTGCATGACCAATGCAGCATGCACGGTGCCCAGCTCAGCACAAAAGCCCAAGTGGGTCAAACTTGCATCCTCTGACGACTGCTTTCGGGAGAGATCCGGCACTTAACGTCACTTCATTAATTGTTGGTATTTTTACATTACACTGTGCCCCGTGCTCTATTAAAAAAAAAATGACACGTACATGCCCACAAGGCCTGTGGACATGTGCACAGGCCTTGTGTTGGGTAAACACCGAAGGGGGGGGGGGGACAAATGGGTCAGAGCGCCTCGCCAATAGTGACATCGCTGAATATCACGTCCTGCGGCGCACCTTAGACGCATCGTTTAACTACAATCCATATTTCCTATATGGGGAGTTCACTATAAACGAACTTGGGATACGGATATGAGTGTATGGATAACAAACAGAACCCACATAATAGCCACGAAAGTGGCCGCACCTGCTTCAAGTAGGTTGCGTTCAGAAAGGCACTTAACGTTGGGGGACACTTTGTTGGCATTTTGAGGGGTCATCCAGCTCGTAGTTCGTTTACTGTAGTGTTCTCTGCTTATCAATGTTCGCTTACAGACAGTGTTCGCGAGATCAATAGGTGACGGACTGACGACAAAAAGAAAAGAAACAAAAAAAAAACCCTCGACGTTTTACCCTTGCGGGGTCAAATATACAAAAAGCAATACTAAAATATGTTTTTTGTTTGTGTGTGTTTGCCCACTTCTCATTTTCTTCTATTTATTATTTTCTTGACAATCAAGTCTGCATTGTTGTCGTAGGTCGTTTTCCGGTCTGCATTGCGCCGCAGGGTGGCATCTTTACTTCCGTAAAACCACACCTTTTGTTTGATGATTTTTTTTTGGGGGGAAACTCTATGGAAACAAAAGGCGCCTTTGGGAAGGCGAGGGGAAAACTTTCATTATTGGGTTGACTTTGATGACCCGAAGCGGCTATTGGATTGGCTTCGATGACCCGTAGCGGCTATTTGACTGGCTTCGGTGACCCATAGCGGCTATTGGGTTGACTTCGATGACCCGTAGCGGCTATTGGATTGGCTTGGATGACCCGTAGCGGCTACTGGACTGGCTTAGATGACCCGTAGCGGCTATTGGATTGGCTTCGATGACCCCTAGGAGCCACTGCGATCCATCTTAAGTAAGGAGGTGAAACGAAGTACGACGGTGTGGTTCAACAAAGAATCTTTACAAAGGCGGCGGGAGCGGACCACCGCATCGAAGTCGTTACGTAATCCGCCCACTGATGGAGATTGTCGATAAGACGTGCATCCGAGACCTATAGGTTAGCGCGAACAAAGCACTCGAAAAAGATGACGTTAACGGTCGTATAATAAAAATAAAAAAAATTGAAAAGAAGTCGTTTTTGCGACATACCTGTTCGCGAAGTAAGAGGTGCTGACATAGCAAGCCGGACAACGTGAGCTATCGACGTGAATTTAATATCCGTTTTCGCGAAAATAATGGGGTGCCGTGTGTATGCGGGACGTAGGTCGGGTTAATTCGATTGCGAGAACTTTTTAATATTTATTTCGTGGAAGTAGCTTAGTTTATACGTCTGATTCTGTGCCGTGTGTAGCCTATACCGGGCGTCTCTTCTGCGAAGACTTTCAAACGTCCCTGATATTGAAATGTTAAAAAAAAAAAAGTTTTTCCGTTTGTTTGTTTTTTTTGGGGGGGGAGGGGGGGGGGACAGGCTGCCAGTTTCGGCGAACGTTGGGGATTGAAAACAAAGAAAGAAAGAGAGAGAAGTATTAGTTAGCTAAATATCTACCTAAAGTTTTCTAATAAAATTTTAATGGGAATTTCGAGGACCGCTATATGAGCTAATTTTAGGACGACTTCAAGAACGCAAGGCCGGCGACGCGAAAGCGTGAATTATAAAAATGTCATCCGCGTTCTCGGATCGCTGTCTCCCATTGGTATTCGTTGTAGACGAGACTCGCGTTCCCTGGGAGATCGAGGCTCTGAGGAATGAGCCGTGGAAGGAAACTTTAAACGATTCAACCTTATTTTCGAGGGCTCGGTATTCAACGAACGGGACACCGGAAGAGATTAAACAAAACGGCTCTAACTTTCCATAGGAATTAAATCGACCTTTTTCCTGGAACAGCGTCGTCCAGGCTTCGTGGAGCCACTAATTTATAAGCTGAGCTTCAGTCTCAGAGTAACGACGTATTCAGTCACCTTGGCGCTGAATGAAGGTCATGGTTGCCAGGTGTCTGGTGCTTTGTCTGAAGCTGCGTGGTAACGGTTTTTCGTCCCTCGGAAATGTTAAAACTGCTGTCCACGACCGGGAGAAGCGATATCTCTCGAGCCTCCTGTCAGCGAATCGGAAGCCGAGGACGTCGCGTCTTCGAACTCTCCTATCGCCAGCTTCTCCCGGTCTGCACTGTGCACCGAAATGGCGGCGTCCACGAGAAACTCGGGAGAATGGGAGTGCCGGTACTGTAAGCGTATAGCTCTAGATTCACCTCTGCACTACCAGCAACAGAGAGGCATCTCTATGTTACTTATACGAGTGAAACTAATTACCGACGTTAAAATTTCTACTCCGAAGGAGGTAAAGCCGCCGGCACACTGCTCATTCCTCGTAAGTTGGGTTTTGTGCCTTCAAATAAATCGGAAAAAAAATCGGAAAAACCACTCGCAAGCAAAGTTTCTGTCAATTCTGACTTATCAAAAAAAAAACAAAAAAACTCAGAAACTCGAGATTACAACGACAAAATAAATAAAACAGCAAAAAACAAGGGTGTTTTACACAAATAAACTTTACAAGAGCATATATGGTCAGTGGTCCTAGGAAGAGGCCTCTTCAGTTTCCTTTAAAATCTCGAACTACTGAAATTAAACTGTAAAAAAAGGGAACAAGGTAAAAAAAGATTTTGAATTAAAAAAGGGAATGTAGCAAAAATTAAATTCCGTCGAACCGTGAATTGTCAGCAAAACATAAAACAAAACATATACGAAGAAAAAAAAAAAAACACCCTCCGATTTTTGCGAGAAATGAACTCCCAAAACCCGGAATCCTAATCGTAAGACACGGCATGCATGTTCGCTGCGGACACGATGACACAATAATCTGTGGACAGTCCTCAAGCACGGTTCGAAGCAGGTTTTGCCCTATGCGTGTGTGTGCTCCGAACATGTGTGTGCTCCGAACATGTGTGTGCTCGTAACATGTGTGCAGATGGTTTTTGTACGAGCAGTGTGACAGTATGTTCGTGCAATAAAGAAACATGCCTCAACCAGTGTGTGCAGACTCTCTCTTGTACGATGTATAAAGGCACGATCACACTCCTCACACATCATACAAAAGTCAGTCTGCAGACACGAGTCACCGCAAAAGTATCCGTGGTTCGAATGCCTCCTGCCGAGGTTTCTCCTCGAACTAGTTGCCACGAGGTATTCCAAGCACGGATGTCGCGGTGATCTGTGGACACTCTCTTAACGCTGTATAAAGGCGCGCTCAAACTACTCACATATCACACAAAAGACAGTCTGCAGACACGAGCCACCGGAAATGTATTCGTGGTTCGAATGCCGCCTGCCAAGTTTTCTCCTCGAACTCGTTGCCATGCGGCATTCGAAGCATGGATCTCGAGGTGATCTGTGGACACTCTCTTGTACGATGTATAAAGCCGCGATCACACTGCTCACACATCATACAAAAGACAGTCTGCAGACACGAGTCACCGGAAAGGTATCTGGGGTTTTAATGCCGCCTGCCAAGTTTTCTCCTCGAACTCGTTGCCATGCGGCAGTCGAAGCATGGATCTCGAGGTAATCTGTGGACACTCTCTTGTACGATGTATAAAGCCGCGATCACACTGCTCACACATCATACAAAAGACAGTCTGCAGACACGATTCGCCGCAAAGGTATCCGTGGTTCGAATGCCGCCTGCCAAGTTTTCTCCTCGAACTCGTTGTCATGCGGCATTCGAAGCATGGATCTCGAGGTGATCTGTGGACACTCTCTTGTACGATGTATAAAGCCGCGATCACACTGCTCACATATCATACAAAAGACAGTCTGCAGACACGAGTCACCGGAAAGGTATCTGGGGTTTTAATGCCGCCTGCCAAGTTTTCTCCTCGAACTCGTTGCCATGCGGCAGTCGAAGCATGGATCTCGAGGTAATCTGTGGACACTCTCTTGTACGATGTATAAAGCCGCGATCACACTGCTCACACATCATACAAAAGACAGTCTGCAGACACGATTCGCCGCAAAGGTATCCGTGGTTCGAATGCCGCCTGCCAAGTTTTCTCCTCGAACTCGTTGTCATGCGGCATTCGAAGCATGGATCTCGAGGTGATCTGTGGACACTCTCTTGTACGATGTATAAAGCCGCGATCACACTGCTCACATATCATACAAAAGACAGTCTGCAGACACGAGTCACCGGAAAGGTATCTGGGGTTTTAATGCCGCCTGCCAAGTTTTCTCCTCGAACTCGTTGCCATGCGGCATTCGAAGCATGGATCTCGAGGTGATCTGTGGACACTCTCTTGTACGATGTATAAAGCCGCGATCACACTACTCACACATCATACAAAAGACAGTGCAGACACGAGTTACCGCAAAGGTATCCGTGGTTTGAATGCCGCCTGCCAAGTTTTCTCCTCGAACTCGTTGCCATGCGGCATTCGAAGCATGGATCTCGATGTGATCTGTGGACACTCTCTTGTACGGTGTATAAAGCCGCGATCACACTGCTCACATATCATACAAAAGACAGTCTGCAGACACGAGTCACCGGAAAGGTATCTGGGGTTTTAATGCCGCCTGCCAAGTTTTCTCCTCGAACTCGTTGCCATGCGGCATTCAAAGCATGGATCTCGCGGTGATCTGTGGACACTCTCTTGTACGATGTATAAAGCCGCGATCACACTACTCACACATCATACAGAAGACAGTCTGCAGACACGAGTTACCGCAAAGGTATCCGTGGTTCGAATGCCGCCTGCCAAGTTTTCTCCTCGAACTCGTTGCCATGCGGCATTCGAAGCACGGATCTCGCGGTGACTCAGGTTCGAATCTGTATGCACACTGTCTTTCGTACGATGTATGTATAGCAGTGTGACCCCGGCTTTAGTCACACAAAGAAACTGTCTGCAGAACGTGCTTGGGGCGTGTCCGCCTATTATTCTTTCATTTTGTCGGCAGACCGTATATTTTTGTAAGATGTGCGGGCGCAGTGGGGCCGGGGCCTTGGGATGGAGCCGCAGAGTGGCTCTAAGGATATCGAGTGACGCTACGTGAACAAGTAGCTCATATCGAATACGTGACTTGGTGATCTGTTCGATGTACACCTCGGCGGCCGTAAAATTTGCGAAGTTCGCGACAATGTTGCCTCGTATATTGCCTCTTAATTGACATCCTCCGAGCGAGTCCGCTCTTGATCTTAGCTCGGTTTGGCGAGCCACCTCTAGATAACGCAGCTTGAGCGTATGCATCACGTCTTTAAGTTGACGCGAAAAAGAAACGCAAAAAATATAATCGCGACTAAAAAAATAAAAAGAAGTTTGGAGAGTTTGATATCACGTCTTCTGTCTGCTACCTCGTCTTGTCTAACACGTCCATCTAATAGCACGTCTCGAGCATAACTTTGCAAATCAATTTAAATGTTTCTTTTTTTTTTCTGCTTTTGAGGTTTTACGACATCTACCGGATCCAATGTATAGCCTTAAACTTAAAGCGAACAAAAAATAGAATAAAATTAGATGTGAGAACTTTTAGACAGCGGGCGTGACCTTGATAGCTGCCCGTGCATGGCAACACTTTTAATTTAGACAGTCTACTAGCCACGGAGCTTGACGGAGACAGAAAGAAGACAACAAAAGAGACTACCCGATGAATGCGACGAAAGCTGAGAAGGCAGATGATGGAGTGAAGGGACGCGAGCCACTCGCAGTAAGCAGAAAGAAACACGCAGTGAAGTAGTGAAGTGTTGTCCAGGGACACAAATGAAGCGCTTCAGAGTATAGCGCCGCTTCATTCTTGCCAGTAGCTGAAGGCATATCTGAAAACGCGGGAAACGCTTGTCCATCCCCCAGAAGCGTTGAAACAGTCCGGGACAGAGCGAAGCAATGTTGTCCGAACTTCCCGACTCCGTAAAGGGAAAGAGTTAAAACGTCTATTTCAGTGAAGAAAAAAAAGAAAGAAGTTTTCAGCAAGAAAGGGGATATTGTTTTCGTTCTTGCTGGCGAGGTGTTTTCACTGTAATAAATGCTACAGGCGCGCCTACAGCGTCATTTCATGTTTTGACGACACTAGGCTTAGTTAGGCGGACGTCCGCTCATAGAGAAATTTTGTTTTTCTCAATTACCTTTCGATCCGGGCAACATCATCGCAAACTTTCGCGTTCTGTCCCCACCGCTACAGCGTCACATTCTCACGGAGTTTGAGCTTTCTGCGATGCGTGGTTTATTTATCCGGGCGTAATGAACTTGAAGTGAATAAATACAATGTACTGTCCAAGTAAAGTGCGAGTACTTTTTAACATGCTATTTTATAATGCCCGTTCATTCTCCCCCCCCCCCCTTTTTTTTTCTTCCTTTTACTGGTTTGCATTGCCGCAGGGGTAATCTAGGGTGCATCAGTTATTTTTGGAAATTGCAGCGAATGTTGGATAAAGTCAAGTGTCCACAGTGTAGTCGCTTACTCTCGCTGACAAACTCTTTACCAGAAGGCACTTATAAGGCACTTATTTGTATCGGTCTTATAGCCGTCATTAATTCACTCAGAGAAATGACCAGATGACGTCTCGAAAGACGATAGCGCGTTTTCACGCCACAATACGGCTTTTTTTTTATTATTTTGACATTCGGAGTTGTACTTTTCTCGGGAAGTAGAAGAAAAAAACACTTTAAGTAAAGTACAAGTACATACTTAGAGAAGGTACTTCGAGTAAAGTACAAGTTTTCTAAACCTACTCCCAACACTGCCTTCCGCACGTTAAAGTCCACCTTATATATATGGCCACTGTCCGTCACCTTGGCAACCAAACGTCTCCTGAATGGACGCATACACGAACGCAGCGTCTAAAGCCAGCATCGGACGACGCAATCACGCCAGTTTGCAAATACCGTCTGCTAAAGTCAATGCGGCAACGCTGACCGAAGCCTCATGCGCCGGTGCGAGGTGTTGACGCTGAGAACGGAAAGGGGCCAGCTGGCGGAACCCTTGGCGGTGGCGACGAGGTTTGATGCAAGTTCGGGCCCGAGATCATAGTTTTAGCGTATACCGGTGCCGTACTACCACTGCTACCACGACGTCACGCTGTGACTTCGAAGCATACTCTTCAGCGCGCGCCAGTAGCCGTACCGTGGCCGCCGTAGCCAGAGCGGTAATCGCTCTGCAAACGACCGTGTTTCCCCTTCCGCTACCCGGAACTCTACAGCCAAGGCCATCGGCGCGCAGGCGCTGTGGCGCTTTCTTCGTAGCGGAGGGGGAAACCCTCCGCTACGAAGGGGAAACACGCTACGTGTTTCCCCTTCCGCTACTCGGAACTCTACAGCCAAGGTCATCGGCGCGCAGGCGCAGTGGCGGTTTCTCCGTAGCGGAGGGTTAGCGGAGGGGGGAAACACGGTCTACTAAAACTCCCTAATAGGGAGTTTGAGTAGACCGTGTTTCCCCCTCCGCTAAGCCCCTCCGCTACCGGGACTCTACAGCCAAGGCCATCGGCACGCAGGCGCAGTGGCTGTTTCTTCCCTACTGAAAAAAATTATATGAATTTATTTCTGATATGTTTATTGGACACATTTTTCATAACAGAACTTATTATTTCATATCAGTTTCATACGCTGCATATCAGTTACACTAGGCTAGGTGGCGCTAGGTACCGCCCAATTCCTGTGCTACAAAAATATTTTTATTTACTCACGCCACCATGTAGATACTTTACGCATACCACTAGCATCAGCTGAACATATACATTGAGCGCATACACATCCACGGCACAGCAAACATGAATACAACAGCACACCCAATAACTACTTGTGAGCTCTGCGTTTCCGCCTTTTATACAGGTCGTTTTGTAAGTACGGAGTTTTTCGGTGACCACCTAAGCAATAAATAATATTCTCAACATGTTGGATCTTTTTCAGCAATGTCATATCTCTGAGAGTATTTTGAACCGCTCAGGGGATGAATCTCTTAATAAAAAGTAAACGCTCATGCCGTAGGTATTTGAAAGCCAGTAAATCAAGCCGCTCCTCTGCGGTTCCAAGCCACGTGTTTGTTTTCCCGCGCGGCACGTCGTATACGAAAAAAAAAATTATATGAATTTATTTCTGATATGTTTATTGGACATATTCATATCAGTTGGCAAATGTTGCATATCAGTTCTTATATGTCGCATATCAGTTTTTGGGTATCTCATATCAGTTTCATATATCGCATATCAGTTTTTGGATATTTCATATCAGTTTCATATGGCGCATATCAGTTTTCGGATATTTCATATCAGTTCTTATATAGGTTCATATAATTTTTTTCAATAGGGTTCGTTGCGGAGAATTAGCGGAGGGGGAAACACGGTCTACTAAAACTCCCTATTAGGGAGTTTTAGTAGACAGTGTTTCCCCCTCCTCTAAGTCCCTCCGCTACTCGGAACTCTACAGCCAAGGCCATCGGCACGCAGGCGCAGTGGCGGTTTCTCCGTAGCGGAGGGTTAGCGGAGGGGGGAAACACGGTCTACTAAAACTCCCTAATAGGGAGTTTGAGTAGACCGTGTTTCCCCCTCCGCTAAGCCCCTCCGCTACCGGGGCTCTACAGCCAAGGCCATCGGCACGCAGGCACAGTGGCTGTTTCTTCGTCGCGGAGAATTAGCGGAGGGGGAAACACGGTCTACTAAAACTCCCTATTTTCTCCCCGAGCGGAGCGAAGCGATAGATGACCGCACGTAGCGTGGTCTGTTTTGGAGCCATCTTACCGTATCGGATGTGCAAAAACGGTTCCCTAAAACTCTCAGTTCAGTCCGACCCGATACGATCCGATGGGGCCAATCAATCATTGCCAAAAGCGCACCGTCACGACGCTCGTCCCCTTTGTGCGTTCGCTACACCCGCCTTGAACCAATCGCACGCAGAAAAAAAAAACAACTACCGCAGGATTTTGGGACATGGGTGATTGGTTTAGCTGGGCAAACCAATCACCCAATCACGTTTTAGCAAACGCACAAAGGCGACGAGCGCATTGACAATGCACTTTTGGTACTCCTTGATTGGCGGCTAGTTCAGTGATATCTTACGGCAGGAGAATTCACACTGGCGCCATTATCAGTAGCCGTAAAACACTCGCGCTTTCCGGATATTTTTTTTTCGAGCATCATTAGATATTTTTTTATTCACGAAATACTTTTTGACAATTCGCAACTTTCAGCGATGGTGGTACCGCGATGTAAGAATCGCTCTCCCTAGCTCCTGGATGATCGGCCTCATAATAAATAGCCTTGCCTACACCTTCCTGGCGTCAAAAAATAACGTAAGGCTCTAATGCTGCTCGTATAAAGCAAAACTAGAATTACTTACGCGTCGCAGACCCAGCCTCGTACCGCTGTTCTACGACGATCATCCAGATGACAGCCATTTTGATAGGCACCTGTGCGCCCCCTATAGGCCGTGAAAGTTGCGAATATTATTTACACAAACGTTTCTCATATTTAATTTCGGAAATCCCGCAGCAAAACCTTCGCTATAGTGAAATGTAATTCCATGTGCTCCTCATAGATGGCGCCAGCGTGCCGGTGTGTTCTTTCGTCGCGAGAGATCGGCAAGAGCCTGGTCGTAAGCGAACGCAACCCTTTCTTCAAGGGCGCCGCCATCTTGAATTGTCGTCACTTCCAGTATGGGCGAAAACATTGTTTTGCCGTCGCCACGCCAGTAGAAGACACTTAGGATATAAGCGTAACCGTCACACATTATCGTTTTGCCTCCCCCTTATAGTTAATAAAGAATAAAGAAAATAGTTACAGGTTGAAACGTTTTAGTATTTTTTCGTCGCCCATACCGGATACGCCTATTAGGTGGCTGGGGACGAGAGTACACAGAAAAGGTCTATAGCCCAACACGCGGCCCTGACGTCACGCAGCTGCGGTGGCGCAGTCGACGGCACTGCGCATGCGCAGACACTTCAGTTCACGCGAGTTGGGTTTGTGCGCACGCGCAGTGCCCACACCTGGTGTGGGCAAACGCGGGCTTGTTTGGAAACTGCGTGTCGGTCTTGTAGACCGACACGCTGTTTACAGTCGAAGTACTCCCAGCTTGTCTGACCGTACGAACAAGCCCAGAAACTGGCTCTGGGTGGGCTCTCGTGCTTTCAGCGAATTCCTTTATTTTCCATCACCAGCACTCTCTTGGCTAGTAAACCTCCGTTTTGTGCTACCATGCTAAAAGCGTGAAGGTCATTGCGTCGCCCTTCTTCCACTCTATCTCTCCCTTCGACGTGGCCGAAGAGCTGTAACGAGTAGTTTCAGTAATTCGTTACTGAAAAAAAGTAATGGGATTACATTACAAATTACATATTTAAACGAAGTAACGGTTTAATTACTAAATTACGAGAAAAGTAATTCGTTACAAGGAATCCCGTTACTTGTAACGGACTACCTCCAAGTGTGGAGAAGAGAGGCAGAATTTTGAAAGTATAGAGGGATGAGTGCAAGAATTTGTATGACATGGCGCCTAAAAACACACACACACACAAAAAAAATACAGTTTAATTTCTTGTTTTCTCTCCCCTCTATTCTTGTTTTCTCTCCCCTCTATTTTTTTACTACTTGCAGGTTGAAACGTCTTAATATTTTTTCGTCGCCCATACCGGATATGCCTACTTGGCGGTCGGGGGCGAGAGTAAGCGAAAAAGGTCTATATAGAGCTAAACGAAGTATAGTAAGTAGCCTAGTAGGTAAATTTACGTCGTCTGCTAACAGCCACCACGTGGCGCGGCTGTTATAATTTTACCTCCCGCGCAATACTCGCGTGACGCAAGGACGTTCGGCACGACCGCATCCGACGGCAGCGACGAATTTTATTCCTTTTCGTGTTCTGAATCTCTTCGTCCGTTCGTTCTACTCGTTTCATTCTTCCAAATGCGTTATCTCTACCGCCAGCCCATAGAAGGTCGGACGCTGTGTGTCTGTGTGTGTGTGACTTACCTTTTTATTCCCCCCCCCCCCCTTTCAATTATAGTGACGACGTGAGTCGCGTGCACTAGTGGTGACGTTTGGCAGGAGGACGCGAGGGGCCGTTGCCCGACGGTTTTTACTGCTTTTTAATGCCTCGTGAAACCAGGTCTCGTACGCTGGGACCAGAGATAATTGCTGACTTTTCTTTTACAAGTTTTTCTTTTGTCTAGTTTTTATATTTTTAGGCAAGGCATTATCTATCGCCTGGTGCGCAGTTTTACGGAAAGTCGCTTCAGGTGAAACGTCATCGCGAGCACCGCTCTTCTACAATGTTAATCTTGTTAGTAATTACGCATCCTGTTGCGACTAAATTCCCTCAATCGGTAATTTTATCGAGGGGGTTTTAGTTGCGGCTATATAATCAGTGACTGCTTGAGAAGGGCAGGCCGTGGCAAAGAAATTACTTCGTCGCCATAAGCGTACATCCAAAGCGCAGTTTGGGCCGCATGCGTGCACAGTGGCGACAACGCTATCTCTTCGCGTACGCGAAGCCTTAGCGTATACGCTATTCTAAAACTCGTCGGTATTGCTGGAGTGCGCGAACGATCTATGAAGACTCGCTACTGTTTCTGTTGCCGTCATGGCGTAACCGGACGGGAAACGTATACTACGAGGAAAACGTTTGAGTCAGCTACATCATTTGTCTTTCCTCGCTGCCGGAAAAGAAATGAGCGATGTATATTCTCTAGTCCGTGGCGCTGCATGTTCGTTTGCGGTAACGTTTCCGGTCCCCTCTTATGACACGCCGGTAACGGTAACGCTATTACGGTAGCGGTACGCTGCGGCGTTTCATGTCCTCGAACTCTGTGGAGACTGTCGCTGTCATCGCGTTTCCCAGGTGACGACACCTCGGTTTTTGGTATGCGAGTTGGGACAACACACAACACAGAATACTACCTCACATGGCTCCAATTACTATGTGTGCCACTGTTACTCAGAAAATAATAGAAAATCTTCCAACAAATTCAGCTCCAGGCGCTGATAGTATTTTAACGATATTGCTTAAGCTCTGCAAATATGAAGCTTCCAGTCTTCTATGTTTACTTTTCCAACAATCCTTACGTAAAATACCTGCTGATTGGAAAGACGCAAAAGTCACCCTAATTTTTAAGAACGGTCCAAGGAATGAGTTTACGAATTATAGACCAATCTTCATGACACGTGTCCTAGTAAGCTAATGGAGCGTGTAATTTTCTTAAATATTATGGATCATTTTTGGGCCAACAACTTTCTCTTTGTAAACCAGCACGGTTTATGGCGGTATCATTCTTGTGAAACCCAGCTCTTTGGATTTATAACGGACCTCCATCAGAACCTTCACTCTAAAACTGAAACCCCTGCAAGTTTTATCGACTTTCAAAAAGCCTTTGACAAGGTACCAAATCAACGACTTCTTAAATCAAGCGCCTTCCAAATAGAACAAAATAGAACTGTATTGCCGGGCTGCACCACACATTTCCGCGCGTACTGACAATTCGCGAAAACTTCATTTAATCACCCCACGAACAAACCTTTTTTTTTTTTAATTCTCCAAATTACAGTTAGCTGCATACGAATGGAACTCCCTTCCTGATAATACTGTAATCATCGAGGAATCCTCTGATTTCAGAGCCTCTCTTACCACTCACTCAAACGCATAGTAACCGTAACACCTGTTTTCTTGTTAAATGTTTGTGTTTGTGTTTCATGTTTGTGTTTTGAATTGATTACGTTGTACTTGCCCCCCCCCCCCCCCCCCCCCGTTATGTGAAGCCGGGCGCTTTAAGGGTATAATAGATGAAATGAAAGAAAATCTAGATTAATGAAGGTCTTCCGAGCGCCCCACTCTTCCTCCATTGAGCGTCAAGCGGACGGCGCCAAATCAGCAATGGGATCCGAGCCCGGTGCCGTGCGTCCTTCGACGCGTTCATTGGACACGAGGACCAGCCGAGCACTGACGTAGCACTCGTATCCAATCGGCGGTCGATCTCACTGCGATGACGTCACAATCCTAGTTGCGCGGGCTTTGATTATTCTAGGTGGCGTCGATTGGGCTGGTTCATACACTTGTGCGACCGCTTACGACCGTCTGCCTAACCTCTTACAATGTTTTTTTTTTTTTTTTTTGTTTGTTTGTTTGTTTTGTGACAGGCGACATCTATCGGGAAGCCGTAGAACACCTTCACTTTTCACTTTTTTTTTTCGCGCACAATTGAGAAAACTTTTAACGATGTTCTAAACGACGATTTCTCGTAGATAGTATATGTATGGATTTGATTTCCGCGAAACACCGCACAAAACCTTCGCTTTAGTGAAATTCAGTACCAGGGTCACCTCATAGGTGGCGCCAGCGGGCCATTGTGTTATTCTTTCGTTCTTAAAGGGGCTATGCAACAATTTTTTTTACTTTGCGCAAATACCGCTTAGAACGGATCCCTGACGTTAATGACCTATGAAACACGCGTTCGTTTTTCACCCTACGCAATAGAAGTCCCAGAAAAAAATTAAAGAAAAACGAGCAGCGTTCACCCCCTCAACTCGCAGCCAGAACAAGCGGCCACGTGATCTGGAGCCGATTATATGCCGCCAATATTGATCATAGCCCCGCGCTGGGGTTGGAAAAGCACAGGACACGCGCTGAGTTCCAGACATTGTTATGGCTCGGCTATTGTCGTCGTTGCAGCGATTGGACACGGGCCACTACCCGAATGCTTCTCGAGCTATCAATTATCACGAGCCCAAATCGAGTGCCCACGCAATGCTCGGGTCCAATCTATGAACCGCATTCAAATATCGTCATATGGGTGTACTGCGATCCCCACGTTACGTCATCGAATTTCGAAAAGGAGAGATTGAATGAAAATGATCGCTTTTGTCCTTGAAATTACACCGCAACAAAGGAGTTTCTTGGCCAGTGGCATTGCGTGCGAGTATCCTTGAGTCCCACTAGTGCCAGTAAGCTCGTGTAAAGTGAAAAACATTCCAATTGAATATCGTTGCACAGCTCCTTTAAGAGATTGCTAGAGCTCGGCCCCAAGCAAAACGCGTGCGTGTTTGTAGTAGCCTCAAAGCAATATGGTGCGTCTATAGTTTCCCCCGGCGAGCATTTAGGAGAGCCAATCGCCGCAATCTACGGAGGGGGCTGGACAAATGACGCGAGGCTGAAAATGACAGGATGAAAACGTCCGCGCGGCCGCTGCGATTCCGAGCACGGCCTTTCACCGTGCTCATGTCACATGTCCCCGCCAAATGTAACCGGGAAAATAACGTCACACGACTCGATGTCACGTGACCTGTACACAAATTCAGTTTTGAGCGGCGAAAATTGACGTCACGCGACTTCGACTCCCATTCAGCTGCCCCGCTAAATCTAGCGGGGCAAATGACATCACGTGACTTGATTTCACGTGACCTATACACAGCTATAGTTTTCCCTCTTTCCGCGCCTCGGAGCAGAAACCCACCATGTGGGGCGCCGTCAGGCGGCGTTTTCAAACAATAATTGCTCTATTACGTATTCTGCATCCAAAGATTGGACATTTTTGTCAAAAAATAACGCACAACGCGCCTCAAAAGAGCGCGATATTAGTAACGTTCGGAATCTCCACGCAAATAACTATTTTCATTGGTCAAATTTTTCGGAGGTTGCGGCGACCCGAGGACGGGCCCCCCGAGGTAAAGTAGTACCCGCGTATTTCTAGGCTATGAGTTTACATGAACGTCTTGCCATCTCTTGGCGGCAAGATGTTTCGGTGGCGCCCTCCAAGGTTTTCCCCTCCTCACGTCAGTACCTCGCGAACAACAAGTTCGATGGTGCTTGTTGTTCGCGATACAGTGGAGGAAGAAGAAATATAGAGGAGGAGAGTGTGGACGGAAGTCACGTGCCTGTGCAACTTTCCTTTTCTTTTTCAATCAAAATATCTGCAGATTTTTAGAAGCCACAAAAAATGTGTATCATATTTTGTTTCTATTTTTATTATTGAGCGCGTGCCTTCGATAACCCACGACTTTGATTATCTTTGGTGGTTGCGTCTGAACCATAGAAAACGGCGCATGACCGCGGAGAAGAGAGTGAGCGCGACTCAAACCGGTCATTTCTCGATCGTCGGTTTTCGGGCGGGAAGAAAACGAATTTCGAGCCGCAAATTGTGTTTTGGGTAGTTGGGCTCTCATAAGTCATGTAGAAATATAAACCTCGACGAGCATAAATACCCTGTCATTGTCCCTTTAAGCTTTCGGCGCTGCCTACGCTCTGCGCCGTCTGCATCAGGAAATCGTTACTGTGCGACTCTGACTTGGAAGCGGAGGACTCGACGGTTCGGCCGAGATAGGGTCAGAGCTGTACAAGGAAGGAACGACGGAAGAACCGCTCTTTCCGTCTCTCTCTCTCTTTCTCTTCTTTTCTCTTTCCCGCAAGGACGTCTCAGGGGAAAAGAAGGCCGTTTAAAGAGGAGAGAGAGAGAGAGAGAGATCCGTCTTCTTTGTGTCGACTGTGCTCGTTGTCAAATCTAGAGCGTAGTCAAGGGAGACTCGGCTCTTTTGAGGAGCCTTACTCATTCACCCTTATCTGACGATCATATACAAAAGTCAGTCTACTGACTCTGTCTGAGGCGAGTTTCTTCCTTGTATGACAGTCCTTCGTACAAACAGCGTCCGCAGACATGCTTGAAACTATGAAGCAGACGTGTTTGGAAGATGATCCACGCTGTTTCAACAATCTTACTCCCAGACGACGCGGGGGAGAGGCGATATTGCGTTCGCCCTCCTTTCCCCACCTTCCTCGGGCTTCGGGATCTTTAAAGTTGTTACTAGGTGCCACAGGGGAGTGCGTCATCGAACGTGACGACGACGACCGCCCGATCAGAAGGATCGTTGGGCGTGCCACTTCGCTCGAAGTCGGTCCCTTACAAACAACAAGAAGCGAGTGACAGACGGAATCGTGGTTTGTGCGACCGAGGCGTGTTTGTGTGGATAAGGAGCGAAAGCGACAGGCGTTGGCGGCGGCGGCGAGGGCCGCCTGCCGTGTGCGACCGATGGCTATCGCTCGAATTCCTCCGTCTGGAGCGGAGTGGCGGCGGCGGCGGCGACAGTGGAGCAGATCGCGAGAGCAGCGCGGGCCGCGTTGAAGGCGTGAGAAAGTGGGAGGTCGGAATGCGGCGACTCGGGGGGAGACCGATCGGACGGCTGCGCCCAGCAACAGCGGCCCTCGCCACCGCCGCCGCACTTCGTCGGAACACTCGGAGTTGTGCGTAACGCGCTACACAAGGAAAGCGTGGCTCGTATTTGCTTGCTTTTTTCTGTTACAAAGTGACGAACTAGTTACTTATTGTCGTTACTTTTTAGTCATGTAACGACTATACTCCATTTCACCTTATGTTGTACCGCAGAGAAGGCTAGAAGCGCGAGCTCTTAACGCACGAGAGCTTGTGCCGCCGAGATGTGCCCTAGAGCAAGGAGCTCGCGCTTGTAGCCTTTCCTGCGGTACATCATAAGGTGAAACAGAGTATAGTTGTAACTTTTGGAAGCAAACGTGCACAGCACAAGTACCCAACCTAGTTCTTACCCCCAGCTCGCGCCTGCAATTTACACGACGAGGAAACGCTAGATGGATCGTACAAATATGTACGCGAGGTATATATGTGTCAGTGAGCCACAGTTATCCCCCCAAAATGAACGCGTTTGAAGCGATGAATTATTGACGATGACCGATGGCGGATTCGGGAAAAGGGAAGGGGAAGATGATTTGACCCCTCCCCTCTGGAAAGAGCCTGCATCCGCCCCTAATGATGACAAGTATTGCGAGCGGCTACTGATTAAGAACGGAAAAGTCAGAGGAACGAGAAGAAAACGCGTTACTTTGAAGCTGAGGTAACAAGTTTCTTCTGAATCGCAGTAACGAGCAACGTACTTGGGTGTGTTTTGAGTGAGTGACGAGCAAAAGTATGCAGTTGTTCTATTTCAGTAACGTGTGCATGTCTGGTCGGAACCGGGACAAACTCGCTGATCGACGTCGAGGAACAGATTGCGCGCCGAGATACTCGTAAAAGGTTGCTCGCGCTGTTGCCCGGGGGCTGCGTTTTACTCTACGTTTCGGGGCGCTTGCGTTGCGGTACATCTGCTGGTTACAATCTCAACCAGGCGCCCACTATACGTAGTCAAACGCTGCTGTGTGAATGGGTCTCGTCCACATGGCAGTCAAGCGATGCGTTGTTTGGTTGACGTAATAACTCGATGTCGGTTGTTTTTTTTTTGTTTTGTTTTTTGACGTAAGTCGTTGCATGACCAAATGAAGTCAAACGCTAAACGGGCCTTAAGGACTTGTTTACACGGTTCTCTAGCACTGCGTCGTTTGGTTGCCCTGGCAAGTCGCGGTGGTATCTCGACGCTAGCACCTTCCAACGTTACAGTCAAACGTAGTCCGAGGTTGCTTTTTGACAAGGAGTATATGATCGGAAAAGCCAAGTCTGCAATGATTTATCTGATAAAATTTCTCAGTTTTCGTGTATGAAAATCAAACCGATAAAGCGGTACGGGCTACCAAATTTAGCGAGAGTGTAGACGGTGCGGTCGCTATTACGTTGCCTTTTAGTTTTAGAATATGCAGATTAGACAGATGATTTAAAGACATTGGAAACAAGTTAATATGGTGCACAGGCCGTTCGATGTTTTCTCTGCGTTTCAAACTTCATGAGCGGTTGGCCATATTCATGGGATTCCTAAACTTTCCCTGTCTAAAGGCATGGTCCAAAGACATTCTAAATAACACAAAAGGGTGGACAGGCCGTTTGATTTCCAGGTTATCGGACCTCCTCACTTTCCAAAGTCCAAGGAGTGTCGAACATCTTCGTAGGACTGTCGATCTCTCCCATTTCAGTCGCAATGGTCCAAAGACATTAGAGACAACACAAAACGATGGGTATGTCGTCTGATTTCCAGGCTGGCAGATTGTCATCCCTGCCGCTGTCCAGACCACCAGCCTCTTCAAAAGTCCGCTGGCTTCTCACATAAAGTAAACTGTCCCAAGACACTGGACGTAACAAAACAATGGCTGACAACGTCTTTCGACTGCTTCGAAATCTAACGGTTATGATTTCCGAAAATTTAAACGGCGTCGTCTACTATGTTATGTTATGTTTTGGCAGGTGATGTCATGTCATGTCATGTCAGCTTATGTGATGTCATGTCGTATGTCTTTGCTATAATTTGCCAGGCTCAACTTCCTCTCAAGATTCCCAGACTGGCAACATCTTCGAAACACCCCCGAAGCCTCCCAATACAACCCAGAAAATGGTGTCTGCTGGTGTCTGCCTAGTTTCTGATTGCTCTTTTATGGATTAAATTGGATTCCTTCGGGTTGTCGGACATCTTTGCTCCAAGTTGCCAGACCCCTCCCCCTGTCAAGGTTCCCAAACTAATGACATCTTCGAAAGACCACCCGAGTTCCCAAAGAGTCAGCCTTGGTTGAAGAGATTCCTGCGTGGTGTTTCGATCAGCAGGCACGGCAGGCAGGCAGCCATATTTTCCTCTGGCGAGCTTCGCGGCGGGACAAAGCGTTGCGAAAGCGAAACTTGGCTGCACGCGCAGCCGTTCGCTGGCGGCCTCTGGCGCGCACAATGGGAGGATTGCGGTCGGCCCTCTCCCTATGGGCCTGCCGCACTGTGCCAAGAGACGCGGGAATCGTGACTGGAGCGACCTGTGGCAGCAGTCCCCGCCGCTGCCGAGCTTCGTTCGCAAAAGCGACGAGGAGCACGCTGGCGCCCGCTGACCGCGATCTGATGGCAGGGAGGAGAGCCAAGGCAAGCCAAGGACGTCTGAAGGCGACCCGCTGTTGCTGCTGCTGCCTTGTTGCAGGCTTCGGCTCCTCCTTTCTTCCTCAGATGACGGCGCGACCAGTGTTGTTGTTGTTGTGGTGATGGTGGCGGCGGTAAGGGAAGGATGTGTGTGCCACCGCCACCGGGAACGTTTCCTGCTCGTACGATGCGGACGTCCGCGTATTGGCGACGAGGAAACGCGCTAGGGGGCGCTTCTGCACGCAATCCCGTAGCACGCGATGTAGGGGCAGTTTGGACTGTGGCTTAAAGCTGCAGTCACACACGATGCTCACACTTCATACAAAAGAAACAGTGTTCGCTGTAGAAACGATGACAGAATTATTCGCGGACGCACATTAAGCATGTTCGAAGCTGTTTTAGTATAAACTTCCAAGATGTCTGCTGCACACAGCTTCTGTACAAGCAGTGTGACAGGACCGCCATACAAGGAAGATGCACGCCTCAGAAAAGGCCTGCGGACTGTCTTTTGTAGGATGTATTATCAGTGTGACCCCGGCTGCAGAGAGTAAAGGGAAATTCTCCGCCTTGTGAAAGGATAACGGCTGGTTCGAACATTTGCCTTTGAGCAGGACCGACTGCGGTACGACTCCCTGCGTTCGACAACGTCTGTTGTGGTACTGGTGGTGGCGGTGGTGGCGATGGGGCAAGGATGTGTGTGCTGCCGCTACTCGGAGCGTTTCCTGCTCGAACGTTATGTGTACGTCCGTTTATAGGCGACGAGGAAACGTGCTAGGTGGCGCTGCTGCACGCAATCCCGGGTTACGCTGTTGTAAAGTGCCTCACTCTTCAGCGTTTGATGACGATACCTGTTTAGTTAATGGACTGGGTTTTGAGGACTGCGAGAGAAAAACGGACATTGGGTAGGTGCCGAACACTGAGCAGGGATTATCCGAGCGGTGCATTTCTGCGAGGGAATGGATACGGATTTTCTCTTACTTCCGCCTTGAAGAGTGAGTGACAAGGGGCATCCCTTTTTCATGTGCTTTCTCATTCTCCAAGGCGTGTTAACGGAATAATAGTTTTTTTTTTTTTGTTTATAATTTAAAGAAAGACAGAGAGAACTTGTATTGTTCTTTTAACCCTGGGACCAAGTTGACGTCTTGGCAATCACTGGAAAGGAGGTGAAATTGGTTGATTAGCTAGAAAATTAACTATAGCATTTTAATTAAATCTTTAGATATTAATTTTTGAGGGCATAATCTGTTTGGAAAATTGGCACTCGACCTCAACAGGGTCGGTCCAGCCGTGGCGTCAAATTTTGGTTAAAAATTCGTAGTGGGCGCGACGGGGCGAGCAGTCTCACCCTTGTACACGGCGTCAAAGCGAAACTAAAGCCTGGTTCAGACAGTTGCGTTTGACTGCGTTTGACTGCGTTGCTTCAGCGAGAAATCAGGACATTCCTCCTGCTCATAGCGCGTGCCAAGAGATTCCTTAAATTGGGTTCCACGCTTCACACGAAGCACAGATGTGCCGGTGACTGGCTTTCGGTTCTCGCCGCAACGCAGTCAAACGCACTCAACCGCAAGTGTCTGAACCGGCCTTAAGCGTGTAATGAGCACCAGTGACATCGATCCCTCCTCCCTCTGGTGGCTCCGCGAGGGAAGCCGGGGGCGATGATAGTACGTACATTTTATCTCGCAAATACCGCAAATCCTTGAATGAATTAATGAATGAACATGCATGCGTTTATTGGTGAAGAAAGAAACAGGCGATTGCACTATGACAGGCTCTGGCAAGAAGAAAAAAATTAAAACGTTTCACTGAGGCCCGTTTTCTGCATAAAGGAGAGACCACGAATCTTAGCAGTTGGAGTCGTTTTTCCGAATCGCCTGTGGGTTTTATTCACGCTTGTACGTCTTTCGGCATGTCTTGGGGGTCTATTGTTCCAAGTGCTTCGTCCGTTTCTTTTCGCAAGTGTTTGCAGTCTGAGTTGGTCAATTTTGTGTGGCCTCTTATCTCTGCAAAAGGTGCATTCCGGTGGCTCTGGCGTAAACTCTGGATCTTGTCTAATTTTTGTTTCTTGTGTCTCCCATTTCTTAAAAAAAAAGTGCGGAGTTATATCTCCTGAGTCCAGGGGGGATGGAATCTTGTTCTTCGGGATGTCTGTCTTGAAGTTGCTTCTCTAGTTGCCTCTTTATCTTGTTTATGATGGCTGTTGGATCGTGTTCATGATTCCAATTGTTTACCTCAATGGAGTAGTGTGATCTTTGTTGAGATTGGTTCGCATTGTCGGAAAGGATGCAACGACTATACTATTTCGCAACTTTGTTAGCAATCTCATTTCCCTCGATTCCCACGTGTCCCGGGATCCAATTGATGTATTTTCGTTCTTCTGTATCGTTATTGCCATCTTCAGTATTGTTTGTATCATCGGGCTTACCGCTTGGTGTACCTTCCATGCTCTGATGACGTGTTCTGAGTCCGTGAAAGCGGTTATCATGTTTTTCTTTTGCGCATTTCTGCCTGCGTGTTCTTTTGCAGCCGGAATGGCTCGCGCTTCAGCTTCTTCCGAAATATCGTCTGATGACGATATTTCGGAAGGCACCTGCCCTAAACAAGGGCATGTGCCCTTGTTTAGGAAGTGGAATGCTATCGTAGCTTTGCTGCTGTTGTTGCCCACCCCACGTAGCGTCCTCAGAAAACCTTCGCTCTATAGTGAGATGTAGTAACGGTCACCTCATAGATGGCGCCAGCGTGCCAGTGCGTTCTCTTGTCGTAAGAGATCACAAGCAACTCGGTCGTAAGCAAACGCAAGCGTGTGAACCAGACTTAAATGTCGGGTTTCTAAGATGTTGATATTTTTTCCGGCACTGTTTACCACAAGTGTTCGTACATTATACAAAGGTGACGGTGTTTGCTGCTGACGTGATGGCAGAATCATCTCCGCACACGCCTCAAGCACCTTGGAAGCATATGCTTGTTCCATACGAGGCTTTGAGCACATATCTGCAGTTTTCTGTACGATCAGTGTGGTGGTGTCAAACTTTATTAAGTGAGAACACCGTTATACGAGGAAACAAAGACACGCTCTGCAGACTGTCTTTTGCATGGTGCCTGTCTCGAGAAGCCAGGAACCGCGCGCGATCCCCCAGCGTGCCCGGCGCAGCCGCAGGCTGATGCAACATCTGCTTCCGCGTTTCTTGCGGCGGCGGCGGAGGAGCGCGTGCACGCGCTCTCGCGCGCGTGCTTTGTTCCCGCAACGCCCGGAAACCGCCGGGCCGCGACCACGTGACACGGTTATACGACTGGCCTAGAAGCCTGCAGCAGCAGCGCACAACACCGCGGCCGACCGACGCCGTCCTTGGACTGACCGCCCTCCTCTCGTCGTAGCATGACGACGTCCCTTTGCTTGGACGTCCTTCGCAAGGCCGCCGGACCAGTACGACCTAGAAGACGAGGCCCGCGCGTGACGTCATCGTCGGTGGATCCCCCGACCCGCCCCGAGTGGCAAACGCGCTGGAGCTCGCCCGAGAGACCACGCCACAAAGCGGCAGAAGACGCGTCCGTCTTGGCGACGTCGCGTGCTATGGGGAGAGAAAGTCGTCTGCTTCTCTTTGCAGGAGTTGCGGTGACGTCAATCCGACGCCGAGCTCTGATTGGCTTTGATTCAAAGGATAGTGGGTAGAGCTCAATGCCTTGAGGGCTACCCCCTATTTTTTCAATCAGCCAATAAGAGCTCGGCGTCGTTCTGACGTCGCCGCAACTCCTGCGCAATAAGCAGGCGAACTTGCGTTCCGCATAGCGTCGCGCACGTAGTGAGAGACTGTGAGACGCTGTGAGGAGCGTTTGCGGTGACGCTGACGCGAGCTGTCGGCGCCGCGTGGGTTCACTAGTGATGACGTCACGGCGGGATGCAAAGGAGCGGGCCTTCTCTTCTATGTGGTATTGGCCGGACGTCCTTGCCGTGGACGTAAGCTGGCCCAGTTGCTAGACCCCCGCCCCCTAAACACTGCCTCCCCCGTGCGCTTTCTTTTTTTTTTTCGTTTTTTTTTTCTTTCTTTGTAGCGAAGCTCGCAGCCTCGCCATGTTGCCGTGACCAACTCGAAGGGGCCGTAATCGTGGCGAAAAAGAATGTCGACGATGAAACGCGCATACATCGGCATGCGGGCACGCAGTTTGGCCCTTGCTTGCACGTGCCGCAGGCTCGCGCAATAATCCTCCGTTGCGGTGGCAGAAAAAAAAAAATAATAAAAAGGGGAGAGGGGGGGAGAAGCGAGGAATTGAGGTTGATGTCTTGCACTCAGTCGTTTGTCTATTGTCATGTTTCTTTTTCTGTTTTTTTTTTTCTTCTGACAGTTGGTATTTCCGGGGCAACGTGCAATGTTTTCTGTCGTTTTTCTTTTTATTTTTTTCAGAGCCACTCGTGCTCGTCGGTGGATGGAGTGGTTGTTATCCATGATTGTCATGAAGGGGGGGAATGAAGGGGGTTTATGAGGCGTAGCCGATTGGATTGAAGAAGGGGAATGCTGTTTTGTAGTCCTCGCGGACCTAGCGTGATTCCGAAATCGTGCACGCCGCTTTCCGATTGACGACGACGGAATGAGAAAAGGACAAAGTGATGGTCCGTGAACGTAGAAAGAAAGTACGCAGGAGTCTATATATACGTCGAGCTAGAGCCACTAAATGAGCTGCGCTTAGAGTATCGGCACTTCGTTACCCGACATGGTTGTGGGCGCCGCCATTTTGGCTCGTATGCAGAACAGACGCCACTGCCGATCGTCATGATTCAAAAGTGCGTCTTTCTCAGCATTAGATTCGATGTTAGGAAGGTCATGTAATATTGCCTTGCTCTGTCGCGAACTGTTTAAACATCTAGGGGAGGGCGGAAACGCGTTTCCTGTGATTTCAGATAAAGCTTCAGATAACTGGCAACCATGATTTTAAGACACAATATGACCAAGTGTGGTTACTCTGAAGCGTAGCTTATTATATAGTAGCACTACGTCGAGCGAGTGTTCCAAAGCGCGTCTTTCGAGCAGCGGAACGTGAGGATCAGCGCGCCAATCAAAAAGGGGCAACATAAAGAACGCGCCCAGGAAGCGCGCCATGACGGGGCAGCCGAGCGCCCCACTTCGGTTAAGGCAAAAACGAACGAACGAGGTGCCCAAGAAGCAGACGAACTTGCTCGCCATATACGCTTCATCTTTTCCCCGTGTGTTTGAAAGGATTCTGACTCTTTTATAAGGTACCATTTCTTACGGGTGCGTAGATTTGGGCCCGCAAATACTGCGAAACCTTCGGCCTGGTATATCGAAAGTGTTCTTCCAGGCCTACCCGATAGGCGGCGCCAGCGTCTTCTCTCGTCGTCAGTGGTTAGAAGGCAAGCGCAGTTCATCACACTCAAACGCGAATGTGTGAACCAGCCTCATTCGCGGCGAGAATGGAATTACGCTAGGGGGCACCACTGAGGAGGACGTGAATGTCACGTGATGATACCCAGAACGTGAGGGTGTTCGATTTGTTGACATCGGGCGCGCTCTAGCGGTACGGCGTGATTGCTTGCTTTCGGACGCGGCGCGATCGTTCGTTATTGTTTTCTCGGCGACGACACAACATACGCGACCGAAAAAGGGATTAGTTTTTCCCCATATACGAGATAAAAACGTACTGGGAAAGAAGGGATTGTATTAAAACGGGCAAAAAGGAGTGGGCGAGAGCGATGGTGTGCTCGAACCACTCATCAGATGCTTTCACGACGAATTGCGTCGTATTTTGTATTTTGTTTTGCTTTTCTTCCCGAGTGTCTGTTTCGTTCTCCGTACGGATATTCCCATTGACGGGACATGGCGCCAACGATGATCCGATAATCCGCCTTCCCTTTCTTTTCCCCGCACCCGAATTTCTTTTTCCGTGTCGTTCGTGTCACCTGTCGCGCTGCAAAGTTGAAAGAATGAACAGTCCTTTTTAGGGTGTCCGAAACAAAAGAATGCTCCTGTGTTCCGTCCAATAAATCGGGTCCCGAGAATCCCACGTTCGATCAGGTCTTGCCTTTCTTACGGTGCAGTAGTTGCGGTGTAATGTTGTGATCGAAAAAAAAAAGTAACCAATGGTGACGAAAATAATCCCTGGAGAAGGGGAACAAGAGGGACAAAGGACGAACACAAATTTACAAACACAGCTAGGTGACTGGTGCGCGACCGAAAAAATCCGCCTGGTCCGGGTATCGAATCCGGGACCTTAGGTCCCGGGTTCGATACCCGGACCAGGCGGAATTTTTTGGTCAGCTCGCTCGATTTTTGTCCAGTTCGCTTGCACCTTTGCATTTAAGTGCATTATAATCATTACCAATGCTGGATGTTTTACTATTTCGCCAAACGGTTGACGCCATTTCTTTTTTTTTTTTTTTCGTGCAATAAAAGGTGTGTTGCGAAACGTTTCTGCTCCATACCACGAGTGTTTATTATTCTGGACGACTTATGGCCAGCAATACAAAATGTCGCGTAATGTCCCAAAATAGTGGCTATGATCCCAGTGTGTGTTGTATTTTATTGACAGTAATTATAACTGGACCAAAAAGTCAAATATAAAGAAATTCCACATCTCCTCTCTTTTTAATTATGTTGTCATTACGATCATAACATAATACCTCCATCTGTGCAATGTCTCAAATGGCTGTCATTAAAGCGTTACCTTTTGATCAAATGATTTGTTAGTTTAAATGCCGATCATAACAAAACGACTCGTTGATAAAGAGAATTTCCACCAGAAGCTTGCCTGTGTTCATTTTTTTTTCTTTTAATTTTGATTGAGTAAAATTATTTGCTTTATTTTTATTTTTTTAGTTCGAGTCAGGCTTTTAAATTGTTTACCTCTTCAGAATGCAACATTTCCTTTTGCATGAACTCTGCAAAGACTCAGTCATCCACACTTTACATGCTCGGAGCATTCACTTCTTCACTGTAATTACTAAAATAATAAACGTGGTGCTGCTGGTGATTTTATTCAGCTTGGTAAAGTCCAGGCTGTAAACAAAAGCAAATGGGTACATGACAGTCCCTGATTTTTTTACAGATGCAACCGTCGGGATAGAGAGCTATTAAGTTTATCTCAAGCAGGGTCTTGAACCGAACCCGAACCGTGAACCGAAAACTGTAAAAAACCGTTATTTTCGCTCGAACCGGAGTTGAACCGAAACGAAATAATTTTTTTCGCTCCGGAGCGGAACCGATATGTTTTCCATGCGGTTTTCGGTTCATACGCCGAAAACCGCATGGACCGAAAATGTAAAAAAAAAAAAAAAATATATATATATATATTTTTGCGCAAACCGGAGAAAGCCGTGGGTTTTTAAGAGACTACGTGTCTAATATGTGTTATGTCCCTGACCAGGAAGCTAGGATTGAAGAAACCAATGCTTGATTGCCCAACGCGGTGGATGTCTAAGAGGACTAAGAGGCTTCGGCGGAGGGTTGCTCTCAAAAGAAGAAAGCTCCAGGTCGACTGAAGACGTATGGGCGGAAGTCGAAATGCTCGCAGTATCGCTTCGCCCGGCACAAGTGGCGACGATGCCATTGCAGAAGGAACAGTTCACTGTAGGAGATTTCTACGGCGCATGGCTGAGATATTCCATGGACACTTCCAAGATATTGTCGCCGTTAGCAAAGGTTCAGTCAATGAAAAAGAGGGAGCGACAACTTCTTGACACGGATGTCTTCTGTGCAGCAGTGTACATGAATCCCCGCTACCGCCTTCTTCTCACCCCTGAGCAAAAGTACCGGCCCACGTTGCATTTGACAAAGACTTGGAGGCGGATCACAGCTTTGCAATGCGAGCAAGATTCTACCTTGTTTTCTGAAACTGCGGCGGCTCCAGAAGATCGGGAAGACGCCCTGGAAGCGCTCCTCAAGGAAAAAGAGGTTGAATCTGGCGTGCACGTTCGAGGTATACTAGTAGCCCACTTTCTATAGCATGCCTCCTGGAAATGCTAGACAAGGAGCCGAGGCTTTCAAGGGACGCTAACGTGTTGCAGTTTTGGGAGGAGAGACGGGAGCGCCATCCACAACTCTGCGCATTGGCGCAAGTAGCCCTGGGAGTGCCTGCGACCCAGGTCAGCGTGGAGCGAGCCTTTTCTGCACTGAAGTTCATTTTATTGTCTGAGAGGTGCCGTCTTTCCCCGGATATGCTTGGCGACGTCCTGCTTCTTCGGTCAGCTGCCTGACATTGAACGGCGCTTACACGTACGTCCCGAGGTGTCCCAGCACTAGCTCGTTCGTTCCACACAGTAACATGAGGCTTTGCTCTTTAAATGTAACACTTTTGTAAAATATGCACAGTTTATCTTTTGCTGCCGTCAATTGTTTTTGTAGCATATGAGTACGAACCGGTTCGAATTGGTTCGAACCTTTATTTTTTCACTCCGGAACTGAACCGGAGCTGAACCGTTTTCCCTGAACCGGAACGAAAACCGGAACGAAAAACATTTCGGTTCGACACCCTGAATTCTCAAGGGAGGAATTTAAGACTACAATGGCTCTTCGATTGTTATCCAAGGAAGTGGGACAAGGATTTTTTCTAAAACTGTCCAATAAAGTTAGAAAAAAAATTTTGAAATTTAAACCATTAGTGTTTTAAAAATGAGCGTCTTCACCTTGCTTTGCCCACGACGAAAAAATAAATAAAATAAGAACACTTTATTTAGCAGCATTGAAGCCTGGGACGAAGACCTGCCAGACGCAGAATTTGTAATTGTCTGCGACAAATGCAAAAACATGTATAAAAAAAAAATGAAAGGTTACTAGCGAAGACAGCGAGGCTGAACGAAAGCCTATTCAGCTCCGAGAAGCAACGGCGGCGTCCTCACTCGGGGTTGTGCTGCGCCTCCGCTAGATGGCGACACCGAAACGTCTCTGCCGCGAATAGGCTCTACAGCCTGGAAGTGGAACCAGGGCTGGTTCGGGGTTTTTCTTTAATTCTGTATTTACATTAGAAATATTTTTCTTTGTCGCGTTATTTGTAAATATATATACCACGAATTGCCCGGATTTGTCAAAATGCCAAAGACAAAATATAAATGAAAAAAAAAAAAAAACTTTGAAATTACGAATTCCATGCGGAAAACGACAAATACTTGTTGTTTTTCTCCGATGTAAGTGAAAGGCCACGAATGACTCAAACTGTTTAACGAAGGTCGGCTGAAATACGCAACAAAGAATGGGGCCGTGACGTCGGTGGCCGGAGCTAGGTTCGTGTCTGTATAAGGATTTGAGGAAAGCCGAGTTTGAGACGTTCCTTTTCCTGTGCCCTTTTCCTTCTACCAAGTTTCCCAGCTTTTTCAACAGTCTCGGGTAATTTTCAGCAAGACCAAGATCGACCAGCTCGTCTGCACATTCACCGTGTTTTCGTTAACAAATATTTAACATAATTTTTAAAAAAAATAGGTTTCGCCAAGGAAACCCCTCTTTCGACTTACGAATACACTGGGAGGCTACTTATTTACCTATAAATTTAATGAATAGGAAATAAAAATCGTGGGATGCATGCGCCAAATAAAAATGTCTCGTGGATATAGCATGCCGTTTTATGTGCTTACGTCATGTTTCGTTACGTGGCTCTTACGAAATTATTTATCGATTTTTTTTTTTTCTAAAATTCTTTAAAAAAATAGTGTACAGAGGTTATAGATATTCCGAGGGAAATTTATCCACTTTTCTCTCCACTGTCCATAGCGTTTTGTTCGCTTTCTTTGTAGACTTTCTATAGAACTTTGTTTATAGAGAAAGAAATTGTACAGAAAACATATAGAGATTCTTACAACGTTTCTATCCCCTTTCTATGGCCATTTGGCCAGTTCTTCGAAAAATAAATGAGTCCTGGACATTAATTTTAGGTTTGTCACAATCATACCATAGAACCCTGCACAAACGCAAAAATTGCGATCACACACGCCACGGAGCACTCGTAACACTAGTAATTTGGTAGTGTTTACTAGGGACTGGGCACTCGATCGATTAACCTACCGATTAACCGATTAATGGTTTAATCGCCATAAATCTTTTTAACCGGTAAATCAAATAAATTTTCGTACAAAAAAAAATAAGTGAATTCGTCTCTTCCGCCACGCAGACGTGGACGAGTACACCTGTATGACGGCAAACTTCAGGTGAAATTTTGATCTAAATAAACTGTAGGGGCAAAATTAGTAACTGCGAACAAGTGGAAAAGGTTATACGTGTCCCGGCCACTCTATAACGCCGTGCGGACATCCGTTTAGCGCAGCAGAGGCTATATTGTTAACAATCATAGGAGTTCGCTATTGGCGGAGAGTATCAAGTTCAACGAACCTCTTTGCGTCTGCGGCTGAAGTAATAATTTCTGATTACTCAGAAATTATTACTTCTTTTGACTGTTCTCAACTACTCATCGAGGCAGTTTTCGTATGAGCAATGTGACGGAACCGTCGTATAAGGAAGAAGCACGTTATCAGACGGCGTGAGCCGACTGCCTTTCGTAAGATGTACTAAGGAGCGTGAACGCGGCTCCAAAAGAGGCGCTCTCACTTTCGAATATACGTCATACGAAAGTCAGTTTGCAAACACCGTCTGAGACAAATTCCTTCATTTTTTTAGACTTAGGCTAGGTGGCGCTAGCTACCGCCCGTTACAAAGGGTATAGCCATTCACGTCCATCCAACATCCATCCATCCATCCATCCGTCCTTCCTTCCTTGTACGACGGTTGCGTCATATTGCTCGTATACGAAAGACTGTCTGCACATATGTTCCAAGCTACGTATACGTGTGTAGCGAAAATTCCGTGCTTCGAACCGGCTTGATGCGTGACCGCATATAATTTTGAAATCTTTTCGGCAGAGACCACCGTGCCTTTTCGTGTCATGCATATGCAGATGTGACTGAGGTTTTAAAGTGAGTGCACTTAGAGGTAAAGTATACACGGTCCCGCAAAAGCACCGCGAATGTCACGCGCAAAGCCAGATTGCTCTGCACTCCACTTTAATGAGACTCTCGACAGGCTACCGGGGGGGGGGGGGGGGGGGGGGGGGGGCAAACCGATAATTAAGCCGATAAAATTAATTGTCTTATCTCGCTTCGGATCAGCGCACGCGCGGCGACGAAGAATCTATTGCTGGAATTGGGTTAGAATCGCAATTCGGCCAGCGAACCAATTTCGTGCAGCGCGCTACACACAAACGAGCAAAACGTGATATTCCCCATCCTCGCGGAGCACTGCTTGGATTTACAAAGACGTAATTAGCCGGAGCTATTTAGGTCGAGCCGCCCGCAGGTATCTAATTGCTCACTGTCGCAAATCGTGTGGCGTGGCGCGGCGTTTGTTATTATTATTATTATTATTATTTTACCGGATAACCGCACTTCAGTTGTTGTCATCGCTCCAAACAGTTTCAATAACCGTACGGGGCTGTGAGGCCAAGGCCTATGCGGAGCACAAGTTCGTCTGCTACTTTTGCAGGGGTTGCGGTGACGTCAGAAAGATGCCGAGCTCTGATTGGCTCTGATTGGAAGGATAGTGGGTAGACCCCAAGGCAGCTTGCTTTGAGGTTGCTTTTTTAGAAACGAAGAGCGTGGATGGTCTCGATGCATCGTGTTATCGCCCAGCAGCCAATGAGAATCGTTTTGTGAGCCGATAAGAGAACACCGAGGAATGAATCGCGAAGCGTTAAGCCACGTCGTTGATTTGTCGAGCCGTACATAACTGTACGAAGCAACTTCGAACATAGGTGTGTCTAAAGGTAACTGTCCTTATGTCGGCAGTAAATACCGTATGTCTTTTGGATACGCTATGGGCAGTGCAACTGGAGCTTACTGTATAGCGCAAAGCAGGCGCTGTTTCAGCAAAGTCAGCGCTATCGCTGACTGATTTCGCTCAGGCAGCGCTGTGGTCTACTATACGTGAACGGGCCTTAAGACAATCGGAATCTCTTTGTTTTTCGCGTATCAAAGCCGAAGATTTCCGTTTTCCCCCGAGTGTTAGGTATACACTAAGTGGCGGACTGTTCCATTACGGTTACGTAGCCCGCAGTCCCGCAATTGCCGCGCGGCGCGACTGTTTTTCCTACAGCGCTGCATACCGAAGCAAGCACGTGCAGGGCAGCCTCGGATACCTTCTTAGGCATTCTCGCCGTTTACCGCGCGTTTTCGCGGGATCTGGGTTTTGGTGTCAGGGTGTCCAGCCGACACCCATGCTGCGCACTCCGTGTCAGTCGTTGATATAGTTTGCCTTTATTCGATCGCTTCTTTCTTTCTTTATTTTGTTTTTGCTTAGTCTTACTTTTTGTTTTGTTTTTATCTTTTTTATGGGGGGGGGGGGGAGGGGGGGTTCATGTGCCGGTGCCGCACAGATACGTTAATTGGTCTAGCCGAAGAATCCTTCAGTCGCAGCGACTACTGCCTGAACAATTTCTCTCTCCGAGGTTTGCGTTTGCTTGTTTGTCTTCGTATTTAATGGCGCCGTTAATCGTCGTCGATGCATCACCACCTCGAGCGGTGCAGGAAAATAAACGAACCTTTAGCCTTTTTTTCTACCTGGATATTACTCTTCGTTGCTATTCATTCGTTATTGTTTGTTTGTTTGTTTCGTTATCTCCTTTTATTACGAGCTCCGTGGATTTGTTTGTTTGTTTGTTCCTGAGATTAGAAACACCGCGATCTCTCTATATCTCCTATCGCGTTCTTTTTTGCAGTGTGATCCTGCAGTCACGCGCCTTCGATTAGCTGAGGAGGCATTCTAAGATTCGCTCGCTGATTCCAGTATTCACGGCTTTAGTGATTAGTTTATTTTTCTTTTTTTTTTATGCGTGCGTTTGCATATGTTGTGGCTCAGTCTGTGAAGCGTTTATACGTTAAATGTGAACGCAAACTGCAATTGAGGACGATTATTTATCGATTAACGTGTTCCTTCTCGTTTCAAGAACCATCGTGTATATATATATATATATATATATATATATATATATATATTACGTTATTTTTACTAAATTTATCTTTATTTTGTTAAAAGGTAGACCTATAAATATTCGTACGGGGTCGCGTCTCTCAAAAATTGGTTTCGAGTTATTTTTTCGTTTTTAACTTGATGTCTCTTTTTTTTTTTTTTTAATAAACGACATTGATTGATTTTGTTATCCTTGTTCATGTTTCACGAATGGGTTGTGCTTTTTTTTTTTATTATTATTGTAATTTGACTGTACCCGCTACAACACTTTGGCGCTGGGACCTGATTCTGTAAATAAATAAATAAATGAAAACCGAGTCCGACTTCTCGTGGAGTGTCACCGATCGCGCGTCATTGAAGAAAACTTGTACACGTGCATTTAAGACCCGTCATGTTTGTTCTCGGAACGCGTACACGTTTCAAATGCCCAAAAAAGAGAATGTAGTTCCATTTCTTTTTTCTCCCTGGGAATTCTGTAAGAACTATATACACTTCGTGCAGCGCATAAAGTATGCTCGAAATTTGCTTTCTTTTCTCGCGACAGCAAGTGTGTATACTATTAATAGACAATTTAAGAATTGCGGGGCGCAGCGGGTCCCGAGCATCTCTATCGACCCGGCAGCCAATGAGGTTTCGGTATTAGCCGGTAAGAACGCCGAAGCACCAATCACGAGGCAAGAGGCGGGACCATGATGAGACACGCCCGTCGTTTCCCAAACTGTCAATGCTCATATCATCGGTACTGGATGTTTTTTTTTTTTTTTTTTTTTTTCTCCGCAGTTCCAGTATCAGATGCTGTTCGGCTAAAACGTTATCTTCTCCGTATGCGTTGCCGGCCCGGGTACCGAGATGACGGATGGACACTAGGTAGTTTTAGGGAACCGTTTTTGCACGTCGGGATGCGGTAGGATGGTCCCTCTTGTACGAACTGCGCATGCGCTACCTAAAACCCTCTACTAATGAGCCGCGGCCACGATTCCGATATGATCGTACGAAAGACAATCTGCAGACACTGCCCTTTGAGGCTCGTTTCCTCGTGTGTACGACGACTGTTTACAAACAAGCCCGCGTTTTCCCACACCAGGTGTGGGCACTGGGCGTGCGCAGAAACCGCATTTACGTGAAGTGAAGCGTCTGCGCATGCGCAGTGCCGTCGACAGCGCCACCGCAGCCGCGTGACGTCAGTGCCGCGTGTTGGTCGATACAAAGCTCTCCGCAGACTCGTTGGGGAGCGATACATCGAAGGAAGCACTTGGAGCATCCTTGAGTCGTGTCCGTAGGTAAGAATTCTTTCGTGTCTGCAGAGGGTGACTTTGGTATGGTGCCGGAGCGGTCTGAGTGCGGCTTTAAAGGGGCGGTGCGACAATTGCTTAATTGGAATGTTTTTTTTTTTTTGGTTTTTTTTAATGCGAAAGCATTAACTGTCCCTTGGAGCGAAGCCGGCGTTGTCTGTCCAGCGAAAACGGCTCCTAAATTCTCATTGGCTGCGACGCGTCATATCAGATGCGTCGTTGCGGAAGCCGGCGGGATCGCTCAAGGTCAAAGCGGACGCGCCTCAGAAAGAAAACGCAAAGAAAAGCGTAGCAACGCGGATGCATCGTCACGGAAACCGCGGAGCCGGCGGGTCCGCCGCGCCTGCGCAGTGGGGCAGCGCGATATGTCACCACCGCAGCGCCGTGTGAAAAAAGGGAAGACGCGGCGCGCTGCTTGTAGGAATGCGCTGCGTGTAGGAATGTTTTCGCATTCCTACACGTAAGCAGTCTTAAGTGCCTCTGCCGAATATTTTTTTTCACTTTGCACGAGCTTACTGGCGTTAGTGGGATCCATGTACTCGCACGCAACGACGGTACCTTCAAAAACAAAAGCGAGCGATGTTTTTTTTTTTTTTTCTAATTATTTTTTTTTGAAACCTTGATGACATATTAAACATGAGGAAGATACACACTACATAGTTCAGAGGTCGCAGTGTTGGCATAGTCTCCCGAGCGAGGATATTTGAATACGGCTCAGCACTTGGTTTGGGCTCGTGGTAATCAATGGGCTTGACAAACGTTCGGGTGTTTGCCCGTGTCCAGCCGCTGCAATGCCAGTAGCCGAACCCTAACGGCGTCTAGAATTCGGCGTGTGTCCTGTGCTTAGCGAACCCGAGCTACGATAAACATTATCCGTATCACGTGGCTGCTCGTTCTGGCTGCGAGTTGAGGGAATAAACACTGGGCTAATATTTTCTTGATTATTTTTTTTCTGCCACTACCATTGCGTTGGGAGAAAAACTAAAGGCCCCAGAGCACAGTTACCTTTGAGAGCGTTGGACTGCGTTGCGTCGAGGAACAGAAGCGAGTTAGCGGCACATCTGTGCTTCGTGTGAAGCATGGAATTATATTCAAGGAATAGCTAGGGCTAGGCACGCGACTTAAGAAGCAGGGATGTCCTGGTCTGAGCCTGTCGCAGCCGCAACGCAGTCAAACGCGCTCAAACGCTCTCAAACGCATCTGTGCGCAGGGGCCTTTAATGCGTGTCTCATAGCTTATAGACGTGAAGGATTCATAATTGTAGAATTACCCGAGACTGCGGTGACCACAGAAAAACGACAGGAAGAAGGAAAGAAGTTTCGAGACTTATTTCCTTCTTCCGGTCGTTTTTCTGTCGTCACCGCAATCTCGGGTAATTCTACAATTATGAACTCACACAAGCTCACTTGCGCCCTCACGTTTTGTTTGTGAAGACTTCATTCTAAACGGTATTTACGCAAAGTATAAATATCGTTGCACACGCCCTTTAAAGGGATACTGAACTGAAATTTCGAGCTCACGAAACAGGGCTGGATAGATAGGCGGAACGCTGCAAAACCCCAAAACATCACTCCTACAGCGATATCTCCAACGGATCGCCGTATTTTTGGAAAAGAAGTTTGCGATTGAACACGGCCGACGAGGCCGACGAGACAAGGCACGTCACGATTCCCATTCCCTCTCCTCCTCACTTCATTCCCTCGAGCTAATGAACCGAAGCGAGGAGGAGAGAAGCGAGGCCGCTTCCCCTCATTCTCAAATTCTGCCGGAGGACAGTGACGTCAAAGGCCTCGCTTCATCGCGCCCTTCTTTTCCAAAAGTACGGCCATCCGTTTGAGATATCGATGTATGACTGATGTTTTGGAGTTCGTAGCGTCTCGTTCAACGCTTCTGCGGCCTTATTTTGCGAAATCCAAATTTCGGTTCAGTATCCCTTTAAGCTGTCAGTAAATTTTTTTTTTTTTTTTTTCCGGCGGTTTGGTATCAGATGCTGTTCGGCCAAAAATCGTTTCTTCTCTGTACGTTGTCGGCCGGGTTCGGATCTAACGGTGACCGTAACGGTGTGCGGTAAGTATATGGTTCAAACGTACGGTCCCCGCGCACCTGTTCGCGCCTCGCACTTTTTAATGGGGATTCAGAGACGCTTGGATCAAAGAGGCCTAGTACAACTTCACCAGTTTCGCCGGGCGACTTCTGACAATCGATCCCGCGCGGTGGGTCGCACGAACAATCCGAACATTTCACCGATAAAAATAAAGGGCAAAAAAAAAAAAAATCTGCGCGACAAAAGTTTTTTTTACAAACCCAGAAAAAAGGGTTGGGACACGCCTGTGAACTTGGGGACCGACCCATTCTCAACCGCAAAAAGAAAGACAGACGAAATAGGTATATCCACCGCACCCGTTATGTGTTTTTTTTTTTCTTCTTTTTTTATGTTTTAGTCTGCTGGGACTGAACACACCTCTTTCTTTCTTGGGAAGCGATCTCAGAAGAGTGCCCCCCCCCCCCCCCTTTCCCCTTCCCCGCCTCTGTCAGCTCTGAATGGCTTACTTTCTCCATTCACCGTACACATATGACCCACCGATTCATGCTTGTGATGTCAGGCCGAAGGCCGCCAAACGCGAGCACGCGCAAGTACCTGCAGCACGTCCAACGCACAGCACGTCCTCGAAAAGATGCGACTCCTCGCGTAAAGCGTACGCTGACGAAAATAGCTCTCGCTTATTTATAGAGCCAATAGTTTAGCGTACAGATTACAGAGCGTACATTATTAAATTATTATTATTATTATTATTATTATTATTATTAACCATATATGGTGTGAACTCTTTAAAATAACTAAAACAAGTGCTCCAAGGTTTCAATTGAACAACACAGTTATGCGTGAGTGTGTGTGCGCGTGTATGGTTTTTATTTTTACATATTCATTTATTGCATCACAGTGTAGTTATTGAACCTATTTGTACGTTTTTTTTTTCATCATATTTTATTTCATTCGAGAGTAGATACTGAATGGTGAGCTTGATTCTGTTTGTGTGTGGGGATATTGTGACTATAACCTGTAGGGTGCTGTCCCACAAGCCTTTACTGGCTTTGACAGACCCGTGCCTCGATTTGAAGAAATATCTACACAAATAAATATATTCCTCTTCTTCTTCTTCTTCTTCTTCTTCTTCTTCTTCTTCTTCTTCTTCTTCTTCTTCTTCTTCTTCTTCTTCTTATTATTATTATTATTATTATTATTATTATTATTATTATTATTATTATTATTATTATTATTATTATTATTATTATTATTATTATTATTATTATTATTATTATTCATGCCGTGCACTTCTGACTGTATTTTCTACTCGATGTGCAATAGTTTATGTGTGTATTTATTGTCGATGTCACTCTGTGTTTTTGTATTGGCGTGTAGTTATGCGTAATTTGTAGTTTGCGTAAATTTCGGTGTGCCAGCACCAAGACCGCGCTGTTGTTACTGGGCGTCTAATAACAATTATTGATTGATTGATTGATTGCTAACGGCAAGGATGAGTTTGAGTTGTCAGGCGTCCAGCGCGAGCTTCCTACCTTCGACAACGCTTCGGCATCGCGGGAGCTTCGAGCGTGCAGCCAAAGCACGGTGGAAGACAACGAGCGCCTGCTGGAGACATCCGAAGGAGACGCTCTGCCGATCTACCTATAAGGCTCCGTTATACTTCGACATCGAGCGTAGCAAACGCGGCGTAGCACAGCGCACAGAGAGGCTGCATTGGTCGCAGATATCGAGTTCCTGACCGCCGGCGTCGTCAGTCCTGGTGAGGATCTTGATGTCGTGGTCCCGAATCTCTAGCCAAGGGTGCAAGCGCTCTTAGGTCCATACTAAGGTTTTACGCAAAAAAGAAAAAAAAAAACAAGAGAAAAAAACACAGGGTACAACAAATGAAAGCCGTTTACAACTCCCTGTCACGCCGAATCAGAGCGCAGATCTTGAGGAGGAGGAGGGGAAGCTACGGAGAGGAGGCTATGCCCCTCCTCCTCTCCTCCTCCCCTCCCATTTAGGGGAAAATGTTCCGCTAAATTTAGCGGAAAAATTTTTCCGCTAGATTTAGCGGGGAAATGTTTTCGCTAGATTTAACGGGGTAATGTTTCCCGCCAAATTTAGCGGGGAAAATACCCATAATGCACCGCGCGGTTACGCCGACGCCGCTCAAGCCGGAAACGGGCGCCTAAGAGCTGCGCTCTAAAAGGGATGAGCGACACAGGGCAAGGGCAAGGCGTTGGGAATGAATATTTACGTCGCGTATGTTGTCTGGCCTCCGTATAGCCGTGTGACTTGTTGATACACTCACAGACACACTAAAACCACACTAAAAAATTGCGGTGGCTTAGCTCGGCTATGCCAGGATATACGTAGCGTGAGCTTATGCGCACAAATGAGAGGCGCTATCAAGCGGCTCCGGTGCAGCGTCAGACTTGGCTACTGCGCAACGGAGGCGCACAGCTGGGCACGCGGCGGCACCAGTGCGTCTGCCGCGGCTATAACGTCACTCCTCTGGAATACGAAGACCGGCGAGGCGCTCGCGGTGGCGGCGGAACGCGCGGCGGCGGCGGCTCCGGCGCGACAGTTGTGCGCCGTGTGACGTCACTGCTCCTCGCGCTTGCGCAGTACGGCTCTTTGACAGCCACGCGAAACTGCTCAAACTCGGCCAGTGTAGCTCATGCTACAAAAATATACACTCACTCGGCGCTGACTCACAACTCATGGTTTGTATTGTTGTGTTCTTCTATGCACAAAGAACAACCTCCTCTTTTTCTATGTTCTTAGAACGGAAAGACAACATCAAATGCAATTACAAAAGTAAAAGAACACAATAAAATTTAAAAATAAATATTAAAAAAAGTAAAGAATAATAAAGATTTCTCACTGCTGATGCGCCTAAGACACCTTTTGGTCAAATACTCAAGCTCCGTGTGTGAAAGAGTTAAATATGGCCTGCTGACACACTTGTCAATGTGTCCTTCGGGACTTGCTGCCTCAATAACCTCCCTGGTAAGCTGATTGGGGCTCCTTCTCAGCACAGTGCAGTTGCTCAAAAGCGCCGAACAACCACAGTCCCTACAGTCCCAAATGTTGCGTTGATGACGTTGTTGGCAAGCTCACGAAGGTGGTCATTCAGACACCGACCAGTCTGTTCTATGTACACTCCGCCACAGGAAAGTGGGAAGGAATAAATTACACCTTCTACACAGGGAACAAAGTTCGTTCTGTGCTTCTTGGTGCAACTTACGGTGTTATTTGAAGTCGAATTTACCTTTTTACACATGCTGTAGAGCTTTTTGGGGGCTGAAAAGACTACATCTACGTTAACTCTTTTTGCTGCCCTCTTAAGGCTGTGAGAGAACATATGCATGTATGGTACTACCACCGGTCTTCTTGGCTTGTCCCTGGGGTTTCGATTCACGCCATCACCTTGCTTGATCTCTTTAAGGAGCCTTTCAACCACCGACGTCAATAACGAATCAGGGTATTCTGCGGACTTTAACCTTGCGACTTGCCTAATGAAGCTCTTTTGAATTGTGTGCTTGCAAGATTTGGTGATTGAATTCTTTAGACACATCCTCACGACGCCCCTCTTCACTAATTTGGAGTGCGCTGAGTGGAATGGAATGAGCGGTTTATTCCCTCTAGGCTCATAAGACCAGCATACATGCCGAGCTAACACTTCTAGTCTAAGGTTTAGGAATCTTAATGATCCTGCAACCGGGAGCTCATACGTGATTTCCAACGGCTCCATACAATTTTTGAAACTGGCAATAACTTCGGTCACTAAGGTATTAAAGCTGTTTTGGGCTGTGTCTAGGAATATTAAGAAATCATCCACATACCTACACACCATCACTACTTTGCACGTATCTAACCTTCCCTGTAGAAAGAAGTCTGTCATAGTGTGCTTAATAGAGGTCACTGAGGACCTTGGCAATGCAAGACCCTATGCATATCCCTCTCTTTTGAAGATATGTATGCCCCTCCCAGGTAGTGAAGGTGGACTTGGGATAAATGGTAACCAAATTCAAAAACTGGCTTTGGGAAAGACCCGGCGCTGTCTGAAAGGAAACGGCACCAAAGGCATCGATCTGCTCTTCAATACACCTTAAGAGACTTTCCTGGGGCAAGGCATAATAAAGGTCCGTATTGTCTATATAGAACCCCTTGAGATCCCGATCTTGATGCTCATCATAGGAAGCTCGAGACTTCGTACGAGCTCCGGATCAGGTAAGCGTCGTCAATAGTCAATAAATTTACTCTGTCTTGTAGGAATAATGCTACCGACTTTTGCCATGTTTCCATCTTCGATACAATGACTCTGAGGGGGCGCGAGCCACGCGCTCCTCTGTTCGGATTTCATTTTTCCCCGATAGTACGTTACCGCAGAACTGTACGTAAAGGCAGTTCTTGTAGTGCCTTGTCTGCCTGTGCCTTTCAGCTTGAAGGATTTTACAAATTCTTTTTCCGTGGCCTACAGATGGGACATAGCCTCCAAAGAGCGACTTGACTTCAGGGGGCAGCATTTTGACCCGAATGCAGTACCATAGGATCGTGCTTGGCAAATGCAGATAGCCAACCAAGTGACCAGCTAGATAGGGGTCACCGGATGCTGCTTAAACGGGCCCGATGTATTAGAAATATAAGCTGATAAGACTTCTGACTGCGCGAGTTGGTAGTTCATGTTGATTAAGTGTTTCTCTTGTGGTGTTGGTAGATCATGTTGTGGAGTTCGTAGTTCATGTTGATTAAGTGTTTCTCTTGTGGTGCGCTGTAAGCCAGAAGCATCTGCGGACTCGCCTTGGGCATGTTTGCTTCGTACGTTTGTGGGCTAGGAACATGTCTGTCAAGATTTTGTTTTAATGACCAGTGTGACAGGGAAGTCATACAGGCGGAGAACACGCCTAGGGCAGTATCTTCAGACTATTTTTCGCACGACGATAATACAATGAAATGCAGAGGTGCGAGCGAGATGGACAACCTAGCTGTCTTTGTCCTTTGTTCCCCTTCTCCGGGGATTATTTTCGTCTGTCTTTCGTATGACGTATTGCCAGTGTGACTGGGGCTTAAGAAGTAAGAAGACGGCACCTGTCGGGTCGTTCAGCAAACCAGAGGCGCAGTGGTCGGCCTCCGAGTTTCAAGATCGTACTCTCAATACTTATGGCAGAAATAGGGTGAAAAAAAAAATATATATATCAAGGTATAACTTCCGTATAACCCCGACGTAATCTATTCGGTACCTGTGTCGGAGCGGCATATGGGTCACCCAGTTTTCGCTTTGACGAAAATTTCCTAAACTGCGGAACTATTCTAACTAAAGCCCATAGAGATTCTGTTCTTTTTTTTTTTTCTCCTTTTTTATTATTATTTGGCGACACGATCTTTTTATAGTCAGGTCGGGGATCCGAATCAGCCCCGCAGTCTCACAAAGGATTCGGGGGGTGGTGGGGAGGGGAGGGGGGGGGGGATCGCACGGTTGGGAGACGACTCAGGTGAGCGTTGGGGCGCAAAGGCTGAAAGAATCTCTGGCGAACATAGCCCACGAAGGGCATCAGGCTTTCGCGCAGCTCGATGTTGCTTGGAAGGAGTTGTGAATCACGGCTTCTCCTCTATGGGGGCAGGCCGTCTCTTTGTCGGACGAGTCGGCCTTGTCTGAGCGTGGCGCCGGAGCGAGGTTCAAGTTTGCGCGGTGCCCATTCTCACGGGAAGTCGTCGTGACGTGGCTTTTGATCCCTCGCACACTTTCTCTCTTCCGCACACTCTTTTTCTACTCTTTCTTGCTTTCTTTTATCGATGAAGAAAAAAAAAAACATACCAAGACGTTGACAGTGCAAGTAAGATATTGTCGGCTGTATCCTTCTTTCCATAGGTAGGCACACTTATTCTTTTTTCTTAAATTCTTAAATTTATAGAATTACGTGTTTGTTTTAAATTTTTTTCCCCGTCTGTGTTCAAAATTAAAAACGAGCTACCTATTTCGGTCGCGAACAGGTGCGACGGCTGTAAAAAAAAAAAAAAAAAAAAAACGTTCAACTCTACCCCTCAGACTTACTGACACCAGGGTTAAAGTATTCACAAAGACAGTGTTAGTATATGGGAGCTGTCAGTGACTAGCTGGCTTTTTTTTACTTTGTATATTATATTTTTGTCTGTGTCAAGGGTACTAAATACTTGATTTTCTTGAATCAGCTCCTACAAAATAATTACATTTTTTTTTTCCCTTCGAATAAAGGCTTAAAAAATGAAATGAATTTGCCCAAAACTGTCACCGAGAGTTTTTTTGTGTGTCTGAGTTCGTGGGTGCAGAAAGTTTTATGCTCGAGTCCCACTAGAGCGACAAACAGAAGCAACCGACACCGACAAGCCGCAAGCAGGTGCAGCCAGCACGCGAAGGAGCTTTTGGCAGGCTGGCAGTATCTTGGTGCTCGTGAAGTAAGCACGAGTGATTTTTTTTATTTTTAGGCGGGATTTTTTTTTAGGCGTGATTATCGTGCTGCGGATGCGCGAGGAGCAGTGACGTCACACGGCGCACAGCTGGCGCATAAAAGTCAATTTGGGAGTTTTACGTGCCAAACCAACGACGGGCATCTGGCACACCCCAGCGGAGGACTGAGGATTAATTTAGACGACCTGGGGATCTTTTGACGTGCAACCGAAAGCTCGGTTACACGGCGCCTCCTCAGCAATAAGCCTCCGTCAGATTGCGGGCACCTCGGCCGGGATTCGAACCCACCACATGGGGATCCGCAGGTCAGCGCTCTCGCCTCGGAGCCGCCGAGGCGGCTGTGCAGCTGGCGCGCCGGAGCCGCCGCCGCCGCGCGCTCCGCCGCCGCCGCGCGCCCCTCCGCGGTCTGCGCATTCCAGAGTGACGTCATAGCCGCGGCAGACGCACTGGCGCCGCCGCGTGCCCAGCTGTGCGCCTCCGTTGCGCAGTAGCCAAGTCTGACGCTGCACCGGAGCCGCTTGGTAGCGCCTCTCATTTTGTGCGCGGCGTGATTATCGGCGGATTCCGCCGTCTCAGCGTCTGCGGATCGATAATAAAATGAATCGGGTCTCACCACGCATCGCGTCTGTCATGTTTTCGTGTACTGTAAAAGTACCGAGCCACGCATGCCGGCTCGGAGCAACAGACGTCCTCCCGATTCTGTCAAAGGTCTCAAGGGGCATTTATTCCAAATGCGGGGAGGAATAAATAAATGCATTATCGCGTTATCCCCCCTAGTCGTTCACACCGTTCCATGCATGAATGCGTCTGCGGAGCCAATTCAAACGCATCACCCAAGTCCTCCCCCCCCCCCCCCTTTTCTTTTTGTTATCGAATGTACATTTTAGATTTAATCTTTTTATACTTATTGATTTATTTGGCTACATATCTTTGGTGGGAGATACCTACCGTTCATTCCAAAGTTATGAACGGCACGGTGCAGGTAGATGCGCGCCAGCCTTCATTGTTGCCGGTCTGTTAGCCCGTGGGGATATTTTTTAAGGGTACATCCATTCTTGGCTTCCCAGTGTCGTCGCTTCCCCATTCAAGTATATGTAAAAAAAAAAAAAGGAAGTGCGGCGCGGAATGGAAGAGAAGGCACCTTAAAAGACGCTCGGGTCATAACGGTTTTTTTCCGCCTGCTGTCGCGACAGGTGGCGCGTCGGAGGGTGACGCCGCTGCTGCTGCTGTTGGTGATGATGATGATTCTATTGAAATACTTCCCGACAAAAGAGAAACCACGCCACCTGTTGGAGAGGTTTAGCGTGCACACTGCGCGAACAGGTTCAAGAAGACGTCGCTAACATGCTTTTCTCTGTTTTTTTTATCTTTATAGTTTTTTTTTTTTTGTCGCTTGCTTGCATAAAAGTTTGTTTCTGGTTTCTGCGCACTGCCATTTTTTTTTTCTCTCCTGCTGGTGCGCATAGTTGCCGGAACGCTGGGAGCGTTTTGTTCGTCACCCATGGTAGCCAGACGAGGTTTTGAAGCCTGCTTGCTCGTGAAGGTGCACACTTTAGACACGAGAAGTAGGCAGCAAACATTAAGAAATTTCGATTAACGCGCGTTCTCGTGTTGGCCTTTTTTTCTCATAGGCCCCTTCAAAACTTGCGGTCGATCTGAAAATACTGCAAAGTGGCGTACGCAAAAAACACAAACATGCTGGCAAGTCTTTTGCGCACGCCCCATTGCGGTCTTTTCCGATGGACCGGAAGACGGCGTAATTTTTGAAGGGGTCTATAGATGTCTAGCGACATTATCGACATTTTGATGCACCACTATATGCGTAGTCTCGAAAGAACGGAACTATTATTATGGTTATGCCGACGTCTAGATTTATGTTAAAAAAAAAAAACAAAAAAAAACGTATACTTTGCACGAAAATACAGTCAGTGGGCTGGCGAGCTGGTAGAAGTTTGCTGTGATGAATTTGAGGGGGATTCACCCGCGATATATTTGTAACCTTTTTTCTCATACATGGCGCAGATTTCTTCTCCGTAACACAGCGATCACGACCGTTTCGAGGTAATTTTTTTTTTTCGACCTGAACACGGAAGCGACACCGTAAGGAATGCCCAGAACCCGCGTCGACCTGATTCTACCTCTGAGTTCCATTGGAGTCGTAGTAGCCCAGCAGTTTGAAGATGGCAGAAGACGGAGAGCAGCGGATGAACTATAAGGATTATAATATCTGAACTCAAGTGCCTTTATTAGACTCCATTCCATCCGGCGGCGATTTCGAGGCGGAGTTCGACGCAAGAGCATGGTGGCATGCATGGAGGCGAGAGTTTGGAGCGTGGGACGCTTGGAGGCAGGCCAATCAGGCTCCTTGGCGCGCACTGAAGCTAGTTTTCTGTAATCAATTACAAGTAATCAATCATATGTTTCCGAAAGAGCTAAACTTGTTGAGTTGAGTGTTTTTACGTAAAAAATCGTGCGCCACTCGTCAATTTTGCACCAATGTTGGTTCGTTTTTTTTTCGTTTTTTTTTTACCCCTAAATAATTAAAAAAAAAAGATGTCAAGACACCAGAAGATTTAGAATGTCAACGGATTCAGCGACGTTTTGACTGCTGAAGCTTAACAAGGTGTGAATGACAAAACGAAACAAAATGTAGCTATGCTTTGAATATTTGTACGTATTATTGATTTCGTAATAAAAAGTTTAAAGAAGAAGTAACGTGAAAAGTAATCAATTGATTTCCGGTACTTTTTCAATTACTTTGGTGACGCAGCAACTGATTACTGTAATCACTTTCATTTTTGAATAAAATAGTTATAATTGTAATCGGTTAATTTTTTTTTTTTTTTAGTAACGCGTACAAGAGTGGATGCAGGGGATAGATCGACCTTTGCAAAAATCGCCTTCTGCCCGCTGCCATCCTTGTATGCTGGGCTGTGGAACGCCTTCTGCGCATGCGCTGTTGATCTGCTGTGCGGTATATATCGGACGCTGCGCATCCGTCCACAGCTCAGTGGCTCAGCATTTTTCAGCCGGGTAATAAGCGATGGAAAAGTCTATACTCCGTTTCACTTTCCAAAGCGCATCGTCACGCTCGTCGTCTTTGGTCGGTTTGCCATAATCACCGGCTAATAAACCAATCAAGCACAGAGGAGAAAAGAAGAAGGAATGCGCAAGTTCGTCTGCTTCTTGCGCAAGGGATTGCGGTGACGTAAGAACGCCAAGTTCCGATTGGCTCTGATCGGAACGATAGTGGGTAGACGTCAAAGCCAGCTGCCGCCAGGGGTCTACCCACTATCGTTCCGATCAGAGCCAATCAGAGCTCGGCGTCCCTTACGTCAGCCGCAATCCCCTGCCGAAGAAGCAGACGAAGATGCTCGAGTCGTGAACGCAGCTAAACGTTTTCTTCGCGTCTTCGTCGAACACCGCGTCTTTTGTGTCGAGCAGTCTGATGGCGGCTCTTAACGGTTCACATTTCTCATAAGACCCCGCCCTAGTGCATATTCTATGTTAATAAACACAGACACCGCGTCAGCGACGGGGCCTCAAGCGACGTCGTTCGTTGGAGCGCCACACCTGCGGTGCGACGCTGCTGGCTGACCGCATGCGCCGATAGCTTTCGGCCACGATATGCCTGTTCGATCATTTCTCATCATTAAAGCTGGCGCCGTCGAGTGCTGCGGCGTTGCATCGTGTCAGTGGCGCACACGCCCGGCGGAAGCAACAAATACCGCCGAAAAGACAAAGGCATGCTCCTTTGTCCCCCAATACGTCATCACTAGTGGACCTACGCTGTGTCGCATAGCTGGCGTGAGCATCGTCTCCAGCGCGCATTGCAGCGTCTCGCGATGAGCGCGACGCTAGCACGTGGTGACGCCAAGACGGATCTCGTCGTCGAACTTCACCGTGCTTGCCGCTTGGGGACGGGTCGGGGAACCACTAAAGATGACGTCATTGCATAGGCCTTGGCTTCTATAGGCGGTATCGCGTGTACACGTTCGCGCCTCGGCGCAGATGTCGATCGGAGGGAATAAGTATACTGCGTGTCAAATTACAAACTCTATGTTGTGACGCCGATCGGTGCAAAACGCATGCATGCACTTGCGCTGTTTGATGCTGCAGCGTAAAAAAACCCACTAACAATGAAAAAAAAAAAAAAAAAAATTCCGAACGAGCCGTAGCGGTTTTTGCATGCTGCTGCGTGCGTGCTGTGCTACGATGACAATCGACAATAGCATAGACCTTGATCCAGTTGGATATCAAACGTCCGCATTCTCTCTGCGGAGTTCCCAGCCTATATTTCCCCGCACTTTGCGTGCCTCGAGCCGAGCGGAGAGTGTCGCGATTTATGCCGAACGAGAGCTCTATCTTTCTTTAAAACGCCATAAAAAAAATAATATATATGGTGACATTGGCTGCTGCTGCTGCAGGTAGCAGCCAATGTCACCTTTTTAGACATTAGTACACACACCATTCCAATTATCACCCCTTGTGAGCATGCGCAGCAGCTTCCTCCTGTACAATATCAGACGCCGCGCAGGCGCCCACGGCTCCATGACTCAGCTTTTTTTTTTATATAAACGCTGCAAATGTATACTTAGAGAACACGCTTATTCAAAATATGCTTTGAAATTTGAACGCATATGCACCTTTGCAATGCACGGCCTCTAGGCGCCGCCATCTTGCTTCTGTCGTGCGTAGGTCGTCTGCTACTCAAGCCTTATGGATCACAAGAGGAGAGGGACACAAACCTTCTCGTGACGTGCAGTGACATGTCTCGCTCCCACGCTCTTATGGGTCGCGGGGGCCGTATCAGCATTTCCTAGAAGACAAGGCCGTAGTGCTTTTCTCGTGACGTCGCAAAGGAAGGTCATTGGGGGCGCGCGTCAAAGCGAAAGCAACGCGCGTGGATCGACCGTCGTAACGCGCTTTTAGTCACATACGCGTGTCTTATTAAGGCCTGTTCACACATGCAGCGGAGCGCTACAAGTATAGCGCTAACCTCGCGCTAAGCGCGTGCTGACCGGAGCGTTCACCAGCTTTGTATCGCACCGCCAAAACTGTTGCTCGTGGCAGGCGATAAGTAGCTGACGGCACGTGAGGAGCGCTACATCAGCGCTTCGCTCCATGTGAGAACAGCAAACCGTTGCCGTGCTCCGCGTACTGCACTACCGGAGCCTTTGAAGCATGCTTTTAAGCGCGCGCCCCGCGGTCACAGTACCACCCGGGCGCGCGATTAAAACCATGCTTCAAAGGCTCCGGTAGTGCGGTACGCGGAGCACGGGAGCGGTTTGCTAAAGGTCCCTAATGAAAGCTGCACATAGCAACGGGTCTAGAATGCTTTTTATTACACGGTCAAAATATTACACGGCTAAATATTCGGTACGAAATGGCACGAGGTATGCGTATAAGACGTCTATAGAAAAATGTGATTGTTTCAAGTCGAAAACATTGAGTCACGCAATTATTCTCGCAGGAATGCATATTTTATACAGAAATACTTTGACAAAATGGCGAGACACGCAGTGATTGGACACAGCAAAACAGATCACAGCTAAATATTGCCGCGAGCGCAGCTGACCAAGCAGGCAGCGCGCTCGTGGCCTAACGATTATCGCGCGTGCCTTCCGCGCAGAAAGCCAGGGTTCGATTCCTGGCCGCGGGGACGCATCCTGATCGCGTCCCCGCTTCTCGGCGTCCTTCGTTCGGGACTTCGCAAGAATTTCGGCATCGCTCACAAACCTCACGAAGGACGCCGAGAAGTTCGAATGGGCCGAAGAGCAGCAGCAGGCATTCGACGAGCTGAAGCGACGACTCCAGACTCCTCCTGTTCTTGGACATTCCGATCAGGATGCGGAAACCGAGATTCACACGAACGCAAGTAACGAAGGACTTGGCGCGGTAGTGGTTCAACTACAAGAAGGCACCGAGCAAGTCATTGCCTACGCAAGTCGGACACTATCCAAGGCGGAGAAAAATTACTCCACGACTGAGAAAGAATGCCTTGCGGTCGTCTGGGCAAGTCACAAAGTTTCGTCCGTACTTGTACGGGAGCCCGTTCCGCGTAGTCACGGACCACCATTCGCTCTGCTGGCTTGCCAACCTCAAGGACCCGTCAGGACGCCTGGCTCGATGGAGTCTCCGACTACAAGAGTTCAACATGACTGTCGTCTACAAGTCAGACCGCAAGCACAGCGAGGCTGACTGCCTGTCTCGAGCGCCCGTCGCAACACCTTCCGGCAGCAGCGACGACGATGAAGACGAGTGCTTCATAGGCGCAGTGAACACCGACGACATGGCACGACGTCAACGAGACGATCCTGAGCTGCGCGCACTAATAGAGCACCTGGAAGGGCGCGGGAGTACCTTGCCACGTGTTTTCTCACGAGCCCTGTCGACCTTCGTCATGCGACAAGGTGTACTCTACAAAGAGAACTTTAGGGACAACAACTTGTCGTGGCTGCTGGTAATCCCAACTGACCTTCGAGAGGAGATCTTCCAAGCCTGCCACGACGACCCGACGTCAGGACACCTTGGTTACAGCCGGACACTGGCCCGTATACGTGAAAAGTATTACTGGCCTAAGCTCCCCAAGACCGTTCACCTATACACACGATCATGCCACGAGTGCCAGCGACGCAAGAAACCTCCGACGAGGCCGGCCAGACTCCTGCAGCCAATTTCTCCTCCAACTGCACCCTTCCAGCAGATCGGAATGGATCTACTTGGCCCTTTTCCGTCGTCGACGTCGGGGAACCGCTGGATCATCGTCGCCACAGATTATCTCACGCGTTACGCCGAAACGAAAGCCCTTCCTTCAGGGACTGCTGTAGAAGTTGCCAAGTTTTTCATTGAGTCCATCGTCCTCCGGCACGGCGCTCCAGAAGTTCTGATTACAGATCGCGGATCATCGTTCATGGCACAGCTGACCCAAGAAATCTTCCGACTCAGTCACACCAGCCATCGTCGTACAACTGCGTACCACCCGCAGACCAACGGGCTGACGGAGCGGCTCAACAAGACAATCGCTGACATGATCTCTATGTGCGTCGACGTAGAGCACAAGACGTGGGACGAGGTGTTGCCCTACGTCACGTTCGCCTACAATACGGCGGTTCAAGAGACCACTGGATTCACACCCTTCCAGCTGGTACATGGTCGGAAAGTAACGACCATGCTGGACGCGATGCTGCCCCATGAGCCAGCTGACAGTGAGAGCGACGACGCCCAGGTGGTTGCTCAACGGGCCGAAGAAGTCCGCCAGCTCGCCCGACTCCTGATTCAAGACCAGCAACGCGTCGACGCCGGCCGCTACAACCTTCGTCGCAGTTCCAGCCCGGAGAGAGGGTGTGGGTGTGGACGCCCATCCGTCGCCGCGGCCTCAGTGAGAAATTGCTGAAACGATACTTTGGACCGTACAAGGTACTTCGTCGCCTCGGGGAGCTGAACTACGAGGTGATGCCCGACGGAACAAGAACATCATCACGCCGCCCACCACGGCCTGAAGTTGTCCACGTCGTGCGCCTGAAACCGTACTACGCCCGATAGGACTGTGCACCTTATGCCTTCCAAATGACTCTTTAGTTTACCGGTCCTTTTTATTTTCTTTGTTTTGTTTTGTGTTGCATCGGGGCGATACACTTTTTAAAGGGGGGAGTAATGCCGCGAGCGCAGCTGACCAAGCAGGCAGCGCGCTCGTGGCCTAACGGTTATCGCGCGTGCCTTCCGCGCAGAAAGCCAGGGTTCGATTCCTGGCCGCGGGGACGCATTTTTGTGGACTCTGACGTAAATGTTCTAGTAAATTCGAGAACCGTGTTGCTCTCTCGAGGTCAGAATGTTCTACACGCAGAACCTTCTACGCCGATTCTTCCAGAACCCCACGCGTGTACATAAGGGGCTCCGCATGGCGAGCCGCAGTCAGTCTCGCCCCAGCGTTCGACTCTGCACTACGCCGACTTCGACGCTCTGTTATTATTTCCTGTACCCTTTCATTTTTGGCACAAGTTCGCCACATTAAACGTTTCTTTCTTCCTGTTTATTTATTGTTCTTTTGGTCACCACCCATGACAATATCAGGTAGACGTAGTCAACGCGGACACGGCTAGACAAGTGTCACTTACGATCATGAAAGCGATGTTGTCGCGTGCAGTCACTGAATTCTTGCATATTGTACCCCGGCCACGTGGAAAAATTAACGTAATTTCGATCGAATGACATTATGGGGTCGACAAATCAGCTTGCGACGCTCGTATAATCGCTAAACACCGCGAGCTGACTAAATCCCATACCATTTAATGAAAATATATTAACTTTTCCGTGTGGCAGGGGTACTAAACTTACTATTCACAGTCAACTAATTTACTTCTCCCTATGGGCTCGAGCTGCCTTAGAACAAAATAGAACTTATTTTGTATACACTAATACTATTGCCTTTTAAAAGTTAAGATTCTAGTATAAACGCGATAAAGGCAATAAAATAACATTAGGACAAGTAAACACATAAGCACAAACAACGCACTTTCAATAATAACACAAACTTGTTATTCACCTTCCAGTGAAAACTAGAATATTACCACGCATATTTACAAATGTCTACGCAACTGCACACAGATAACAACGAAGAACAAAATTCGATTCTATCGCAAGATTAAAAAAAACACGACTGCAGCACTTTATTTGCGTCCCACGTGACCAAGAAAGCCCTTAAATAAGTTGTTTCTCACCTGTCGATCGTATCCATACGTCCCGCAATATCCGTCACGAAAACATTTGAACACGAACTCCAGACGTCTCTCTGTCGATAGGGGGGTCTATCGATAATCGACCAGTGTCATCGTTGACTAGTTTTCACACATGTCACTCAAAACGTAGCAGGGCCTGTTCCGCGAATCCACGTAAAAGCCGTAGTATCGAGCGAACACAGAAAAAAAAAAAAAAAAAAAACTACCCAAGACTGCGGTGACGACAGAAAAACGACGGGAAGAAGGAGAGAAGTATCAAAAGAACCACAGACGAGAGCAGTGGCAGCAGTGTGGGACGAAGGGTTAACGTTGTCGGCCCATCTCTTGCTCGTGCGCGCTCCCTGCAGGCGATGACTGGATTGTTTCGGTTCCCTTCCTTTTCTGAATTGTCTCAGCGTTTCTTTTCACACAGTCAGCAGCTCACACACGACGTAAATTTACCAGAATCGGAGCCCGTAGAAGGGAAGAAAATGTCGCACTGGAGCCGGTTCATTCGAAAACTCTGGGGAACTGCGGGACTGCAGTGGACCCGCGGTTGCGGGAATAATCATGAATATAAATTTGGTACTTTCAACCTTCGTAACGTGTTGTATATTACATATATATATATATATATATATATATATATATATATATATATATTATATATATATATTTAATTAATTATGCAAGACTGCGCTTTTAGAAACGTATATTAATGTCGGATAAACGCGCACGAACACCACCGCGCCGCTCGACAAGCAACATTTTTTTCACGTCGATACCAGATATGTTTTCACGTAGTTGCGCCATGTCGTTCCGTTCTCCGACACTGTGACGTAGCCACTCGGAGCGCTACGGCCTTCTCTTCTAGGAGGTGTTGGCCGTAGCCCCCGCAGTTGGCCAAGCGACTTCCGGAGTCTCTGACGACACTTCCTCCGCTCTGGTCCTTTGATTTCGGTCTGACATTGTTTGTCCTTCTCAGCGACACGCATGAAACCACCATGACGAAAAAAAAAAAATATATATGAATGTTTTCAATAAAGACATGAGAGCATTAATGGTCATATTTCAATTTATATACGCCTCATATATGCCCTAAGTATATTTATATAAGCTCTGATATGTTTACTGGACAAATCATATATAAAAAATCCTTTTTCAATGGAATAATGTTCAATTAATGATATGGTTGCTTTTTCTCTTTCTTTTTTTTTTCTTACAGTACTCTATTGTGAGTATAATAAAAGGGAAACATATGCAGCACCTTGTTTCATCTAGAAGTGATCCAGGAAACGAAGCACGAAACAGATTCCTCCACGTTGCGCGGTTTTCTCCGACGCTTACGGGGTCGCCGATAGATGTCGCCAGTCGTCCGCATGCTTGCCGCGGGCGGCCTGTCCTGGGAAGGAAGAAAACGCCCGCTTCGGAGGCTGCAAGATGTTCGCTGGGTGGAATCAAATAAAACATAATAAACGAAATAAGTGCGAGGAAGGGAAACCGTTGCCTAGAGGGATCCGAGCTTGCGTATAAACCAGCCTCGACCTTCTGCTTTGAAGAGTGAGATCAGGCTGGTTTTAAAAAAAAGTGGTTGACGATGCCATATGGGAACTAGGGCAAGGCAATGAAGGCAGTGCTTAATTCCTTCCTAAATATCTTTTACACTTCCGTCAATACTTTTTTTTTAATCCTTTGTGGTGTATATTGCGCAGTACTCTATGTACTTGAGTTTGAGTGTATGAATTATTGTACGCAAAGTGCGTAACATATTACTACACCCTAATGTAAGTAGTGCACTTTTTTATACTCTGGACTGTACCGTAGGGTGTTCGGTGCAGTTCTTGGTTTAAGCAATAACTGTAAACTGTCACGTGAATGAGAACATTAATTATTTGCAACTTCGAGGGAGTACAGCCGAGGTGCCGCTAAAGGGGCAGCCAGCGTCTCTTTTTCATTTAGTTTTCCCTCGGTTATCGAAAAAAGAAAATAAAATTAATACAAATTGGACCCCTCCTCCTCCCCCCTAACCTGAAAAAAAAAAACCCTATCTGTTCTATTTTGTAAACATTAGTAGAGTTGGCTTTTCTGCAAAACGCGGGGACAGTCAAACACGGCGAACGATAAAAACATTCCAGCCAATGACGAAGGTCCAAATACCATTAAACTAAAAAATGCGACGTGTACAGGGACAATGAGCGTCACGTTTCATTCGTACGCATAACTTTTTTTTTTAGGTTTAGTTATATTTTGTGTGTGTTTTTTTTTTTTTTTGACTGGGACCCTTCTATTTTCTTTTTTTTTCGCCGTGATTGGTTGTTTTCATGTTGTGCAAAAAAACGAGCACACTTTTTTTTTTAATGTGTAGAACGATTCTGGTTATCGCTGCAATTAAAACAATAAAGCCAATTAGAGCCATCGACAGCTTAGGAAATGCCGGGCACAGCCCATTATGTTACATGCTGCATTCTTTTTCGTGATTGGTTGTTGGGTGTTCTGATCGGCAAATGACACACTCTCATTGGCTGATGAGCGATAATGAGATGCGCGCAAATCGCCACGTCATGCGTTTCACTTTCTTCTTTTTTTGCACCCTGGAGTGGTATTAATTGGCTAGAAATACTATGTTTAAGGAACAGCTCCTATATTGCTGTTCTAATGGCGATGACGGAAGAACACGATCGCCTAAATCAAGCACTCTCCTCGCCTTCGTGAGTCGAAGTCGACGAACAAGAACCAATCTTGTAGATTTTGGTTGAAAAAAAAAAAAAAAATCGATTACAATTCAAATTTGTATGGGTTCGAAAGTATTCAATTAGATTACTCGATTACTCGAGAAAATAAATAATTGGTCGTTGCTCGGAAAAAAAAAAAATTAACCGTTACCTTTCCGATTGCTTTAGTAATATTCAAAACGACCGATTCTTGTTTTTTGATTTATTGTTTTTCGATTATATATTAGGACGCAGTAGGATTACTCTCGCGATTGCGTCCTAATAAATATAATCGAATGATTGCAAAAATATGCTCCAAAAAGTAATTGATATCGAGTAATTTGATGACTCGTAGTGAGTACCGCGTACAAGCCTGTCAACCAGGACCCACTCCTTGTTAGAATCGAGAGCTTTCGCCTTTGCTGCTCTCGAAGGTGTTTCCTGGAGTGGAGAAGCTGGGAAATGCCGCTGGTAGACCGCGTCCAGCCGGAGGCACATCGTACAAAAAACGCAGTCTCCAGACGCTGTCTTTTCTTTCTTGTATGGTATACGCTCGTTCCCATTGGTCGTACAAAACTGTGTCGTTAGAAGCACAGATATATGCACGAAGGCTTCGGAAGTGCTCGAAGACGTGTCCGCGGGTAACTCGGCCATCGTGGCCGTGTTCCAAAATTTACTCGATCGGACTCCGGACGGTAAAGGTTCCGTATACCGTGGCGTCTCAAAACTTACTCGCGCTCACTCGATGACGTCGGAACTCGCGCGTTCCAGAAGCGGGAGTCGTTTACTCCGGAGTAATTATACTCGCGGTATACCCTCCTCCAACGGGTGGGTGACGTCGGATAAAATGGAGTAAATACGTTACGTGATCTGTTCGCCGTGTGCTCGTCAGTCTGCTTTCTGCGTCCACGGCCGTCAAAGCTCGTTTGCTCCGTTGGATTAGGTGGCAGACGTTCGAAATGACGAAGAACGAGGTGCCCATTTATGTGCGGTGATTGCGATGTGTTGTTTTTAACGCAGGAATTGACTGTGCACCACATCCAGGCCGTGCACCTTTCCCGGGAAGGTACACCTGTTGTTGTTACCAGAGTGCGAGCGTAAACAGGAGCTTCTCTGCATCCTCGTTCTCGGCTTTGGAGGGAACTCCGTATTCTTGCGTTCAAGGCTGAAGACGTTCGAAAGCAATAATTAATGTCAAAGCTTTCTTTTTTTTTCTTTTTTAGGGTGTGTGTAATGAGAGGATAACGCTTGTAAAGCAGTGAAGGCTTCGAAGATTTCATGTGTATGATCAGTCAACGACCCCACCCTATCTCCTTCCCCAATAAATTTCCTATAGCGGTTTGGAAGCTCTCTCTGTGATCTTGTAGTCATATTCGCGTCAAAGCGAACGTAAGTTACATCTCCCTGTTGAGAAAGCCCCCTGCGCTGTACCGCTACAGCGTGTGGAAGTAATTTACGCAAAACGTAATCGGTGCAAATTACGATGCTTGGGACATATGCGTTTAGGGTACCTGGACTAGAATTACAGCGATTGTGCTGATTAACAAGAACAAAGTTTGGATGTCTAACTGCAAGGAGTAAGTAATTTTGATCTCAATATACAGCCCAAAAGGAAGGCGAGCAAAACGGGCTGGCGGAGCCACCTCAGAAAACACCGCATCGTCACTGTCAAATGATAAACTTCGCAGTGGTTATTTATGGTCTCTTTTCTAGTGCTTTCTCCATGATCAAAAGAGATGGTCTGCTATTTTCCGCCATCGTTACTATGTTTTATTTTTGCCGTAGCCCAAAACGAAGCCAATCAAATTTTCTCTCCGCTGACAAGCGTTTTTCAGTGACATAATTCCCACATGCGTCCACAATGTCAGTTCTTGTTTTGTCGAGATCGGGCTTAGCATGGGCGTCGACTCATAGATACATTTCGTCCTTCTTCGACTATCTTTTAATCCACATAACGTCACGCTTCCAAACTTTCGTGTTCTACCCCAATCGCTAGCGTCCCATTCTCACGGACTCTCGAGGTTTCTGCGATGCCCAGTTTATTTACGAGGGAGCTAAAAACACGGTTTTCTTTTTCTCAGGAACGCCCCGTACTTTAAATATACTGTTTTTCCCGGCGCACGCCCGAGGCAGAAAAGCGCTCGCTCGGTTTATAATGGACGGAACGCGTTCATTTTAGACACTCCCGAGTGGCGGACCTTTTCTAGAGAGGCCGAAACCAGCTGCGAATTGCCGAGGACGCGGCTTCCAGGCGCCTAACGGCAGCTGCATTCGCGCCTCCCGCTTCTCTCGTGACGTCACCAACTCACGACGCGTGACGTCGTAAAGGGTGCCCTGACGTCACCACACCCTTTGTAGATCTTTGCCAGGTGCGCTTCTCGGCGCATCAGTTCGTGCATGGTGTCGCTCGACTGCTCTGCGGCGGACGGTCTTCGATAGAGCCTTTTCAGAAGTGCGCGCCATCTAGTAGCGCGGCTGCTCCAGTTATCCGAGTCAGCTCCGAGGACGTACCTATTCGGCACGAGGGTTGCGTCAGCGCTCGGCGAGGACTCGGGTCCAATCACACGCTTTGTGGTAAAAAAAAAAAAAAATGGCGGCCGCCAATGTTGTCTGCGTCTGTGTGTGCTTCGGAAGGGCTACTTTACCCGCAAAGCTCTCTCCACGTGTCCTAACAAAAAAATAGACGCACGTAATGTTTTTTTTAATTTTTTTTTGTACATAGGGTTTCTGTTGTTGCAGTTTTGAATAGCCCCAGCAGTCTGCGCGTATACCGCCTTCCTCCGTATCACTTTTACCAGGTGCGAGTGCAACTGAAGTACAAGAGCGAGCTCCGGGCTTTCGGCGTCCCTGTCGAGTGTACGCGCGCTCGTTCAGTGCAGCGCCGCGTGCTCGGGCTTGTTGTAGCTCGAGCTTCTTTCGCGGATCAAGCGAAACAAACCATTCGTAACTCCATGGGGACGTGGCGGCACCCCACGGAAACTACGTGACTTTTAGAAACTGGGAACCAGCGTTTGTCGTGATGCGCTGCGCAAAACGTTGGCGGTCTGGCGGCGAGAATGTGAAACAGAGGAACGGGGATTATCGTCTGTTCAAGCAAAGCAGAAGTTCCTCCTGCAAAGCCCACCACCCTTTCCACTTTAGCATAGTGAGCTCTGGAGAGGAGGCGAGTGGGGACGAGGAGAACACCAATCATGACGAGCAGACGGCGTGGGGGAAGCCTGTTTGTCCTCTTTTTCTTTCTTTTTTCTTCTTTTTTTTTCTGTGTAACGTATATTTTTTTTTTTACTTCGTTAGTATATAATTCTTTAAGTTTTTTGCGTGATGTTTTTATACCGGTGAAGGAAAACGAACTAACGAGTTCTTTAGCTGGCCAGACGAAAGTCCTACCAGGTTTCGAAAAGTTTTCCAAGTTTGCGATCGCCACAGAAGGTCTTCAACATCCAAGGGCAATGTTGTTTTGATACTATAGTATCTACACCCCTGGAGTCGCGAATACAGGTCGAACATCCGAATAACGACACACTCTTAAAACGTATATATATTTATTTTCGTTTTTTTTTTTTTGTTATGTCCTCCTTTTCGACAGGAGTGTGCATTTTGTCTCGAGAAAGCCGAAACATGTACACTGACGCGTCGCTTGGGGTGTCGACATTCGGCAACGCACCAAGTGCGCGTAGCGCGTAAGGCTAGGAGCCCGTTCTATTTATAGACCGTGGCGCGCGCTCACGGCTCACACCTCCCTTTCTTTCGAAACACACTATCATCATCATCATCATCATCGTCGCCACTTACACCCCCGGCGGCGGGAGGGTGTACCGTTACGCAGGGTTGTTGCAACCGGCGTGGCGGGACTCTTGGCGGTTTCGGATTCCGAGGATGTCGTCGTCGCCCCTCCCCTCCCTCTCGTCATTGTCGCCATTGTCTCTGGGACAAGTGCGCGTCGGCGGCGACTGCGTCGTCATACTCCGGTGTCGGAAAAGCACTGCGTCTCGGGGAAAAGTACCGTCGGTTGACCCGCTGTATCGCCGCCGATGGGAGGGCCGCGCCGCTGCCTGGGCGATTATCTGACTGAGCGTAACCAACATTGAATACTTCTATACCGCAGCCGTCGACGATCCTGGTGACGCCACGTTAAGCAGCGCCGGAGGTGCACCATCGTGGGGCTCGTTTTCTTTTGGGGTTTGATACACCGCCAAAACTCAATCACAAAAAAAAAAAAAAGCTTAAGTTGCGATTGGTTTAGTCGATGATGGAAACCCGAAAGCCGAAATGCCATTTTCAGCGTTTTGGAAGCGACGAGCGCATCTGTTGCCGAACTGTGGAGATCGCACGCTGGGTTCGTATGTTTTGTAAACAATGCAATGGTATATAGTGTCGTACGAAAGGGCATCCCTAGCGGCTGCCATTCCGGACGTTCGTGAGCTTGGAGCACAAGCTGTAGACTCCGTTTTACTACAGAAAGGTTTAGTATTGCGCGTATTCGCTCTTTCTCGCGCGAGCTGCAACGTGGGGGGCGCCAGTGTGCAAATAGCCCCCAACCACTCGCGGTATTTGCGAAATCAAAGCGCAATCTTCTAGGGAAATGGCCCCTTATTGCATCGTCCGATTTAATTCACACCTAGGATAAAAGAATGATGAGTAAAAAAAAAATGGAGAAATATACGTGCACCGGAACTGCGCCCGGGACTACTCAATAGATGTCGCCACTGAGTTTGTTGACAAACAAAAAAGGGGCAAATAAACGCAGGCGTTGCGCGTTTCTGTTATAGCGATGCGTGCTCCAAGCTGCGCGCATGCGCGTTGTGCCAATCCAAGAACAGAGTTTGGGCTCTGCGCACGCGCGTTACGGAGCAGGCAAAGCTATAGCGTTGCGGGGCCAAAAGTGCATTGTCACGAGCTACGTATAAGCTAAAGGCATAGAGCGCCTGCACTCCGTTCCCCGATATTCTTGTCGGCGCCGCCATTTTGTGCTTAGCGTAGATATATGTGCGATAGACCCTTTTCGAAATACAGCGCTACCTGGTGTCTCCGAAAGTATATAGTCTCACTTTCGCGAAACTCCACTACTTCCATGAATCCGTCACCGCGCGCATTGCATTCTGGGAACCCTTGGGCCAGGAGCGGAGCGCGTATGGATTCTGCTTCTCACTGATTCCCACAATGCATAGCATGGCGTTACGCCGCGATGAGACGCTTCGAGATTTGGAATAACCCTATCGGTTCTTCGATCACCTTAGATGTTTCTTGATCTGTTTCAGCTTTAGTGGTGTGAACGTGAGAAATGACAAATACAGAGTGGCGAGCGACGAGCCCACTTTGATTAATTTTCTGTCATCAAAACGCCTTAGCGCCAAACTTGTGCCAAGAGATTGATTGATTGGACTGTATTCCGAGGTGGACGCTTACGCTGCCGCTGTATCTATAATTCGTGCGTCATGTTGTGCCGTTGCCTGCCGTTTGATGGCCGCCATTTGTTGTTTGGCACAGATGCCATGTACACTGAGATGATGATAGTGATCGAAGTGACCGGACTGAATTTCGTAAAGTGTCTAATAAACGTCTGCACACGCGGCGTGCCGACAGCAGCGCCACCGCGGCGGTGTGACGTCAGAGCCGTGTGTTTGTCTATTCATTCATTCGTTTCTCTTCTGTGCTCGTGAACGGCTGACGCCTTGGTTATGAATCTTATGATGGAGAAACGGTAAGATTGCAAATTAGTCAGATACTACTCGAATGCTAAAACGTTGAACTAACGTGAGCACATAAATATCCGCTGCACCGAGGCTGTTGTGTTGCGCTGATAGTGCGTACGAATCGGAGAGTTATTTACTCGGCAGCAGCCCCGGAGACCACTATTATTGATAAATTTATTTTAAACGACGACGCTAAATACATATATAGTATTCTCTACTACTACGACAAAAAGCTATGTCTTCAGTCGTCAACGTCAGTATAATATACGTCAAACGCCCACGTGTTTTTGTTTTCCTTTTTTTTTTTTCTCTTACAATGAATGTTTGTCATTGTGTTGCGCATCACTCGCGAGCTAAGCCGGACCTTTTCTGCTTTTGCTTCCAAGTTCCGCATTGTTCTTCGGATGGGCGCAAGTTGTTTGCGCGGTTGTAAACATCGCCTTCCCTCTCTTGGGATTCCGGGAGCCATAGTGGACGCACGATTGATCGCCGAGAACAAAAGCGAAAATACCGGAAAACGTTTTTTTTTTCTTCTTTTTTGATTCGATTTTTTTTTTATGTATTATAACTGAGAAGTTGAAGGACGCTCTGGAGTTCACTGAGAACAAACAAAAAGGTTTCGCAACTGCGAAAACGGATGCGCGAATCAAGGAGGCTCGAAGGCCGTCCAGAAAGGAGTGACGAAATGTCAAACGCGCCTGTCTTGCCCGTGATAATACTCTAAGAAAAGCAACGGTTTTTGCGGGGAAAATAATTTACCCTTTCCGTAATTCAGTATAATCACCTCGATAACTATCATCGCTTAAATATACAGGGTGTTTTGCTTTTTTCATTCTTGCAGATTTGTTAAAAAAAAAAAAAGCCATGAAAGCTACACTTATGCGGTTTGTGCGAGTGAGTTATACGCCCAGGGGGACATTATGGGGGTGGCTAATCTTTACGATAAATCGGCTAATTAATTAAAATTCGTTAATTAACTTTTTAATTAGTGAAAATAGACATATGGTTCCAATTAGAAATTGGCTGAGCGTCGTCCAGAACCCCTAAATCAGTAATTTTTAGAAAGACTTTGAGCGCGTGAGAAGCGCAGTAGTGCACTAAAGTTACCACTCGTGGAGCAGGTACGAGGCTGGGGATAGATAAGAGACGGAAAAATTGCGCGGGCGCCTTACCGCAACCGCTAGCTTTGTACATACGTGCTCCACGAGTGCTAACTTTAGTGCACTACTACGCTTCTCACGCGCTCAAAGTCTTTCTGAAAATGGCTGATTTAGTGGTTTTCGATAAGTCTCAGCAAGTTTTTAATTGGAACCATATGTCTATTCTCACTAATTAAAAAGTTAATGAGCGAATTTTAATTAATTAGCCGACTTATCGCAAAGATTAGCCACCCACATAATGTCCCCCTGGGCGTATACCTCACTTGCACAAACCGCATAAGTGTAGCTTTCATGGCTTTAAAAAAAAAAATCTGCAAAAATACAAAAAAAGAAGCACCCGGTATATAATTTTTTTTTTTTTTTGTTTGCTAATTGTTACAGGCACCGATGCGGAGAGCATTCCAGACGTTAGTTCACTGAATTCTTGTTCGATGCCTGCATGACTAGACTTTTAAGCTCCTGTGCGCTACACCTTTGAGTGTCATATAGGGACAGGGTGTCATGTGAATCCTTGGAATGCTCGGCTTTGGCACGCCGCAGGCGGCTCGTGACATGTAAGCAACTCGTACAAAGTTCTTGTTTCTTGACACCATTGGAGCTGAAACGAATAGAGAGAGAAAGAACTTTACAGCAAAGAACACCGCAACTTTCGTACGCCTGCCGCTGACGAAATAGATAGAGTTTAACCGCCATTGAAATACAAAGATATAGACTGATATATTGAGCTACTATAGACGCTTTCAGCGCGCGCCAGATTTAGCTGCCATAGCCGACCTTCTCTTGTTTTACCGAGATGCCGAGGCACTGAAGCGGGCGTTTACGACCTCCCACAAGGGCCTATGCTGGGGAGAAAGACACACTAACACTTAAAATGACAATAACCTGTCCTGCTGTGGTAATGATGAAGTGGAGTGAACGGAGTAAGAGGAAACAAAAACTGAAGGTCGGTTATGGCGGCGCCCATGCAGAGCTGCCTGAAAGCGTCTATATAGATGGCACTGAATTTGTCTATTGACCCATATGGAAAAAGTGCTTGATTATACATGAATTTCACTGACGTCAGACCAGCTGTCATTGTGGTGGCTTTGCTGTTGAGCGTGTATACCTTTGGCAAAAATGATCACACGCCACCGATTTTGTTTTTCACCCAGAAAAAACAAGTAGAGGTGACCAGGGTGGAGAGTTGGGCGAGTTGGTGATTGGTAATGGTTAAAAAGCGCATGAGAACAACGGACAGAAAGGAAGACACAGACACAGCGCCTACTTACGACTGAACTTTATTTTCGTTGTCACTGAGTGTAACGCGCCGAGAAGTGACCACCATCATGGCGTGATGACGTCACGTCCAAGCCGCGTTAACCGCTTGAGTATTTGCTCAGCACCAAAAGTAATTGAATATTACCTGAAAGCAGCTATGGTTGGGCGTTCGATGAACTTAGCAGCAGTTTAAGAACCTAGATAATGATAGGGGCTGTGGAAAGTGCGTGATTTGAAGAGGCATGAATTGTTAGACAGATATTATGAAAGCATTGACATATTATTGTAAAAATAGGATCGGGAGCGTGCTTTTTTTTTTTTTTTCTTAAGAAATGCGACTGGGGGAGAGTACTGGCAAAGCATCTGCGGCATCTCAAAAAAGCTTTCTAACAAAACGCCAACAGTGGGTCGAGCGCTCTGGAACCCTTGGACACTTACAGGTTCGTATTTTTGCCACTACGTGGCTCGCTCTTCTTTCTGCGTCGCCCAATAGACACAGGGTCCTCGTTTCTCAGTTTCACGTTCCAACCTCTAGATGGCGTGGCAGCCCTTCTTGGGAGCGACGCCATCGCCTCCACGTGCACGAGCAATATATCTGGAGAGTAGGAACGGCAGGAATTCGGCAGCTACGGTGAAAATAGCATTGAAAACGTCTTATAGATACAAAGTTAGTGATGGGCATCAGAAAGGGTGTCATGATGCCAGCTTCAAACATCAGAGAATCGACAACGGACAGAGACATATAATTCATATGAAAACTTAAATTAGTTTACCTGAAGTAACGAGCGCCTCACCGCTGCTTCAATGTGCATTGAAAGTTCTGGAACGTTGTAAACCGGAACACATGACGGCAGCCGAGAATGGCCTGGAACTTTCCCGTATAGCGAAGTTTGATAAAACAAAGGATCGGGCCAAAGCCCAACCCCGTTCCTCCGCGTGGCAGCGCGTTCCTCCGCGTGGCAGCGACTGCGTTCCATATTTGCCCTTCACGCGGCAATGTTTTATGAAGGAAGGGAATAGAAAAGCCAGAACATGTCATTCCGAAATGTAAAATTCTCGGCAACCCCGTGACAATGCACGAAGTGGCACACCTGTTGAGAGCCCTGGGTTTCGCTCAAAACAATGTCACGCAAAATTTGTTTTTTTTTTGTGTTTTTTTTTAAACGGTAGAAGAACAAGCGCGAGGAAAGGTTAGAGGAGTGAGTCCAGCTCAAAGAAAGGTTGGGCGGTAACTTCGATCCAATTTACTTATACGACGCTTAGTGTAGTACCGTAGGGAGAATATGGTATATATCTGACTATAGGTGGCGTAATTGACACCGCCAAATGCAAATGAGACATTCGCCACATTGAACCACTTATCCGTTGCTCTATAGAGTAGAGGGACGTGTGTTAGAGGCCCTCCGGTAACGAATGACATATCCGAGTTACACGTAAAATGATCGAGTAATGAGTAATTGCATTTTTACAATTGCTATGATTAACATCGTCCGAGGAATATGCTCCCGAGTCCGTCGCGCGTCGATACGTGCTGACGTCATTGTTTACCGACGCCAAATCTCGAACACGTCTGGTGGCCACTGTGTCAATGGCAGCTCCGCTAAGTGTGTCCCTTAATGGAAGCCGGCGGGGATTGGGGATTAACGCTCGAGGATTACGGGGAACGGGGATTAAAGGAGTCGGCGCAGTGCGGAGCATATAGGACCGAGTCCGAAACGGAGAGAAAGAGAGAGGGGAGGAACACAGGCTGCGCGGACTTCGTTATAATCGGACACTTCTCGAACCGAGGGCACGCTGCTAAAATCGGCGTCAGAAGAAAGCGCGATCCTTGTCAACAGACGGTCGCCATGTTTAACCGCTTTCGGCGGATCCCATTAGGGAGTTTTAGCGAGTCGTTTTCTGGAGCACACGGTTCCGAAATCATGAACGGTGCAGCTGGTCCGTCCTGTCAAACCGTACGAGAAGGTTAACGTATTTTAGCGAATCGTAAAACGGGCGCAACCGTGTCAACGATGATGATGATTGCGTTTGGCAATCGCTGACGCGTCTCGTGTGACGTCGCGCTTCTTGGCCCCGCAACTGTCACGTGAGCTGCGCTTCTCCTGACTTCTCCCGAAACTCTCGGGACGTCGCCCCAGTCGATCCCGATATGATTATTAGGGAGTTTTCGTAGACCGCGTTTCCCCCTCCGCCTAAGCCCTCCGCAACGAAGCAGCCGCTACTGCGCCGGCGCGCCGATGTCCTTGACTGTAGAGTTCCGGCTAGCGTAGCTGGTTGCGAAGAGCGTTGCGGGACAGCGGAAACGATCTACGAAAACTGCGCATTACCGCGACTGTTTAATTGATTTGCGCGGCACACAAGCGCCGGTTTCGGCTGGAATTTGGACAACCTGGGGACCTATGTTGGACAAATGTTTCGTTTCTCCTAAAAGAAACGGAAGTGACGACATCGCGTCTGATTGGTTGAAGCTTGAATGACGAAAGTTCCCTATGAAAATGTGGGCGGAGATGGTGAACCGCCCCCACCGGAAGTGACAACACTTTGACGTATCGATTCCTCGGTGTTTCGTCTGAAAAGGGAACGTGTCTGTCGATGGTCTCTTCGAGGTAGCGAAATGGGAAACACGGCGTCTCGGAGGCAGAGCGACAGTTTTCCTATTGTGCAACTTTTTTTTTCTCCGGAAAGGCTCTACCGGCAGCACCGCGATGCCTTTGAACTCCCGGAGGAGACTTTTCAGAGGCAGTACCGTCTCGCCAAGAATGCGGTCCGTTGGTTGTGCGACGAACTGCGCGAGGAGTCAGAGTTGGGGAGGCTGCGAGGTTCGTGGACGGTGATGACTGTGGAACAGCAAGTGTTGTGCGCACTTCGCTTTTACGCCACGGGGAGCTTTCAGGGCACGCTGGCGAGCGACGAGCACATAGCGAGGGATCAGGCTACAGTCAGCATCGTTGTGCGGGCTGTGTCCCTCGCTATTGTGCAGTGTCTGGGGGTCCGACGCGGCTGGATCGACTTTCCCCAGACAACCGGCGAGAGGGACGACGTCGAGAGGGGCTTTCAACGGCTCGGCAGGATACCCGGCGTCATCGGTTGCGTCGACGGGACGATGATCGCCATCGTCGGCCCGTCACAGAACGACCCCACCGTCACGAAGGCGGCGTATTGGTGCCGCAAACAATACTACGCTCTAAACGTGATGGTGGTAAGTACGATCACATATATACTACGTCTCACCTTAGCATGAACTAACTGAGAAAACTGTGCAAGCGCGAACGGCTTGACTGGAGCACTCGCTGCACGAGCGCTCGTGCAGCCGCCGGGGCTTTATCCAAAGCAGCTAGCTCGCGCTTTTAGCTATAGGTCAAGTCAATGCCCGTTTTGAATGGGTTGAAAAGAGCATAACGCTAATACGGTGCGGATATGCCATTTTATAAATGCATGCGTAATGGCTCCGGCGCAGTATCGGGTATCGTTATCGGAGTGAGAAACGATCTACTAAAACTCTCTAATGAGAGTTATGGGTTGTTAGTAATCGTTCATCCTCCGCACAAGCGTTTGTTCGACGAAGGGAGGGAGGGTTTGTTAGCTGAAAAGCTTTCGATCTCTGTTTGTTTTCATGTCGTGTTAAGCTTTTAAGCATTAGTCCCTGTCCTGCATGATAAAGTGTAAACTCTCCTTTGAAGAAAAAGACAAATTTGCCTAAACTATTATGTGTATCAAAGGAAGTGGCTATTTATCATAATTTTAATCTTTGTAACACAGACAGCGCTCTGTCTGTGTCCTTCATCCAGTCCGTCGTTTTTTTGCGCCGTTTTAATATTTTAAGTTTGTAAACCACATAATTTATGGTGGTGTTGGTCAGCATGTAAATAGTGTTTGACAGGGCCCCATGACAATGAGTGCAATCAACTATTTGTGGATTCAGTTGAATTAATGTCGACATATGTCTCACTATTGCAGGTGTGTGACGCCGACTGCCGGGTCATGAGCATTGACCCACGGTATCCTGGGTCGGTGCACGACTCCTTCGCGTGGCGCTACTCGTGGCTCCGGAGCAACTTCGAGCAGGGCCGGCTGATAGACGACGGCAGGTTCCTGCGCGGTAAGCATACTACATTTGTTGGTTCTGTACATGATGGCTCTGCACCGCTTATAAGCTACAATATCACACATACTGTTCCGAACATGGATAACTGGCATGTGCTCTGGCCATACCTGTGACACATATCCTTGGAAACACTCCGACGCAGCTGTCAACTACAGGGGGGGAAGCTTTACCTGCTTAGTTGTCAACAATTTTAAAGGGATACTACAACGAAATTTTGTTGCTTATTTTTTGGTCTATACGTGTTCAAAACAGCAGTATCACATCGGACACATCCATATCTTGTTAAAAAAGACACAAAAAGGCATTTAAAAAAAAATTAGGTGAATAGCAAAGAGCATTTTCTAGATGTCGCTAAAGCCGTTTGTAATGCCCGTCTAGGAACCTTGACAGGTAGTGCCGATAACTGTCTTGCCTAGAACTATACATGCTTTGAACCTGACGTCATCCCGACAGCTCTACGGCCAGCAGAAGAGAAAAGGGGAGGGAGGAACTCCACACTCAACGGGACACTCTTTTGTGCGTCCCAAGATTATAGAAGATTAACCCTTCACTCAAAATTCACACAAAAGCAGCTTTGGTGTTAGTTAAGGTGGCCTGACGCTTGCGTGCTTCGACCGCTTTGGTTGCTGGAACAGCTAGGGCATCCTGACGTCGTCTGCCTCGCCGCAGCTTTGCTCATCTCGAGATAAACTACATCACAATTGCACCGGATGTGACGTGCTCTCTGCTGGCTGCTCTCCGAGCGCTTGCCAATGTGGGCTATTTATAACGAAAAATACAGCCATCAGGCTCAAAATACAAATGTGGGATTGTCATTTACGGGTATTGTGGATCATATTCAGCCTATTTCTGAACACGAGCGGGTATAGACCCTTTACAAAAAACAGCGCCATCTGTTGAACGCAGTGGCAATCAGCATCAGCCGCCATCTTGCAGGGTTGGCGGCGGCAGCGCCGATACGGCATTCCACTTGGAGAGACGCGACGTAAACAAACATAGCACCGACAAGCCGGAAACTCCGAAGTGGACGCCAAAAAGTCCCCTACGACCACTAGCCGACGCCAGCATTGATGGCATTCCCCTCGGAGATACGCGACATCAAGAAACAGCACCGATTAGCTGAAAACGCCGAAGCGGACAGCAAAAAATCCGGTGAGACCGCTGGCTGACCCGATTACTTCGATGACATTTCCGTCCGAGAGACGCGACGTCAAGAAACTGCGCCGACATGACGAAAACGCCAAAGCGGACGCCAAAAAAGTCCCTTACGACCGTTAGCCGACGCGAGCAATTCGACGACATTCCCCTCAGAGAGACGCGACGTCAAGAAACAGCGCCGAGAAGCCGAAAACGCCGTAGCGGACTCCAAAATGTCGCCTACGACCGCCGCCGACGCGATCACTTCAACGATATTCCCTTCGGAGAGACGCGACGTCAAGAAACAGCGCCGACAACCTGAAAACGCCAAAGCGGACGCTAAAATGTCCCCTACGACCGGTAGCCGACGCGAGCACTTCGACGAAATTCCCCTCAGAGAGACGCGACGTCAAGAAACAGCGCCGACAACCCGAAAACGCTAAAGCGGACGCTAAAAGGTCCCCTACGACCGGTAGTCGACGCGAGCACTTCGACGACATTCCCCTCAGAGAGACGCGACGTCAAGAAACAGCGCCGACAACCCGAAAACGCCAAAGCGGACGCTAAAATGTCCCCTACGACCGGTAGCCGACGCGAGCACTTCGACGAAATTCCCCTCAGAGAGACGCGACGTCAAGAAACAGCGCCGACGACCCGAAAACGCCAAAGCGGACGCTAAAATGTCCCCTATGACCGGTAGCCGACGCGAGCACTTCGACGAAATTTCCCCTCAGAGAGACGCGACGTCAAGAAACAGCGCCGACAACCCGAAAACGCCGATGCGGACGCCAAAAAGCCCCCTGCGACCGCTAGCCGGCGCCAGCACTTGGACTACATTCCCTTCAGAGAGACGCGACGTGAGGAAAGAGCGCCGACAAACCGATAACGCCGATGCGGACGCCAAGAAAGCCCCCTACGACCGGTAGCCGACGCGAGCACTTCGACAACATTCACCTCAGAGAGACGCGACGTCAAGAACCAGCGCCGACAACCCGAAAACGCCCAAGCGGACGCTAAAATGTCCCCTACGACCGGTAGCCGACGCGTGCACCTCAACGAAATTTACCTCGGAGTAACACGAAGCAGACGTTGGTAAAGTCGCACAGAACGGAAACACCGACCACGCCAGGCAGGAGCGAGGTAAATAAGAAAGTGTCGTTGGAGAGAGCAGCACCTACAGCCGCACGCGCGTCCGGGCGTCCGGAACAACCCTGCAAGATGGTGTCGGCCGCCCAATGTTGCGGCACTCGTTTAGCGGATTTTCACCGTTGCCAGATATTTTGAAAGGGGTCTATATTTCAAATTTCGTTGAAGTATTCTTTTAAAGCGAACAGCATTAATATCATACATTTCCTTCTCTGACTGTGCAGGTGACAGCGGCTATGCCTTGGAGCCTTGGCTCATCACCCCTGTCCCTGGATTCCATGCGACCTCCACCGCTTGCGGCCGGCTTAATAAGGCACATTCTTCGATGAGGTCCGTTGTGGAGCGCTGCATTGGGCTGATGAAAAGCAGATTTCGGTGTCTGCAAAGGCACTGGACTCTGTATTATCATCCAACAACAGCCACCGTCATTATATCGGCGTGTGCAGTGCCTTTCATCGAGGGAACCACAACCGGAGCCAGACTCTGACCCTGACGAGCCAGGGTTGGAGTCTGGACCGAGCTCGGACGGTTCTGAGTCGAGCTCGGAGGGGTCAGTGGCAGATGACAAGAGGCTGGCTCCTGCCCACCCTCGGGTCAGCCTCTCGGACAGGGGGAGGGCTCTGAGGCAGCGCCTTGTTGCCCAGTTCCGAACCCGCCACAGCCGTGCCTCCCCGGAGCCCCACGCAAGCCACGGTGGCAGTCCCGCCCACCAGGGACACCACCAGCGCCAAGGAGTCCGTCGCCACAACGGAGGTCCCGCCCATCAGGGACACCGTCGGCGACAGGGAGCCTGGGGAGCCCCTCATCGTCCTCGCCACGGTGGCACTCCCGCACACCAGGGACGCCACCGGCGACAGCAAACCCCTCGTCGTCCTCACCTCGACTGACGCTCTCGCCACCAGAGAAGCCCTCCCCGTGGCAGCATGTACCTCGCTTGTTGCTCCACAGTCATGGCCGTCCATAAGCTCCACAGTGTCAACTCCAACGCCTTGCGCAGTTCGTCGCACAACCACCGTGCTACCTTTACGGACATGTAGTACTGCCTCCGAAAAGCTACACGGTTGGTAGAGCCTTTTTTTTAAATTTGCAAGCAGGGTGCATAAAATGCGTGGGACAATAACAGAAGGTTTTGTAGGGTTATGTAGCTAGCCAAAGGGGAATCTGGCTCGCCCTTGCAGGAAACTGAGAAATCGATGAGGCTAATGGTGAGACCCATTTTCCTTTTTTTACTGCAATATATTGTTTGTATCGGGTTTGGACACCAATTCATTTTCTCTACACTTCCATTGCCTTGTTCCATTTTACAATCTTTATGGCTACCACAGAGCCAGGTGTATTACTCGATAAACGCATATTGGATTTATGTCAGTTTGAATGTATAAAGAAGACAACAACCAGTTTGTCTTTGAAAGTGCTTTTTTTTTATAACAATGCCGTAACGTGAAAAATAAACATGTTTGAGAACACAAGTTGCAATACTTGCTTTAAAGTGAAATTTAGCATGTACTACTAAACACCGTATAAATTCTTTGTCATTATCCAGGATATATCACAGACATTATTTCACACTTCACTTCACTTTTGTCACACATCGAAGCATGACAGGTTCCATAGTAGAGGCATGTTGAGATCAACAATGATATAAAAAAACAAGCAAACAAAAAAACACAGGGGCGCAGACGAAGGAAACAGGACAAGACGCACTCTCAACTGAAGTTCATTGAAAAGTCAACTTCAGTTGAGAGTGTGCCTTGCCCTGTTTCCCTTCGTCTGCGTCCCTGTGTTTTTTTCGGCGCTTTTTTGTTTGAAATGAATCAAGTGTCCCAAATCTCCACTTTATTGCGATACAAGAAAAATGGCAAACCCGGAGGCCAGTTTCAGGCGGGTGGCAAGTTGTGGCTAGAGTGCAGACCTCTTGGTTTCAATTAAAGAAAACTACAAGTATGAAATTCCGATGGCACAAGCCACTTGACACCTTTGATGAAAAAGCACACACTACATATTGCTGTCCTACAAACATGAGGAATGGCTAGTTTTAGCATATATCTGTCATACCTGTTGCCAAGAGCATATTACCAACTTTCTTCACTGGTTATAGTGACTCCGATAAACAAACGCAGAAGGCACAGTCCTGCGTTTGCAAGCAGAAAGCACAGTCACGATGGTCGCGGCGGGCTACCGCCCCGGGTGCCGCTGACCCTCGTGACGCCAATGCCTTCACCCCCTGTTTGCCTGCGAGTAAAGGAAGTGATTCAATAGCTTGGTCCACACTATGAGTTCCAACCATCCGGCTCCTTCCTCTGAGGCCCGAGGAAGTTGAGCCGGGAGGTTAGCTCGTTCCAGAGACGAACTTTGTCGTCTCTGGACAGCGCCGGGCTCAGCTCAGTTGCGCGCGCCGCGTACCAGAGAGGCCACATTCTCCTAAAAAATAGTCAGAGTGCAGGCGAGCTGGTGTAAGTTGAACATGACTGTAAACCTGGGACTGGGGCAGGAAAGAGAACACAACAGAAGGTAGAAAAAGAGGAGGCAACGTCTCAAACTCAGCTGCAAAGTTTATTTCGTACACGCCTTATATACCTTCTGTTGTACACGTACACGTACACGCCTTTTTCTATTTTCTGTTGTGTTCTCTTTCCTGCCCCAGTCTCAGGTTTACAATCATGTTCACATTCTCCTGTTTGAACTAGGCGCTCATCCGCGTCCCGCATGTTGTTCTAACCTTTTATGCGAGTTTACTCCATCTAATATTTTCTGGAACCGCTACAAAATCAGTTGTTTATTTCAATAGAACACGTGTATTTTTTTAGTTTGACAAGTTTCTTTAAAATAGAGCGATGTGAAGGCCACCGCCGCGAGGGACTGGCTGCCATCGCTTCACTAAAAGCAGGAAATGCTCCTCCGGTTGCCAGAGAAACGGACGCTTGCGTAGAGACTAGGTTCCAGATAGGTACGACCGGGAAAGCGTAGGTACGGCAGGGGGACAGCGTAGCTACTTCCGCTCTTCGGGGGTTGGCTCTTGACACCTCTCAAGTGAGTGACAGACGGCAATCTTGCTATGTCGTCACGGCGTCAAAGAGGGCGGTTTCGCGGTGCGCGCCGTTGCTCGGTTACGCCACTCCTGCCGCTACGTCACTTCTGTTTCTCGTTTCTCGAAAGTCCAACATAGGTCCCCTGGCCTGAGACGTGCCTGGAACCCAGTTCAATCGCCAAAAAAACATCCGAAATTGCCTTCATTGTCCCTTTAAAGGGGCGGTGCAACGCTATTCAATTGAAATGTTTTTCACTTTACACGAGCTTACTGGCACTAGCGGAACTCATGGATATTCGCACGCAACGCCACTAACCAAGAAACTCCTTTGTGTCGCTGTAATTGCGAGGACAAAACCGAGCGTTTTCATTCAATCTCTCCTTCGCAAAACCTGATGACGTAGCTGGGCGGTAGCAGTACCGCCGAGTGACGATATTTGAATGCGGCTCATAGATTGGACCCGAGCATTGCGTAGGCACTCGATTTGGGCTCGTGATAATTACTAGCTCGAGAAGCATTCGGGTAGTGGCCCGTGTCCAATCGCTGCAACGACGACAATAGCCGAGCCATAACAATGTCTGGAGCCGAGCGCGTGTCCTGTGCTTTGCCAACCCCAGCGCGTGGCTATGATTAACATTGGCGGCATATAATCGGCTCCAGATCACGTGGCCGCTTGTTCTGGCTGCGAGTTGAGGGGGTGAACGCTGCTCGTTTTTCTTTAATTTTTAGTGGGACTTCTATTGCGTGGGGTGAAAAACGAACGCATGTTTCATAGGTCATTAACGTCAGGGATCCGTTCTAAGCGGTATTTGCGCAAAGTACAAAAATTGTTGCATCGCCCCTTTAAGCAGCTTGTGACCGGTTGCGACCGGCTGCGCACGAGCGCATACCGGTCGTGAGCAGTTCGGTTCCTCTCAAATAACGCTTTTTTTTTTTCTTCTTTGACCTAAAAAAGGCGGTTTCTCAAGCTACCCAATTTGAACACGTTTTCCCATCTACCCAGGTTTTTACTCTTTCGGGCATGATATTTATATCTCCGAATTCAAAACAGTTATTGCGAAAACGGCAGATAAAGTTATGCCGAAACAAACAAAAGTTTCCCGCGCTTTCCGGTGGGGTGACGTAACATGTTGCATCGCTCGCAAGTCGAGCAGGCTGACTAAAAAAAGAAAAGAAAGAAAAAAAGAACAGTATTTTGTGCATTTCTTTTCCGCTTTGCTGACGTAAGTTTTTGCTGACGTGAGTTTAACCAGGGTCGCTAAACTCGTGGAACACAATGGTTCTTTGCGTTATGACGTAGCGGGGGGAGTGGCCGAAAGGACGCTGCATTGTTTTCCCTTCTCACAAACCCGCAGATTCGTTTATCTTCGTGAGGTTTCTTCTCGAAGGGTCGAAACATTCCTATTCCAAAATGAACACCGTCGAAGTCCATGACTCTGGATCTATGGTTCATGACTCTGGAAAATGAACGCGCTCAAAGTCCATGACTATGGATCGTCTGCTCGACCGTTTGCCTGGAGAGCGGCTCTTTTACTTCCTCTGTTTTCATCACTCTGCAAGAAAAACGACACAACGGAACAACCGCGCAGGCGCTGTTCCGCAGCAGCAAGCACGGCACAAGGAGCGTGAGAGCGCTTGCACTGCGCTTCTGAAGCTCTGACCGAGGGCTACGTCACGCACACCGGCCTTAGTCACCTTCAATGGGCGTATGGGCCGGCTTGCTCGGGTCAGCGTCTCAGCTTAGAACTGTGTGAAGGAATTAAGGCCTGCCAAGCCTGGGGTCCGCGAGATCTTGAGACTCGGCTTCACATGCGGCTCCGCTCGTGCGCTGCAGGCTTCGGCAGTGCTTTCTTTTACCCACTGTGAGCTAAGACGCTGATTCTAGCAAGCCGGCCCTGGGCCGGCCTACTAGAATCAGCGTCTCAGCTGAGACTGGGTGAAAGAAAGCATAATGCTGAGGCGCGCGAGCGTCCTCAAAGACGCGGTTTGAGTCCCGCTCAGCGTGTGCGCTGGCCTTGGCCGTGCTTTCTTTCCCCCAATCTCAGCTGAGACGCTGTTTCTATGCGGAGCGCAAGTTCATCTGCCTTTTAGCTCTGATTGGTTCTGGTTGAAGGATAGTGGCCGGGTAGACCTCAAGGCAGCTTGCTTTGAGGTCTACCCACTGTCCTCCAATCAGGGCCAATGAGAGCTCGGCGTCTTTCTGACGTCATAGCAACTCCTGCGCAAGAAGCAGACGACACTTGCTCTCCGCATAGCAAGCCGGTGCTGGTATCTCAGAGGTATACACGAGAAATTTAGCCAGCGCAGTGAGGGTGGAGAATAAGAATCAAGTTGATTAAAATCGCGATTTAATTCAGACCGGGTTTACTGTGATGATTTTTGCTTTCTAATGCGCATTTGTTTCGTATTTAAATCAAAGAATCATCGAGCACGAAAGATTTATAACAGGGTGGACGCGAGCACACAGAACAGTGTTCTTCTGACAAAATCGGAACGTCGAGCTCTCTTCCCAGCATTTACTTTCTTCCTCAGTCACGTAGCGTCCCATTGAAAGTGAATATAAGAATGCGAAAGAAATAAAGCGACACTAAAAGATAATTTTTATTGCAGAAATTCAGAACGCAAAATAAAAAGCAAATAAAACTTTTTTTTTTCTTTTCACTAAGTAATACAATATCAAGATGTTTTTGTTGTGCTGTGGCGGTCTTTACCGAATAACAAAATGGTAATAAAAATGTAGCTTAAAATTACGACAAGTCTTTATTTCGCAATGGTTTCAGTGATCGGACGCATTGCTTGATCAATCTGACATGTTTAAAAACACACCTAGTGATTAAGAAGCATTAGAGTATAGCTACAGTAATTTAAATCAAATAAATCTTATTTATTTATTTAGAAAAATAACGTGTTTTTTTTTTTTGTTTTTTTACTCTGAGTGCAGTACGATCGCTAGGGTCTTTTAACGTGCACCATGTAGTTGTGATAAGCAACCGCACACCGCCGGGTACGCTGCACGTCCAGATCGAAAGGAGCAAGGGCGGAGCTTGAACCCAGGATCCCTGGGTTATGCAACGAAAACTGTCGCTGTTTCGCGTCACGCGTCACACTCAACTAGCGGAACAAAAAACACCAAGACAAAAAAAAAAAAAAAGAAGAGTAAGGGAGCGTTCGTGATGTGTCCTGCGGCCAACATCCCAAGACACCCTTTGCACTCGCGTTCGGGGGCGCCCAGCGCGAGCGTCTCGCCGGCGCCTTATCAATCACTTCGCACGCAGCTGTTCGGGTGTGTATACGCACGAGGACTCGGAGCCCCCCCACAGGTGCTCGCGCCGTGCGTATGCGCGAAGGTCAGGGTCGCCGTTAGAAGCTACACTCTCAGTAGACCGCCTTCTTTCTTTTTTTTTTTCCATCTTTTTTTCTTTTGTTTTTTTTTCGTGCTCCGATAGCGATATTTGGTAATAAAGAGTTTTAGTGGATCGTTTCGATACCTGTTATGGTGATAACTCATAACGATTCGATACGTGCGCGAAACGTCGGCGGTGTGTATCCGATATCGTTATCTGCGTACTGAAAACGGTTCGGAAAAGAATTTAAATGTTGGTCGGTCTCTCAGGATAGTTTCTAGTAGGAAGTTTTAGAGTATGCGTTGTTCTTAGTCTACTAAAAGTTCATAATGAAAACTACACGAAGCGGCCCCATGCGTTGGTCATAGCCACGCGCTGGTGTTGGCCAAACAGGGAACGCGCCGAGTCGGGGGCATCGTTAGGGTTCGGCTATTCTCATCATTGAAGCGATTGAGCGCGATCTACTACCCGAACGCTTGTCGAGCTATTTGTGGATTATCGCGATCCCAGATCGAGTGGTCACGCAATGCTCGGGTCCAAATCTACGAGTCGCACTCACTGGGCAACGTTACTACATTACGTCATTGAGACGCCGTGCCTCGAAACGTACGTATTTAATAGAATACACGGCAATTACCATAGTAGCAGCCGTCCCCCCAAAACTGTGGCGCTTTGACCGACGAGAGGTGAGCCGGAGGGGGGGGAGCGGGGTTATTATTTGTGCAAGCAGCATCTTTGAGCTGTCCCGTAACTGGGCCAATCAAGCTAATCTAGCGCCTTGTTCGTCTACCTTCTGTTCTTGTCCATGTCCTTGCGCTGTTTAAATTTTTAATCTAGTAACGTTGTTACTGGGGGAACACAGCGACCGCCAAACCATGTCATCAAGTTTCGCGAAGGATAGATTGCAAGGAACCGCTCGCTTTTATTCTCGAAATTACACCTTAACAAAAAAGGTTTTTTGGTCAATGGCGTCGCGTGCGGCCACATATGGGTCCCACTCCCAGTGGTGCCAGTAAGCTCGTGTAAAGTAAAAAAAACAAATCCTAATGAATATCTCCGCACCACCTCTTTAAGTTATGAAGTTTTTAAGAGTCAGGTTAATTTATTTTTCTTAGATTTATGGGGCGGGCGGGGTAGAGTTGGTTTGGTTTTGTTTTGTTTTTGCATATAGCACCCTAAGAAATCTGAAGATTCTGCTCTTCGTCTAAAGAGATGGGAGAGTCAATCGCCGAAATCTACCGAGCGCACTCAGCGAATGATGGGACCGATAATCAGTGGCGTCACGAGGGTCAGCGGCACCCGGCGACACCCCCCCCCCCCCCCCCCCCCCTCGCTCTCGCGTGGCCCGCCGCGACTCCCCCCCCCCCCCCCCCCCTCCGCTCTCGCGCGGCCCGCCGCGACTACCCGCCCCCCCCCGTGGCCCTCCGTGACACCCCCCTGAGCGCATCACCCGGGGCGGTCCGCCCCCCCCCCCCCCCCCCCCCCCCTTGTGACGCCACTGCCGATAATATATACAGGGTGTCACAAAAAAAAATTTACACTTTTTTATTTTTATCTCGAAAAGAAACTAGGGATCGCCGAACGCTCATTCCCTGCCCAAAGGTAGCGCTAGAGGTCGCAACCAGATGCCAAAGTTTCAACCCGATCCGATACCTTATTCAAAAGTTATAAGTGATTTTCTGAAAATTTCAATGGGAAAATGGCGGCCAACGGAGTTTTCGAACGCATGGGGCTCTATGGCACCAGAAACCAAAAACGGGCAAAAATGGGCTCCATTTTCCCATTGAAATTTTCAGAAAATCACTTATAACTTTTGAATAAGGTATCGGATCGGACTGAAACTTTGGCATCTGGTTGTGACCTCTAGCGCTACCTTTGGGCGGAGAATGAGCGTTCGGCGATGCCTAGTTTATTTTTTCGGTGAAAAAAACCCTGTACATTTTTTTTTTTTTTGTGACACCCTGTATTTATAGACCCCGAAAGACGGTCTGCGGCGCGGTATATTGAGCGCGGTAAAACGTCACGTTTCAATGGCCACAGCGCTTTCTTTTACGGGCTTCCGATTTTTTAGAGTGCGAGATGTATTTGAAACAATATCCCCGGCCCGTGAAAACGACAAAGCTGGAAGACAGGATGTTCCATTTCTCCCTAAAGGCGAGGTTTTTTTTGTTTTGTTTCTTTTTGTTTAGCGTGCATTTGAAAGCGAGCATTATGTGCCAAAACTGCGCTGCATAACTTTTTCGCAGCTGCTCATGCGGCGTGCATTGTGAACGAACAACTGCCCTGACGAGTCGATAAGTAACGAAAAATAAATAAATAGAAAAACCGGCTTGAAGCGTTAAACGAGCGTTTCGAGTCCAACCGTATACGAGAATCGAAAAAGCCTTTCTGCTGGCACAGGCCGCCGACAGATGGCGCTACGTCACCGTCGCGAGCCGCCCGCCGATATAAAGTGTTTAGCCGCGTACTTATGCATCCACACATTCATACTGAAGGCCTTGTCTTTTCCAGCATGCGGATATATCCTGTTTATATAAATATGGGGATGTTTTAGTTAATGCAACGGGATCCTGGGCTTTTTTTTTTTTTTTTCTGTGCGTAACCGATGATAGCAAATGCACAAAAACGACGACGAGCGTCGGTGACGTAGCACTTTTTAGTGCTCTTCCATTGGCTCCCTGGGAGCATGGGCTACGCTTGGAGTTAAAGTGAAACGGAGTATTAGTACTGTCGCTTCTTTTTTTAAATATTTGACACATCATGAAAACAAACATAAACTCGTAGCGATATTTTAATGTGCTGCAATACACGTGATGAATACCGTACCCCTTTTCCGAACTAAAAACTACGATGTGTTCCGAAAATAAATAAAAAATTTAGTGTTTTGTTGTTTTTTACCGCAACCCCCCCCCCCCCCCGAAAAAAAAAAAATTACGCATTGTTGAATTTGCATTTTCCGCCCAAATGTAGCGAGAGGTCGGCATTTTAGGTCGCCATCACTCACTCTCACCCTCACGGCCACACTCACCTTAGCCCCTCACCACCCTCACTCTAAGCCCCTCACTCACCCTCACCTTCAGCCCTTCACTCACCCTCACTGAACCTCACGTCCCTCACGCACTCATGGCCCTCACTCCCCTCACGCACTCACCGCTCTCACACACCCCACGCTCACACGGTCCTCAGAGCCCTCACCGCCCTCACGCCTTGACGACCCTCACGACCTGACGTCCTCATGGTCCTCACTCACCCTCACACATGAATTTTTGGGATCCAGAAACTCACTCACCCTCACCTCACCTGTGAAGATGAGAGTGAGTGAGGGTGAGTGAGGGCCCTCATGAGTGAGGTTTGCCCAGGTATGCCCGTTACCCAATAATCAAACCGCACCACGCATCCGCGCAGCCAAATTGTTGCGAGGCAAGCGTCGACCCCACTTCCCGGGAGATGCCGCGAGAGGTCACAATGCCCGCTCGATCTCTCACAAATTCTCTACGCCTTCAAGCGAAATCAGGCCTTACAGATAACTAACTCATCGTCTTGCACAAGCACCACACGCAAACGAAAGCGCTTCATTCAGCTCAGATCCCTCACGAACTGATGTCCCTTGCTCACCTCACCGCCATGACGGCCTTTACACCCCTCACGCACTCACGGTCCTCGCACCCCTCACGCGCTCATAACCCTCGCGCACTCACCACCCCCACCATCCTCACGTCTCCCACGCACTCATGCCCTTCACACACTCGCTAGCCTCACACTCCTCAGGGTCCTGACGCCCCTCACGCACTCATAACCCTCGCGCACTCACCGCCCTCACGCCCCCCACGCCCACTCATGTCCTTCACACACTCACAAACCGTACAATACAAAAAAAAAAATTAAAAAAATAAACATTTTTTTTTTTTTGCCTTTACATGGACCGTGTCGATTCACGGTGCTCCGCGCAGACCGTTTTTTAAGCGTTTAAACATGTTATCAGTCCCGTCAATCGCGCTGCTGGCTCCAGATTGTAAGCGATTGTCTCTAGGTCCTTTCCGGGAGCGTGGACGCCCCGGATTTTTCTTAGAGCGTAAGCTGGGATCTTTCTCGAGTATTACGCATTTCGTCGAAATGATCCTCTTACGCAAGACAATTGTGCAAATACTGTCTAGACTCTAGATCACTGTACTCAAGTTGCTCCCCATCCACCTTGCTTCTTCCCTGGAAAACGTACGGTTAAGGTTACGAAATTGGTCGCGTCTTCGTTTCAAAACGTCGCCCGCCTACAGCTGCCGAAATTCCTTTGGGTCGTCGTGTGTGTATAGCTTTTATGTCGTTTACCCTTTTTTTTTTCTTGAGAACGCTTAGGTTGCAAAGTAACAACGAAGAAAGCTTAGTTCAACATCTTCAGAGGTAACGTCTTTATGCCTCGAAGAACATCGTCTTTCAACCTGTGTTTTACGGCTTGCATTGCGAGGACATCGAGACTAGAGCGAAATTCCCTTTTTGTCGGCCCTCCTTTTTTTTTTTTTTTGTGTGTGTGTGTGTGTGTGTGTGTGTGTGTGTGCGTGTGCGTGTGCGTGTGTGTGTGTGTGTGTGTGTGTGTGTGTGTGTGTGTTAATTGATTTGATAATTTAGCAAAAAAAAAATGTTTTATTAACGATGAAAGAGCGATGGCACAGGCGAGCTGGTATAGATTTACCATTATCTGTTTCTTTCTCTTCCACTGTTGGATTCCTTTCCTTCTCCAATCCAGTCTCAGGAGGCTATGAAACTGGTAATAAAACGTTTTGGCATATGGAACGTATAATACGCATCTTCCTGTTGCCCGTGTTTGGCAACGCTAAATTGCAGAGTTCTGCGTCACTGTATAGTGACACTGGCAGCTTAGGGCAAGGTGTGGCTCATGTTCGTCCTCACTCTCGATGCGTTCCGATTGGTTCTTCGACGCTCTTATCGGTTTACACTGCAATCGGTTTGGCTGTGGAGCGCTAATGAGATGTTGCAGCTACTCGCCACGCCCTCCGCCTCTCAAGTTTTTCCGCGACCATACATATGTGTCCGTCGTTTTGGGAGGTCGCGTGTTTGACAAGGGACAAAATGGTCCTGCAAGTCTGAAAAGGAGAGGCAAAGATATTAAAGTAAAAACAAAATAAAAGCGATATTGCCGAGGATGTTCGACACCACATGAAGCGTCTGTTTTGAGTTGTGTATGGAGATCGGGTAAATAAAAAAAAAAAATAAAAAAAACGCAGGTCAATGGAGAAACACAAATACGTGGTAGTAAAAAGGATTGCCGGGGCTTGAAAATTGAGACGCAATTTATTTGTTTTTCTTACTGCGTCTCCGATGTTCATTAAATTGGTTTTGTATTTTTTTAGTCATATTTGCGCGAACACCAGCTCGGAGCACGTGGAGCGAAAGCTCGCGCTGCAGAACCCAGGGATCCTGGGTTCAATCCCCACCCCTGCCCGTTTCGATCTGGATGAGCATCGTACCGGCGTGCGGTCGTGTATCACTACTGCGTGGTGCACGTTAAAGACCCCAGGCTAGCGGTTGTACTGCACTGGCCAAATTGCTCATCTACAGCTGGGAGACTCGTCGCCCGTTGAGGCAGACCAAAAGTTCTAGGCTGTATAAACATACACACACAACCCCAATAGTCATATTGGTCCACTCGTACCTTTTGGTCTTCCAATACCTGACCCTACCTCCAGTCAGGCACGTATCCAGGGGGGGGGGGGGGGGGGGTCCCATGGGGCCCGGCCCCCCCCCCCCCCCCCCGAAATCTTCCATTTTGCTGGGACCTCCTCTCCCCCCTCCCCCTCATACAGCATTTTGTCATGGGCGGCCCCCCCCCCCCCCCCGAAACAAAATCCTGGCTACGTGCCTGCCTCCAGTATTTAGGTAATCACGTATATCATAACCTTTAAGCTTTCACACACACAATCTCTCTCTCTCTTTCTCTCGTTCAGGACGTTTTCCTTCTTCTTTGCTTTCAATGTCCCCATCACTCTAAATAATTTCCCTCGATTTTACAACATTCTCTTTCGATGCTTCCTTCTATCTAAACAGCTCCCGCGTGTTTCGATTTCTTGCTTTCCATCCAAGTGTTTCAAGTCATACATTCTAATCTATCTATCTTTTCCTCTCTTTATTCTTCGCCTTCTCTTAGTCGTTTCTCTTTTTTTTTTTACGCTAGACTTTATTTTTTTTTTTTAAGTTTCTCAATTGATTCCTTTATTCACATCTTTACACTCCGCAGCAGTGTTCCTCGACGACACTTCTAAATACCGGCGTTTCGAGATGACACCGACTTGTTCGTGTTCATGCCTCCGTAGCTTCACCACGTCACTCTAGACTCCTGTCCTGCTTTCTCGTCCCCATCTTCCTACCCACGTCGGCACGTTCCTCCCTCGCACTAATGCCCTTTCGGAGGCTACGAGTCGGTGATTTTCCCCTAGATCTAGGGATTTCCGTCATCGCCTAGGGGCAAAGGGACATTTTTTGGAATCTAGGAATTGTTTTTTTTTTAGTGGGTTTCAGAGGGCTTTAGAGACACGTTCCTTCCCCTTTTTACTCCTCGTGGCGGCCGAGCGCAGCGGGAAGAAGGCTTCTTTGTATATTTTCGGGGACAGAGATAATCTCCAGGGGTAACAACAGCGATTTTGGGGGGCACACAAAGCTAAAGTAACAACGTTTAATTATGTAAAAAGGTTCCAACGAGGCAGATTTAACCTTTCAATGGCCACCCAACTACAGAAATCTGTTCTTAAGCTACTCCACAACGATGATCTCAATGTTGACGAAGTTAACAGATTTTCTGAAAATTCAGGAATATCTAGGGAATTTTCTGATAAAAATCGGGAAAGAAATGACCGATGAGGTTGGCAGCACTGCTACGAGTTAAAAGAATACTGACGAGCAAATATTCCGCTGTCCACTAGCCTGCCTTGCTCTCCCTTTCCACGTAATCGTGTAGGAACAACAACGACCCGCTGTCCTCCTACACTTTGTTCTCCCTTCCGCGGCTCAACAGTAACGCCGCCTGACAGCTCCACTGTCAACGGCCCGGCCTGTATCCCCCCCCCCCTCCTTCATTCATTTACGCTCAGGAGGCAGCCCAATCAGCTGTTTGCATAACACACCGTCGCCCGCAGCCGTATCGCGTCGCTCGGGTAACGCCGTCACCGAACCCTCGCCGTGCGCTGCCAGCGACCTTTCGGAGAAGGTCGGGGTCGGCATCCCGAAAAGGTCACCACACTGAATGAAAAGGGGGAAACAAAATCCCTACTCTTTCCTTTCTTCCCCACGAATCCGACAACAACAACGAAAAACAGATCGACCGAATGTTAAGCCGCGGCCACGCTGCTAATACGTCCTACGAAAGACAGTCTGCTGACATTGTCTGAGGCGTGTTTGTTCCTTGTTTGTCGGCCCTGTCACATTGGTCGTACAAACACTGTCTGCAGACATGTTTGAAGCATGCATACGTATCAAGCAAACAACGCTTCGAACATGCTTATGAGGCGTGACCGCAGATAATTCTGCAATCACGTCTGCAACGAACACTGTGTGTTTTGTACGATGTATGAACTACCGGTACGGCTACGGCTTTAGGTAAAAACCGGTGGATGGCGCACTTCGGTGGAAAGGTTACGAGGGGAAATGAATCGTAGCCCGAATGGGAAAGCCGAGAAATCCCGATAATGTGACAACTTCGAGTATAGTGAAAGGGTAGAGGGAGAGGAATTCGAGGAGACGTCGAGCAGACGACGACTTTCCCGAATGGGGAAGGAGAGAAAACAAAAACGCGTGGAGATGACGAGTTTTGGAGAATGGGGAGGGAGAAAATGACGCGAGGAGGCGACGAGTATCTCCAGTGGGGAAAGAGAAAAATTACTCGGGAGACGACAAGTATCGCGAATGGGGAAGGGGAGATTTTTCGAGGAGACGCCGAGCAGAGGACCCCGTCATTCGCCGAGCGCTCTCCATAGCTCGCAGCGATTGGCTTTCCCAAGTGCTTTGGCAGGAGAGCGGACGCTCCATATTTCTTAGAGTGAATCTTGGGAATGGGGGAGGAAAATGCAGCGAGGAGGCGAGGAATATCTCGAATGGGGAAAGTGGAAAATTGCTGAGGAGACGACAAGTATCAGGGTAAAAAAGAGAACAAAAACCTCCAGGAGACGTTGAGCAAACGACTATTCCAAAATGGGCAGGTAAAAAAAAAAAAAAAACAACGTAAGGAGCCAATCAGTTCTGCGAATGAGAAGCTGGAAAATCCCCAGGAGGCGACCAGTATCCCGAACGAGGAAGTAGGAAAAGTGCTGAGGAGTCGACGAGTATCACGAATGAGGAAGGGGAGAGAAAATTTTCGAGGAGACGCCGCGCAGACGAATATCCCGAATCGTAGAAAGGTGAGAAAAAAATGCTGCGGAGACGACGATTTTCGCGAATGGGGATGGGAGGGAAAAATTACCGAGGAGACGACGCGAGTATCCAGAAAAGGGAGGCGGGAAAAATCCCGAGAAAGTGACGTGGAACTCTCTTTAACCTTTTTGTCGGAATATCGATTTCGCGCGGCGGCTACGCAGTGCGTTCTAGCAACTGGAACGGGTGCAACGCACGGTTCACTGGAAATGCGTAGGAGTCAGTGAAGGACTCCTTTGCCGCATCGCGCGTGGGTGGGCAGAAACGAGCTCGCTCTGTCCCTGCGGCGAAGGTGCCAGCTGTGCTGCCCGTCTTCGAAAGCAGAAAAAAAAAAAAGAAACGAGAAAGAAAAACAAATTGAGAGCACGACGTCGTGACATTCAACAGTTGTCAGCTGACACTTTCCTAGGAGACTGACCTTTTTGGGGGGATGCTATGCAACATCGCTGAACTTTCATTCTCCGCCCAAATGTCGCGCTATAGAGGTCCGAACCAGATGTCAAATTTTCAGAACTTGCGTTGAAGAGCTGTAAGTTATTTTCTAAACATTTCAATGAAAAAAAAAAATGGGTCCGTTTTTGTTTATTGGCGGCAAATGGCTTCATTCAGCTTCATGCATTCGAGAGCTCCGTCCACGGCCATTCTCCCATTTAAAATGTCAGAAAATCACTCGTAACTTCTGAATCAGATAACGGTTAGTGCTGAAACTTTGGGGTTTCTGACCGCTAGCGGCTACATTTGGGCGGAGAATGAGCGTTGGGGGTTGCGTAGAGATACTTTGTTGCGGTGCACAAAACCCTGCGAGGTCTTTTTCTCACATCATGTATACTCACTGACTGCTTGAGAAAAGTAGGGGGTGATTTACTGCGTTCACGCTTCCTCAGCTCCGTGATTCGTCCTTCGGCGCTCTTACGGGACAATATAACCATTTATTTTTCTCCAAACAAAATATCTCTTATCTCTCTATCTCTCTATCTCTCTCTCTCTAAGCGCGCAGTTGTTCACGCCAGGTGTGAGCACTGCGCTTGCGCAGAAAGCAATTTCGTGTGAAGTGTCTGCGCATGCGCTGTCGCGTGACGTCAGAGGGTTGAGTTGGTCTACATACAGAGTCACACTTTCGGCCCGACCCCTACGACCTTTGTACACGACAGCTATGTTCTTTTTCACTGAAAAAAACCGAAGTAAAAAAAAAAGTTCGGGTTTTTGCGGAGCATTACTAATTTCCCACCTTTATGTAGAGATGGATGGATGAGACCCTTTGTATCGTGCGGTAGCTTGCGCCACCTAGCTCAAGTCTAAAAAACCTTTCAGCCTTTCCACTCTGGTGAAGAAGGAAGACCAGCGAAGCTGTACTATGGTGAGAATGAAGTAATGGCCGGCCGCAAGTCGGCAAGCCAGAGTGGATTTTGGATTTGGATTTGGATCTGTTGGCTATTTCCTTCTTAACGGGCGGAAACTACAGAACGGATAAGACTGGAAAGGTTGCCGGGCGATCTATGAGCGACGGCGGCAAGCAGACAACCGGCAAACACAACACTCTGGACAGCTACCGCCATCTATGAGCAACGGCGGCAACCAGAGTGTTGTGTCGACATTTGTTTGGTACCGGACACGATCCTGGGGAACCTAGCCCTTAAAGGCCGGTTCTCACATGAAGCGAAGCGCTGATGTAGCGCTCCTCACGTGCCGTCAGCTACTTATCGCCTGCCACGAGCAACAGTTTTGGTGGTGCGATACAAAGCTGGTTAACGCTCCGGTCAGCACGCGCTTAGCGCGAGGTTAGCGCTAAGCTTGTAGCGCTCCGCTGCATGTGGGAACAGGCCTTAACAGCTCCGCTGTAAAAGACAAACATAGCATTCCTCCCGCCCTTCTAAGCTAATTTTTTCCCCCTAATTATCACCAGGCAGAGTGGGAATAAGATATAGACCGGCGTTGTTCTGTTTCATGGACGCCGCCATGTTTGTTTATGCTGACGCCATGATACAGTAGGGTGGCTGCGCTTTTTTGCGAAACTTCGTGTTGTTTTTTTTTTAGAAACTTTTGCACATATCGTAGTGCAAGAACGTCAGAAATGCATAGTCACGAAGCTCCAAGAACAACACCGATGCCGAGAGTGCTGTAAAAAAGCACAATTTTTTTTTTTGTTTGTTTTATGCGCAACCCTTCTCTTCGCAAGAGCCTGAGTTTGAGATTAATATTTGGCATTGTTATCGCTGGGGGCTAGGATTTCGGACAGGGGGCTAGGATTTCGGACACCGGTTTATAAGTAGCTGATTATTAGATTACATATATGTTATCTTATCAAGTCGTACACGTTTTAAACGTCAAAAGCGTCGCTTCTTCCTCCGACATTCAAATCTTGTAAGAACTACTTCCCGCGGCGTATAAACAATGCGCAGTACTTCCTCTCTTTCTTGTATTTTTTCTTCTTTTTCTTTAGGCTGGAACTAGCATAGAGTACTAACCCCTCCAACACCGCGCCGGACACACGTCAATCAGAGAAAGACGTCAGGCGAGCGCGCAATCGCATAACCATATACGACACAGGTTGCTGGCATTTGCATGTGCCGCCCACAACGGAGGGGAACTGCGTCAATGAGCCGAGCGTACGCCCGCACGAGGCCTATCGTCCGCGCTACCGTCCTACGTCATTTCGCTCAGGGGGAGAGGGGAAAGGAAGGGGCGAGGAGGAAAAGGGAAGCCATGTTGTAACGTCACGCTCGCCTTCTAGGCGCAAACCGCTCCGACGTTGACGCTGCCATGACGACAGGCAGTGCCGGCGCGGGCGGTCTCGGGAGGCTGTAAACATTGGCGTTGTTTGCACTGATCTCGCTGGCGGGGTAGACGAAGGAACACGTGAGCTTTGAGTAGGCTGTTGTTCCGCGACCTGTTGAAACAAAAAAAAAAAAGGTAGAAGCGTGAAAAAATAATAAAAAAGTAGATTGTGAACGAGTTGCACGGTATTCAAAATTCAAATTCAACATTTTTTTTTTTTTAATTTTTGTGTAGATAGATTTTTTTTTTTTACTCAGTGCGATCTGGTGGCTTATAAATCAGTTTAACTTGCGACGAACTAATGGTGTTCATGAAACTATTTCATCGGGCACCGTCACTTTCGTACGTCAATAGCGGATGAAAATTGGTTCTTCGATCACCGCATAATTTTTTTTTCTTGATTTGTTCGAGTTTGGATGGTGCGAACTAGAGCCACTAAATGAGCTGCGCTTAGAGTATTGGCGTTCCGTTCCCCGACATTGTTGTGGGCGCCGCCATTTTGGCTCGTATGCAAAGCAGACGCAACTGTCGATCCTCATGATTCAAAAGTGCGACTTCCTCAGCATTAAATTCGGTGTTAGGAAGGTCACGTAATATTGCTTTACTCTTTCGCGAACTGTTTAAACATTTGTTTAGGGCGGAAAATCGTTTCTTGTGATTTCAGATAAAGCTTCAGATAACTGGCAACCATGATTTTACGACACAGTATGGCCAAGCGTCGTTACACTGAAGCGTAGCTTATTTAGTGGCCCTAGTGCGAACGTAAGAACTGACCGGTACAAAGCGGCGATTCATGAGCCTTCTGTTTAAATTTCCCCTATCAAAAGGTTTTAGAACCAAACTTGTGCCGCGTGATTGATTGAACCACATTCTGAAACAAAGGCTTTCGAATCCGTTGTATCTGATTCGTGCGTCCTGTTGTGCTGATTTCTCGAACGTAGAGGTCTCATATATCCTCTAGTGTCTTCAACTTTTTTTTCCTTCATCAGCCACTGGAAGGGCGTCATTAGTTTGACAAAAACACGACCTACTTTATACTTAGTATATACTCTATACTCTATACTCTATACTCTATACTCGTACTAAGTATAGAAGATTGCAAACAGGGCATCTGGCGGCCGCCATGCTCTTCCTCGTGTGAGCAAGCACGTGGAATTCCAGGCCTGCCAAGGCTATCTTCACGTGCATGCTGCACGCGCTTGCACGGATGGGGCACCAGCCGGGACGCCATGCTTGCAAACTTCTATAGGGAGAATCCACTGGCGGCCATAGCTGTTTGCGGGAACGTGCATTCCGCACCGTCAAGAGTGCCGGTCTTAGCAGCCTATTGATGTGAGCTCGTTCTGAGCATGCGCTCTAAACAGCACCCACAACTATGGCGTCCAGTGAATACTCCCTATAGGCATACACCGAAATGACGATAGTGATCAAAGTGGTCAGACTGGATTTCGTGAAGTTGCAACTCTAGTGTTGCGATGTAGCGAACTTCACGGAAGGCTACGACGACGACGCTGCGCGTGCAGATGGACGGGCTGTCTTTAGAATGCATTAGGGTGGATTAGACCCAGACGCCATAAAAAAGATTGTAATATTTTGTACATTTTCGCTCAATATTGGAAGATTCTGCCATACTTGGCGGAATCCCCGATTAGTCTGGCAACATTTCCGGGAGAATAAGAGACGAGAGTTTAAGGGAACCGTTTTTGCACAAACAATACGATACGATCGGCACTCCCGTATGGACTGCACATGCGCGAGGTCACTGCTGCCTTACCGTAGTCCAGTGTTCAAACCGTAAGCTCTGATCGCGTTGTCAAAGCGGCTGACATCAGAAGCGCCTCGACTCGTTTATAGAACGGCTGTTTCGCTTTGCGTAAAGGCTTGCCGAAACTTCAAAACCTGAATGAAAGCTTCCATGGTATTTTCTACGGACTTTTTCAAAGTTTTTCTCGCCGAATAAAGCCGATTCAAACTCATCGTCAAAAAGATTTAGCGCCACGATTGCCGCGAAGATCGTCTGCTCCTTTAGCAGACGGACTGTTCAGTCGCGGTAGGGACGCAACCGCCACATTTAGCGCTCCCATTCTGGCGAAATGAGACAAGATATGGTTAGTTCCACAAATTTGGCTTCAGGCTATTTCTGAAAAGGGAAATCTTTTCCTTCAGTTCTGTGAAATTACCTAACACCCCTTCTCCCAAGAAAACATTCCCCCTCTTTACCCATCCCCCTCTTTACCCACTTTACGAAGCCAATGCGCATTTTCGTTGCCAGGGGGCGCGACCTGCACTGATCGTCTGCAAACGCTGTCTTCTAAAAGCTGTTTCATGGAAAACGATCGGTCGGATCTTTCGATCCGAGGTACCGATCATTCGGTCTCTATCGACCGTGTTTTTTTTCCGGTTTCATAAACCTCTCTATTAAACACCCTTCATTGTGCCATGTCAGGCGCTCTGCTACCACTCCTCTCTGAGCACGTCATTGACGTGTCGGGTGAGGAGTGGCCATAGGGTTGGTTGGAGAGCCCCAGGGGGGTAGATGCCCACTCCTCCCAGCTGCCAGGGGCCATGGCGTGATTGGGGAGGGATAGGAGCGAATATTGTGGAGAGGGTAGGCTGTACAGTGGTCCATAATGTGTGAGAGTTGTGTGGGTAGTACATAATGAAAAATACACAGCGCAAAAGGAGATAAAGGGAAGATACACACCGGATAGAACAAAGCGCTGACTCGCAACTAGATATTTTAATAAAAGAAAGGGAGAAAGAAAAATTTTTTGTCACCATAAATCGCACGTGTAACCTTTGCCATGATGTGTGGTCGTTATGGCACGCGCTGGGCCTTTATAGTCAGTTTCATGAACTCTAACCCTTTGCTGGACAACGAGACAGAAGGTGTGCTGATACAACTTGCTCCTCCACTGTGGATGTAAAAAGTTTCCAGCACCTCTCGGGTTGTTTTGTCCCGGTGTTTTTCCATAACTGTGGTGGCATCAAAAAACGGTTCACGTAGACACTCTTTGCAGTAAAGTGGGTAGCCCGAACAGTATATATGGGCGTTTGGGGGAAATCGTGCGACCTAGAATATAATGTTGGAAGTGTGGGAAGTAGAAAGAGTGGGTTTGGATTCGTCTGATAATGGAGACCTCCGCCCCGTCAAGAATTTTGGACGAGCATGCAAGGGTGGTCTGCATATGTCTAATATCTTTGAGTGTGTTGCGCGTGTCTTTGCGTAGCTGTCGGCGATGTTCGTATGGGTTGTGCTCTTCAGGCCACAGAATGGAAGGTCCCGGATGTACTCTGCTCGGGAGCGCTTGTGAGCTCTTGAATTCCCTCCCAGACCCGTCCCCCCCCCCCCCCCCCCCCCCCTGAATCTTCTGCTTGCACTCTGGCTGTCGGTGCGGATGAGTACCTGCTTGATGTGGTGTTGGGGGTTGTGATGGCCTCCATGATGGCCAGCACCTCAGCTGCTATTTACGACGGAACTCAGGTGGGAGCGTAATGTCGATGCCCCGGCCTGTTAGACAAGTATTTAATCTCCAGCTATAGCTGGCATCGTTTTAGTAAACACCTACGTTTGTGGAATTCCGCCAGCTGTGGCGGAATCATGTCTTTACCTGACATAATTTTTTGACACAATAAAAAAATAGTGTATTCTTCAAGATGTCTGTCACATACGCGCCAGGCTGGAGGGGATCCCCATCAGTCTGGAAATATTAAGAAAAGGGAGGGGGGGGGGGGGGGAGGCTTGTGATTCCGCCAGATTTGGCAGAATCTCCGATTTGTCTGGCAACATTAATGGGAATTCTAATGGACTAGACGGAATCCCCTATCAGCCTGACAATCCCACCAGGCTTGACGGAATTCCCTATCAGTCTGGCAATATTAAAGGAGGATTCCGGCAAATTTGGCGAACTCCTCCATCATTCTGACAAAATCAACAGGAGATTTCTAAAGACTTGGCGGTATCCCCGACTAGTTTGGCAACACTAATAGGGAATCCACCAGACTTGGCGGAATCCCCCGTCAGTCTGGCAACATTAATGGGGGAATTCCGCCAGACTTGGTGGAATCCCCCATTAGTCTGACAACATTGATGGGGGAATATGCCAGCCTTGGCGGAATCCCCCACCAGAGCTGTGACATGGCACAAGCTTGTGGATGCGTCCCCCAAATGAGGTTGCCGTCGGTATTCTCAGTGCTTCATGTAAACTGGGCAACAAAAAAAACAACAACAAGAGTGTAGTTCAAGTTTGAACTTGAACTCGACTTTGGTGATGCAAACTTTTTTTATAATATGCGCAGAATGTAGATACATACTCTAACTAATTCTGCACATAATCCTGCACGTAAATAGACAGTTACTATGACGTAGACCAAGCTTTTGAATGGCCTCCCCCAAGAAGGTTGCCGCCTGAGTTTTCAGTCATTCCCTCCCAAGTTCAGCAACACCGTCGGCCGCCATAGACGTTCCTCCCCGACCGCCGTCAGGGACGTGTGTTGGCCCTTCCCGAAGTTTCATGTAGTTTCCTCCCTACGCGTTACGCGTCTGCGGCCGGTCTTGCTGACGCATACTGCTGAGAAGCCCGACGGCCTTTGGGGAGGGCATTCAAAAGCTTCCATAATAGCTGCCTTAATCGATTCATGATTATGTGGAAAAGTTGCTACGTTCTTTGTGTATTTATTTACTTGTATGCGTCTATACCTGCTGTGCCGTTAGGCATTATGCTACTGCAGAAGGCACAAGACACTACGAGCCGTCGGAGACAAATGCAGGGCTGAGAGCCACTTCCGCCCGGACGAGGCCAAATGCGAATGGGACCAAATGCGAAAGGGTCCACATGTCAACGGGACCAAATACGAAGGAGATCCAATTCGAATAGGCCCAACTGCACACACACAAAAAAAAGGAAAAATGGAAGGGATGTGTTGCGAAGGTTCAAACGAGAATGGGGCGAAATGAGAAAGGGCGAAATTTCGATGTGATGTTTCGGGATACACACGAGATGAGAATGTGGCTCAAAAAGTGGTTTTTAGCCCCTCCGGTCGCAAGCAGTCGCAAGTGTGTGAACCAGCATTTACTCTCTACATAACACCTACTTGTCCACAGCTTTTTGTTTCTTTTGTCAGCGTCATATAATTGTTTTTGTTTTCTTTTCTATAATGTTAGGCTGTGCTTGGAAACCCACCTCACAAGTTTCCATGCGCCACAAATAAAGCTTATTTTTGTTTTGCTCGTTGGAGTTGTTTTGGAGAATTCTATACCCACGTGCACGTTCAACAAACAACAAAACAAAAAAACACCCTTGTACGCGCGGTAGGTTGGGCCTCGGCTTTCATCTCTAACTGCCTCTACGGATAGACTGAATTCACCGTTGATGAATGGTTGAAGCTTTTATTTCGGGGCGAACGCTTCCGTTTGTTTATATATACATATGGATTCTGTTTTTATGTCATGCGCTGCAAACGGAAGGAAAAGAAACCCAAAATAAGCATAGGTGATCTTGAGAAATGCCATGTGGGTTTATACCCAAGTTGCTTAAGGTCTCAACTCGGGTCTTTTGTTCCCTTTCTATTTTTTTTGCTGGGAACTATTTTTTTTTTTTTGCATTCAGACTTTCTTTTCTTTCCCCATTTCGTTTTTATACGGCACAAATGTAACGCACTTCCTCATACTTGAAATGAACCAAACTTTTTGCCCGGGGCACACTTAATGAATGCGGGTCAATAGCGTAATATACTAGAGCGCCATTGAAAAAGATTACATGATTTGTCCAATAAGCATATCAGTCTCACAAAGAGAATGGGATTATTGGTTCGCAATCTTTACTGAGACTCGTCATTGACTCACCACTAATTTTTTTACATAAATCATTGGAGGCGCGGTTTGCCTGAAAACAATCGGACGTGCATTTATTTTATACCTTTTCCCTGTTTTAAAAGAGCAACACTCTGATTTCAACCTATCGCTTCCTCGAAAAATGATGCCGAAATCGCTGATGTTGCTACGCTGACTCTCGACGAAATTCGTCAGCATTTAGCGCGGGGTTCCGACTCGGCGAAGGATGGGAATTCCAGCCTCGCACCGGTCCGCCTGCTGTTGTCTTCGGAGAACTAGTCTGTTCTCCAAAGTGTCGGCTGTTTCGGATGCAGCTAGCTCAGCCTCCCTCGGTCGCCGCCTACGGATCCGCATACTGCTGTTTTCGAGGAGTCAATCCTTCCTCCCGGGCGTCGGCGATTTCGCGCAAACTGCGTCGTCGCTGGGCCTCGGGTTTACGTTGTCGCGTACGTTGTGCATACCAAGAAAAGGAAACATGTACCAACTCCCCGGTACCATCGTAAGAGGGGTGCGCGTCAACAGTGGTGCGTCATGGGGAGCTTGCGAGAGGACTCTTTCCTTCTTACGTAAGAGGAAAAGGGGACGTAACGAGCGAACGAACGTAGCGAGAGAGCACGGCGGGAACCGCGCCGCGCGAACTCACGAGACCAGTCCAGTCCAGTCCAAACCAAAGACGGCTGCTTACACCAGGGCAATAAATGCTAACGGATTTAAAAAGTAACGCGTGTCGTGGTGAGACGCAACGAGTATAATTGGGGCAAACGAGCGCCTTTTTATTCGGGCAACTAGCCCCGATGATGATGATGATTTCAGGCCCTGTACCTAGCGCCACCGCGTAACAGAAACAGCCTCGAGCCATTTTTTTTTTCTCTCTATGTCAGTCTCTCCTGAGACTGACATAGAGAGAAACGGGTTTTCCCCCCGGTCATTCCGGGGGGAAAAGCTCCCCCCGGAATGACCGGGGGGAGCTTTTCCCGCCAAGAATCTCTTATTCCATAGTCTGACTAGGACTCGTGCCCCAGTGCAATTCAGCAGCACAAAAACAAACTCTGTACGTTACTACATGGAAATATGGAAAATGCTATTGATAACGATCAAAATGAGGCACACTGTACACGAATAACGGTTCTAACGTGACATATTTAGTGTAATATGTTATGCTAAATCTAGAAGGCCATATTTAGAAACGGCTTTAAATCTGTGTATCATGTCGGAGCTATTATTCATTGATATTATTTTTGGGCCGGTGATTAGTAGCCGTGAAATTTGATGAGATGTCTTTGGTTCACCATTATTAACGTGGGCTCTTGATTGGAGGTGATGCGTGGGGCGCAAAGTGAATGGTGATGTTTTGTTGGTGTGATTATCCTGTATGTATTGTATTTAGCGCGAGTGTGGTAGCGTGTGTGAGAACGTATCTGTGTATGTTTACGCGAACGTGTGGTGTTCACTAAACCGATCGTTAGTTTCCAATCTTCAAAACTTATCTTTGTCCTGTTTCTCAGCCAGCTGAACAAGCTGCTTCGGTCATGCATCGCTGACCGCTGTGTGGTGAGTAACATTTCCTAATTCTCTGAGCAGAAAAAAAAAAAAAAAACACGAACATTTCATGTTTTGCACCGACTTTGGGAGTTTTTTCTTTCTTTTGTTTTGATGCACACACATAAATGTTTGTGTTAACGTTTTTCAATATTCTCGAAGCGAGTTTTCCAATGACTTGCAACCATGATCATTGATATATGCTCACGAAGCGAACGCGTTATATTAGTGCTCAAACCAGCGGAAAGAAAATGTGCCCGAATATTATTGTTAGAGCTTTTAGGGCGCTGAACTCGAAAGAAAAGTTCGTTTATTTCGCGTCGATTGCAGAAGCACTTAGCATAGGTGGCTTTTTTAGCTATCAAGCGTTGGTACGGATTCTTTTCCAATGTGATGCTCATCATAGCTACCCGCCTGAGGCTATAATTCCATGGCGGGTTGTGGCCCACACAATTTAACAGTTTGATAGAAGGGCGAGGGGGAGGGCGGGTAATCCAGCGAGTCGGTAGAACAAACGAGCAAAGAGACCCAGTAATCATGTGATATCCGAGTAAAGAGATGCGACAAGTCAAAAGATCCAATGTGGGTCAAGAGGCCTAATGAATGAAGAGATCCAACCTAAGTCAAGAAATCCAAGTAGGTGATAGAACTAACCAGTCAAGAGATCCAATATTCACGCGAAAACGAAATCAAGATTTGCAGAGATTTGCATATTTTCGATTAATTCCCAGTGATCACGTATCCCTCGAACGTGAAGCTTCGTTCACACACTTGCAACCGAGTACGACCCAGAGAGATCACAAGACCGGTTTTGAAGCCTCTTGCGACGGCGGAGCTAGGACCTGCTCCGCAGCAACTCATCCGGTTCTCCGCCGTCGCAATAGGCTTAGAAACCGCGGTCTTGTCTCTCTCGGTCCCACTCGGTTGCAAGTATGTGCAGCGCGCTTTACTCATAATTACAGTGTTGGCGGTAACGAGTTACAAGTAACGGCGTGACCGGTACCGCGTTACGTTTTCAGTGACACGTATAGTAACGTACTCTTTCCCTTTGAAAGCGGTACGGCCAACGTATTTGCGTTACTTATTTCAAGTAACGGGTAACGCCCGTTACGTCTTCTTCCCGAGGCGTGAAAAAAAAAAGTACACTGAAATTGTTTTTGTGTTTCTATACTACGTTTCACCTCAAGTCCAGACGCAGACACGGAACGAGCTGTTGGGACCGATCAGAGAGCGCTCAAAAGCGCACCATTATAATGTTCGTCATATTTCTGTACGTCTTCTGTCATCGCTGAACCAATCATAAACAGAAGAGACCCAGTGACTTGCACTTTTGATGCTGCTCGATTACTTCCATTAGCCCGTAGCGTCGGATGTGTATAGGCGCCAAGTAATTAAGTATTGCGCTCATTTCACTTGCCCTCGAAATTGTGCCCGTGTTTTCCCCACGCAAAAAGTCCCACTTTAGAAAAAAAAACAAAAAGAAACGACGCCCACGCCTTTTGTGTCAGTGTCGAAAAACGCCGTTACCGTCAGTTTATAAATAAAAAGTAACACAAAAGTAACTTGCGTTACATTTTATCGGTGACGGTAACGTGTTCCTTTTATCTTGAGGTAACGTGGGTCGGATCGGTAACGCGTTTCTTTATTTTTCAAGTGACGAGTAGCGTATTTCCTTACTTTTTGTTTTTCGGTAACGCCTGCGACACTGCTCATAAGGTAACCCCCCCCCCCCTCCCTCTTTCAAACTATCTCACATAGCTACGACCTTCCCTGGTATGAAATGGTATATTGAGTATATGCAGAAATATGTGGATAAAGAACTCTCTGAATAACATGTTGAATCCATGAAAACTAAAAAAAAAAAAAACGATCCTAAATATGCTTCACTGACAATTAACGCGTCACTACATTTTATGCGGGTCTGCAATAAAACACGTGGACGTAGAAAAAAAAAAAGAATGCCATTATTTTTTTATTGTTTTTGTTACGAAGCTCACGGAAACAGAAGAAACAGCAACACGGATATCTCGACGGGTTCGTGCGCGTGCGTACATGAGCTTCATTCCACGTGCCATACGCGGGAAAAAATTCCCTCCAGCCGGGGAATTCCCGCTCTGTAATGTTTTCTTCTTGTCCGTCGTTTCATGACCTCAAAAAAAAAAAAAAATCTATAGCACAAAAATCGAAAAAAAGAAAAAAAAAACACAAAGACAAAGGTTTACAAAACTCTTATTCGAAGACAGAGATAGAAATGTGTATAGAGGAAAACGTAGAAAAATGTATAAAGCGGAAAATGTATATAGAGGAAAACGTTGGTATAAATATATGAAGAAAACCGGGCATGGCGCCAGGGCGTCGCGATGTTTGCAAACACAGCGCACGCCGTCTCGCCGGCCACGCCCCCCTCCCTTTCACGCGATTTCACGGCTCGTTCCGGAGGATGACGTCATCGTACACCGCCATATTGGGGCCGGGCTGGAGTTCCGGTGGAGCGAACAAAGGCGGGAAGATGTACGAAAAAATTGCCTTACGTCATCCCCGCTTAGGCAAGCACTCACGCACGCTTGTTCCCGGAACAATAATCGGGCCGCGTGACGTGATATTGAAAACGCCCGCCCGTGTGTGAAGTGAAGAAACTGACCTGCGCGTAGTACAACACGAAAATAGACATCCTATTTTGGCGTCCCATGCAGGGTGCGGCCGTATAAAGTCTAACACATTTGGCAGGCCTTGCAAAATTCGAATTCCAAACATACAGATACCTGAAATTGGGCACGCGGACGTCGTCTCGCCAGAAGTTTTACTTTTTTTTTTTCTTTTTTAGTGCTCGATTCTGAGCTAGTGAAATATTAGAAATGAAGCAAAATCGAAGGCCGTGTATTTTTTTATGTCCTATACCAATTGGTGGCTTGCCGAACATGCCACCCGGCATCTGAGCATACTCAGTGGATATCAGACTCCGCGCATGCGTCTCTCTCAGCCCAATGACTCGGCATTTGTTTTCCCCTGAATGATAAAAAGTGAAAAAAGAGAGGTGACGAAATTGAATATCCTAATGGCTTAATTGTTGTCGGACGATGGCAAGACGTCGAGAGGAAGGCGGAAAAAAATAAAATAAAAGAGGGCTGACGTTCGTCTGCTACCAGGGTCAAGCGAGGAAGTCGTCTGCTAACTCGTGGAAACGCGTCGTCTGCTAAAGACGTCTAGTCCCGAGGACGTCATGCGGCTCGTGCGACGGTCGATAGAGCTCGCTATATTTGGGGCTGTCGGTTTTTTTCCGGAGGAAGGAAAAGCCCTGTAGGCGCGCTGTTTCGAGAACCAAGCTAGCGCTCGCAATACGCACTAGGTTATTTATAGTGGTAATCTGTCCCGCTTATAACTGCCGCGCGTGTGACCCTTTGCTTTTCTTTTTTTTTTTTTTCGCAGACGACGCAGTCTTTTTTTTTTGCGCTTTAAGGTCAATGTCGGCCCACTGGCCGCACTAAAAAGGAAAATATTCCGCCGGACTTATGTTTAGAATTTTATATACTAGTATAGATATATATAAATTGGCTGTAGCTTTTATCTTTAAAGTCTTACAATCCATGGAATCCACGAATTAAAAAGTGATGGTCTAAATTTGTTTAGAATACATTAAACACTTGTTTAAGAGAATAAAGGCTGAGTGTCTACCTCCCCGCCTCCGCTAGTAGAAAAAATATATAACTCATATGGAATATAGTATACACATTTTCCACAAAGGCGCAGCCATCTTAAATGTCGTCCCTTTTGGTATGCGGTAAAACATCGTTTCGATCTCTCCACGCCGCTGGAAGGAGCTTACGAAAAATGCGCGACAGTCACAGATTCTTGTTTTGCCTCACCTATATTTTCTCGCATATATCAGGTTGAAATGTTTTATTATTTTTTCGTCCCGCATACCAGATAAGGAACCCACGTGACTGACAACGACAGAAAACAGAAAACGTCTATATATCCCACGATAGCGTATGGAAGAACCACGTGATATATATTACGCAAATCTCTCGATTAAGGAAAAACGCGCAGGTTAATTTTACGTTTGGAGATGGTTGTCCACCACACTATTATAATCCCATCAGATGGCGGATTGTTTCCGTACACTTGTCCGTGATAATATTTATAATTAGCGAACTTTTAAATAAAGTGACCCGTGGCGCACAATAACCGACAATCTTTTTTGTGTTTTGAGCGTATTGGCGACTTCACTGAAATCGACGGCATCTGGCGGTTTGAACAGAAAACTGTTGCGGCAGCTTCGCTCGCCAGCTTTCTCGAGCGAATCAGATTTCCACAGCGCCCGGCGCTCTAAAGGCGAGGCCGTCATAGTAGGCTCAGAAACACGGGGCGAAAATCGCCAGTAGGGCGGGTATGAGATATGACAGGTTGTCTTAAATCACTTAAAGGGACAATGTCATCCCCCAAAATTTTATCTTGATTTTTTGCGAGGCGATTTAATATGGTGTCAGAAAACTACCCAATCAATGTTTTGCTACACAGTCACGAATATTTTTTTTAGTAAAGCCAAAAAACGCAACTGCTCTAAACCGAAACACGAGCACGGAGGAATGGCGCGAAATGTCGACTAGAGAGGAAGGAGAAATATGGAGGGGGATAGAGTTACAAAAAGTCACGTGGGCCGTGCGAATTAGAAGACGGTTTTAACATTGTAATGGTCAAGCAAAACAAGGGGAACCTTTCGTTCGCAGTAATGCAGCCAGTCGACTCTAGATCATAAAGATGGCTTTCAATTTCCCCGCTACAAAGACACTCCCCAGGCTCGAAGTCGGGCAGCACCAGGCATGGCCATATTCGCACCTGCGAAGAAATCGTACGCATGCACATTCAAGACCAAGAACGCACCTCGCGCTTGACGTTTGCGCGTTTTTCAAGCTTTTACCAATTCGTGTTCGTAAGACGCCGATCAGTGGGGGATCCAAGGGGGGGGGGGGGCCGACGGGAGCGGCCGCCCCCCCCCCCCCCCAAAACGGAGTTCTGGATCCGCCCCTGACGCCGATTCGCTGGTAACGCGAACGACAGTTCTCAAGCACGGGTCCCACGTCCGCCAGGCGAAAAGAGTGAGCGCGACTCAAACCGGCCAGTTTTCGATTGGCTGTTTTCGGGAGGAAGAAACCGGAATTTTGAGCCGCAAATTGTGTTTTGGGTAGCTGGGCTCTTACATATCATGTACAAATAAAAAACATGGGTGAGCATAAGTTTTTTTTTTTTTTTCCAGATTGTTCGTCGTGTGTCTTTCATGTGGCATTATGGAATATAGGGCGTTCTATGAATGTTTTTTTTTTTTTCAGTGTTTCTTTTTTTAACACAGAGTATGTTTGCTCAGCCGAATCCCACGAGAAATCGTCAAGAAGAACCGTCACGTCAATTTCCCCGGCAATCATAGCGAGGAAATTATTGCCACGTGGCATCGATTTCCCCTCTAAATTAATGACTCGACGTGGCCGCATTATGTTACTCCAGGTCTGGTGACGTCAATGAATGAAAGCTAATATGCGTATTGTGGAAGAATACAACGACAGTATCGCCACGAAGCATTTCGTCGAGGGGTTTGGCTAAATGGAAAATATCGGCGGTAGTATGTACAGTGCTCAACAAAACGAAACGAGCCAGCGGATCGCGTGGCCTCGCACAGAGTTATTCTACCGATGCCTACAGTAATTAAAAGGCGGAGCCCTATGGTTACTCTACGCTAAAGGAATTGAATATGTATATGCTTGAGCAAGTGCACTTGTTCCTTAAGCGGAGCTATCTGCAGTAGTAACTCTATAGCGAGGCGAAGCGCTCCGCTGGTCATTTCTGCTTCTTTGAACACTGTACGCTGCTGGTAAAGTAGTTGGGTTATCCATGCACTTCGAGCATATGTGGATTCTATTACTTCCTGGAGACCCGCATCTCCGATGCATCCTGACGTCAAACGGACTACAGTATCACTCACTCCGCGGATCCCCTGCGAGCAGCTAACATGGACTTGGCAGTTAATAAACCTTCCCCGTGCGCAACGTGTGCTGCACCTGTAGCCGTATTCCCGTGTGCGGGACAGCCGCAGGTGTAGGGTTCACTTCAGGCCGTGTCGACGGCGCATGTGTTGAGCCGATCCGGCAACGCGGCAGACCCGATGACGCGAACGGCGTAGGATTTATCAAGAACAGATATGGCCGTCTCCTTATCGTTTGCCGAACCTCGCGTAATTTTTCTGAAGTCCTCCACGACCCCCTCGCTCGTTCGGGAGAGCCTCGATGTTGCCTCACGTAGATGGAGATACGGTACTCCACAAACCTAACGCCCCGGTCACATGCACTGTCCGTACGTCATACAAAGGGAGACGCGGTTCACTGCGGACCTGGTGGCGGCGGAATTACGTCTCAAACGTGTACGAAGCCTTTGTACGTGTGTACGCTTTGAACATGTCTGTTGACGGTTTTTGTACGACCAATGCTCTTAACACGCCTCGGACAATGGCTGAGGGCTGTCTTTTGTATGACATATTGGCAGTGTGACCGCAGCTGAACGCCGCCACCCGGTTACCCGAAAAGCGATCACTGCGAGCTACTCAAAGCTGAATCGGTCACTGCAGCGGAGGATGTCTACCCCGGGCTGGGTTGCGAATTTCTGACGGGAGAATGAAAAGTTCACCGCGTATATACATGGTTCGACGGATCGCGACTCCAATTCACCAAAGGTGGCGCCACTCTTTTACCAAGGTGGCGGTTATGGTGAGGGTTCGGAGAGGCGTGCCGGTATACCGTTGTTGCTGAGCCTGTCGAGTGTGCTGGATTCACTGAGCGACACAGATTATGCCCGCTTATACGGCGAAGCTAGGGTGTTATGAGCGCAAGTCACTTCTTTCTCCCTGAAAACGAAAACGGTGTTTGGTGTAATCTTTACGCCAGGAGGCACGTTTTAATTCTGGAACGAAACCGAAACTAACCTCTACAGGGTGTCATATGTGTCACATGTCACATCTCGCATGTGCGCAAAGCCGATTGAGGCGGACACCTTTACGTGCAGGACATGTGCCGGCGCCGAGCCCGTACGCAGTCAATTCATTGCCAAAGCTCCTATCAATGCACATGGTATTCATAGAAACGCTACGTGCCCAATCTGGTTACTTCTCGGCGCCCATGTCTGCCCTGATTTTACTGTGCACTGTTTCAGAGAGCGCAAATGGTTTCACGTTCGCTTGTAAACAAAGCAAACTTGGTTTCAGTTTACTCGATGGTCTCTTATACCCTTGTTACACGGGCGCACTTAACTGCAGTTACGCTAAGCCACAGTTAGCGCACAATACTTGCGGACAACATTCTGCGGCTATGCAGTCAAGCTATTGGCGAACGTGCGCTTGAGCATTTTGAGCACCCATCAAAGCAGTGCACACGTGCTCTTCACTTCTTCTGAAATAGCTGTCTGAGAGTATAGTGCGGTAACTGTGGTGCCACGTAACAGCAGTTAAAGCTGAGTTAACCACGGTATCGTCACGATATCCAGCGGTATCGTCACGACAACAACGCTATGAGCACTATTCTAATCTCGCCAACTCCCGCTAATTGTCTTCGTCCATCGCTGGGATTTTTTTTCCGATATGCTATACTCACTTTTCCTTCAGTGGTGCTTGACGTGCTTGCGGAAGCGCCGGCAGTATCCACCGTTCGTGGTTTCGGTTTTTTCGGATTTGGCTCGGCTACAACACCGGCAGTGAAGTGGTCTTCTCAAACAGCTCGCTCCCCCCTCAAAGGCCAAGTGAGAGCGTTTCTCAGCGGCCATTGGCGGCGCCCTCAGAGTGATCGACAGGACTCGGCAAAGTTTCAGCAAAGGCTCGCTCCAGAAGCGAGGTGTGCGCGCAACGTTTTTTAGATGCGCGCGTCCTTTTCGGACTCGTTCAGACGGCGCAACCATTTCGCGAAACTACATTTCGCGACACTAGATGCGCGAGAAAAATGCGTCGTGTGAACAGGCCTTTAGATAATGAGACTTCCCGAGCTTTTTGCTACGGCGTCGAAAAGCTCACTCCATATTGTTTCTGAAAATGGCCTCCTCTAAAACGGCACCCTTTGAAAACGTTGTGAAAAACTGGCACTCTTCTCTGAAAACCGGAACTCTCTGTGGGGCCATATTTTGAAAACTGGCACGCTTTGTAAAGGGGCGGTGCAACGATATTCGCTTGAAATGTTTTTCACTTTACACGAGTTCACTGGCACTAGTGTTACCCAAGTATACTCGCACGCAATGCCACTGGCCAAGAAACTCCTTTGTTGCGGTGTAAGTTCAAAAACAAAAACAAGCGCTTTTTTTTATTTCTCTTTTGCAAAACTTGATGACGTAGCTGGGGGTTCGCAGGTACGTCATCAAGCTACCCCAATGACGATACAGTGATGTCTCGTTAATGTGGACACCTCCATTCCCGTAAACAATCGTCCACAATGTGAGTTGTCCATAATAACGAGACAAAAATGCATGTATTTTCCCAGTTTGTCCCCTAAAGTGGTGTCCATATAGCGGGGTATCCATATTAACGGGGTCCATATTAACAAGACATGACTGTATTTGAATACGGCTGATAGATGGAACCCGAGCATTGCGTGGGCACTAATTTTGGGCTCGTGATAATCGATAACTCGGCAAGCATTTGGGTAGTGGCCCGTGCCATTGCCCTTGTCCAGTCGCTGCAATGACCGAAAATAGCCGAACCATAAAACTGTCTGGAACTACAGTGCGTGTCCTTTGCTTTGCCTTCCCCAGCTCGTGGCTGTGATCAACATTGGCGGCGCAGAATCGGCTCCAGATCACGTGGCCGCTTGTTCTGGCTGCGAGTTGAGAGGGAGAACGCTGCTCGTTTTTCTTTTAATTTTTTTTCTGCGACTTCTATTGCGTGTGGTGAAAAACGATCGCGTGTTGCATAGGTCATTAGCGTCAGGAATTCGTTTTAAGCGGTATTTGCGCAAAGTACAAAAATCGTTACATTGCCCCATTAAGAAACGGTTATCTCAAACACAGCACTGGCAAAAACCAGCGCTCTCTGAAAAGGCAGCACTGTGAAAAAGCAGCACTGTGAAAAAGCAGCACTGTGAAAAGCAGCGCTGTGAGAAGCAGCACTGTGAAAAATCATCACTGTGAAAAAACAGCACTGTGAAAGGCAGTATTGTGAAAAACAACACTGAGAAACAGCACTGAACAACAGCACTGTGAAAAGCAGCGCTGTGAAAATCAGCACTGTGAAAAGCAACACTTCTAAAAACATCACTGCTGTGAAAAAACAGCAATGAGAAAAAAAAAACACTGAGAAAAACAACATTGAGAAGAAAGAGTTGTGAAAACAGCACTGTGAGAAACAGCTCTATAAAAGGCTACGAATACTTGAAAGGATAAAACATCGAGGACGGGGACAGAAACGGGATTTCTTCCATGAAAAAAAGAAGTCCCGTTTCCGTCCCCGTCCTCGATGTTTTATCCTTGCAAGTATTTGTATCTATTCACCTACACGCTCGTTTTTTGAATTATAAAAAGCTGCATGTGAGAAACGTGTATGAGAAACGCATATAAGAAACAGCACTGTGAGAAGCAGCACTGTAAGAAACAGCACTGTAAGAAACAGCACTGTAAGAAGCAGCACTGTGAGAAGCAGCACTATGAGAAGCAGCACTGTGAGAAGCAGCACTGTGAGAAGCAGTACTGTGAAAAACAGCGTTGTGAGAAACAAACTGCGTTGTGAGAGACAAACAGCGTTGTGAGAAACAAACAGCGTTGTGAGAAACAAACAAACAGCGTTGTGAGAAACAAACAAGCAACGTTGTGAGAAACAAACAAACAGCGCTGTGAGAAACAAACAAGCAGCGTTGTGAAAAACAAACGAGCAGCATTGTGAAAAACAAACGAGTAGCGTTGCGAGAAATAAACAGCGTTGTGAGAAACAAAGAATCAGCGTTGTGAGAAACAAACAAACAAGCAGTGTTGTGAGAAACAAACCAGCAGTGTTGTGAGAAACAAACAAGCAGCGTTGTGAGAAACAAACAAGCAGCGTTGTGAGAAACAAACAAGCAGCGTTGTGAGAAACAAACAAGCAGCGTTGTGAGAAACAAACAAGTAGCGTTGCGAGAAACAAACAAGCAAGCATTGCAAGAAACAAGCAGCGTTTTGAGAAACAAACAGCATTGTAAAAGAGCGGGCAAACAAAAACAAAATAGCGAAACTGTCTGAATTAGGGGAGTGTCTACCCAGATCTTCCTGCCATTTCCTTTCAAACACATAAATCACAACCGTTAAAAAAAAAAAAAAAAAAGTTGGGCCCGTCCGGGATTTGAACCCGGGACCTCTCGCACCCAAAGCGAGAATCATACCCCTAGACCAACGGGCCGCGTGCATTCTCGCGGCTCTTAAAAGCGACGTCCTCCATCTGCTACCTTTTTTCTTCCCGCTTCGTTTTACGCCGGCGGAGCCGTTGTTCCTGGCCAGGCCCGGCCCGGCTTCCGGTTTTCAGGGCCTGGGTCACTAACCCCTCACCGGACAATATAATCAGTCGCCCCTTTAAACCGCAGTCACATTTGGCTCATATATCCTACAAAAAACAGTTAGTAGACACTCTCCGATAAGTGTTTCTTCCTTGTATATGCCGGCCCAGTTACGTTGATCTATACAAAAAGCAGTCTCCGGACCAGGGTGTCGAACCGGAACCCAACCGACCCGAAAAGTGGAACCGAACCGTTATTTTTAGCCGATCCGGAACTGAACCGAACCGAAATCTTCGCCACCATCTTGAAACTGATCCGGAACTGAACCGGAAATCGTTATAACGGTAACCGGTTCAAAACGGTTCATGCTCATTTTTTTTTTCTTTTTTCGTATCACTAAATTAATATTTGAGAATAAAAAATTGGCAGTTGTATTTCTAATGTATTGATCCAGATCGTCTACATACAGAATTGCGATGCATGAGAAATTATGGGTTTTTCGTGGCGCTTTTGCATTGACACTATCATTAATCGGATGTCACGTGGTCACGGAACGTCAAGACATGCTGTCAAGTAATGTCACGCCACGTAGGCCCTGTGACGTCACTCGATGTACTCACGTGACTCACTGCGTCAAGTCGATGAAAATTGAGAACGTCACTAGATTTATTCCCGTTGTTGACACCGTGACGTCTCATGACATCACGACTTCGCACCGCAAGTCATGTTGCACCGTGACGTACTCTATTGTCATGAGCCCGAGCCGAGTGCTAGGGTTCATGACAATCAATATCGCCAAACATTCGCGTAATGGCTCGTGTTCAATTAAAGATGAGAATAGCCGAACTCTAGCAATGTCTGAAGCTCAGCCCATGCCCTATGCTTTGCGAACCCCAGCGCATGACTATGTGAAGGCATATAATTAGCGTCAGTTCACGTGTCCGCTTAGTTTAATTGCGGATTTAGGAGGGGGTTTCTTTCCTTTATTTGTTTCTGCGTCTGCCATTGCGCGGAGAAGAAAAGTAATGGGTGTTATTGCGAGTTATCAACGTCAGGGATTAGTTCTTCGCGGTATTTACTGAAAGTACGAAAATCGTTGGACGACCAATTTTACATGCACACATCCTGTGGCACCCAAACATGTTTTCGTTGTTGCTGAACTGCTTCAGATAGTTTTCCCCGAGAATAGAAGCATTACAATGACTAAATATGACTTATTAATCTGACGTTACATAGAACTACAACTGTGTACGGGAAGGCTGCTTGAAAAGAAATACTTTAGTGGCCCCAGACGGACAGCTGAACGTTGCCAGCCGCTCCAAGTCTCACAGGGGTGTCGTTCTCAAGTCCTCCCCCAAGCCCCCCAAGCTTCGAGCACCTTCGTATTTTGTTTAAACTTCAGTTTGTTGGTGCAAAATAAAAGCAGGGGAGGATCACTGTTAACAAGTGATACAAAGATAATTGTCGAATTAGCGCCGACAAACGGAGGAGGGAGTCCTTCAGAGGAAAAAAAAAAGTATAATCTTTAAAGGAGCACCGAAAATTTAAAAAAAAGGGGGGGGGGCGGTAGTTTTAAAAACATACTGTTCCGTAAAGGTTCCTTTTCCCGCGTCTTTGGTACAAAACAGAAAGCGTGGCCCCGGGAAGCATTTTGTATGTAAAATTAATATTTCCAGAATGCGTGTTTTCGTGGTGCCAGACGCTCGAGGTGTTCCTCACGACGCTGCACCAATTAGGCAAGAATAATTTGTGTCGCTCAAATCCATGGCTTGCACCGAGCGCGAACCCTTCTCCAGCGTGCATTTTTCACTACCTGACTTGATTTTTTTCAGCAAGAACGAATTGCAATTGCCACCAGCATATAGTGCGATGACGTCACCAGGAAACGGTTCAGTTTCCTGGTGAAATGCGATGTTCGGAACACTAGCAAAAGTAAATGTCAAAATTGTGAAGTTGCGCAGTATTGGCCTCGAGAATTGACCCTGTAAGTGATGACGTCACAGCAAGGCGTCTGGGTCCAAACAAACCATTGCTAGGGACGTTGCTGTGGACTAATGCATGGAGACTCCACATGAGGCTAGATTTTTGCTTACAAGTAAGTAAATAATTTTTTGTAAGCAACCTAACTTATTGATATTGAATTATGAAGATGTTCTTGTCGTCTCAGTGTCGTATCGCAACGATGAAAGCCATTTCTGTAGACTTACACTCCGCTTTGCTTTGGTAGCAGACGACACGATAGATTTGCTGGACTCTGTTGCAGCGGGCGTCTTCATTGAATTGCGTCGGTAAACGAGCGACAAAAACAAGTGCATCACCATGGCCGTAGAGGCCTCCGCAATGTGCGTTTTTTTTTTTTTTTTCTGTGAAGAACCCTGCTTAGTCACGAGGGGTGAAAATGCAGTAAAATCAAACCACGTCATGCAGATCAGTTACGACGACGACCTGAAGTGCATTACCGGCGTAGTGCAGGCCAGCATGAGAAACAAATCGTACGCCGTCGAGGTAAGTCGTTTGTTACTATTATTATTGTGGTTGTCAGGTTATTAAAGAATTGCATGTCTATCGCAATTTCGCAGTATTTTGCTTTTTTTCCCCCTTGGTATACATAAAATTCCGTGGATGTGCTCTTTTGGGGAAGATCTCCATCGAACCCGCGATGCGAGTACAATCTGTAATGAACTCACCTTATGTTTTTTATCAAGTTCTTTCGCGCTTTGGGGTCTTGCGGAAATCTGAAGAAACTGCAAGGGTCTTTCACCACGCGATGGTTACAGCCAGGTATACGAAGCACCCTCGCATAGCGCGAGTCCGCAAACAAAATTTGGGATCGCTACCGATCGCCTGAAGTGCTTTTCTCACGGGTGCAATGCGATCCTTTAGCAGACGATCATCTCGATCGACGCCCGGACTTTCGATAAACCATATTTTGCATTGCACCTCACTAAGAATTCTTATATGTGTCTGAGACTCATTATATTTCAAACAAATGCGATGTCAGAATATCGTCTTTATTCACACGATTCAAACGACGGCCCCGGTTTGGCCGGCCGGCGTGCGGCAGACGGCATACTTCTTCCATTCGTCGTCTGCTGCAGGCATCTTCAGGACCGGAAGTTGCAGTCGTAAATATTTCAGAAACGAGCGATTACCGGCACACTTCTGTCGAAACATATATGACATTCAAGCTTTTTACATTTGTGATTTTTAGAAGTTTAAATCCTACTCCTGATATTTGAACGGTCGGGTTTTCGTAGCGAAACCGAGCCACATGTATTCGTCCATAACAACGACCCTAGCAACGGTTTGTTTGGACCCATGACGTCACACTTACGGAGTCAATTTAATATTCTAATCGAAACAAACGGATGTGTCAGCGTTATTAAATCTCCCACTCGAGTCACAGTGCGTAGTGAAACAATGATCGATATTTTTATTACGAACGCACAGCCTGATAAGATTACATCCGGAACGCTAAGTTACGATATTAGTGACCACATTCCAATATTCCTATGCTTAAATACCAAACCATATAAAAACGTTAGAAACACAGGAACATTTGTATTTCAAGACATAACAAACGAAAGATTAAATGCTTTTAAAGCAGATATCTCTGAAATTAGTTGGAGCCCAATATACAACTGCGACGATGTTAATCTTGCGTACAATACATTTTTGAGGGAAGTTAAATCTATCTACAATCGTCATTTTCCTTGGAAAACCTTGAAAGTGTCTAAAAAGATCCGCAAGCCATGATAACGCCTGAATTGTTGAAGAAAATTGAGAAAAAAAAATATGCTATACCAGAAATTCCTTAAAACCAGAGAACCGTCTCACCTTTTAAGTTTTAAGGTATATCGCAATCAATTAACAAAAATACTACGAAAAGCTAAGACAGTGTATCATACAAACTCTTTTCAGGCGCAATCTACACGTGCGGATGTTATCTGGAGAAAATTAAACTCCGTTTTAAATCGCGTTCCAAATCGGCAGCCTGTAGATAGCATTGTCCATGAGGGGGTGTACTTGGATGATAGTTCTTTAGCTAACACTTTCAGTGACTACTTTGCAGGCTTAGTTAGTGACAATACTACCACAGATGCGTTTTGCAATTACTTAGAGTATAGAAATAACCATTCTATATTTCTTGAACCCGTCACAAGTTCTGAGGTTTACTCCGTCTTTATGCAACTGAAAAATAGCAGTAGTTGTGACCGTGATAATTTGCAAATTCGACCTATTCAATATATACTTGACTTAATAGCACCCTGTCTGTGCCATATTTTTAATCTGTCCTTAACAACGGGGTAATTTCCTGAAAAGATGCAGATGGCGAAAGTGTCAGTGTTACATAAGAAGGGTGATAAAAATATTCTCAGCAACTATCGACCCCTTTCTATCCTCCCGTTATTCTCCAAAGGCCTAGAAAAAATAATACATACTCGTCTAGTTCAATTTTCTAATAAGCATAACCTGCTAACTGCCGCCCAATTAATTTGGTTTTAGGAAAGGTCAATCGACCGAATTAGCATTACTAGAGCAAAAATAATATATTTTAAAAAATTTCGAGGAAAAAAAGCAGGTTCTAGGTGTACTCGTGGACTTCACGAAAGCCTTTGATTTTATCAACCATAATATCTTACTTAAAAAATTTGAGCTTTATGGTGTCCGCGGGTTACCTTTAGAACTTCTACGCTCCTACCTGCGACACCGTTGCCAATATGTTTCTATTGGCCAATTTTCTTCTGACGTTAAACCTATTCACTCAGGCGTCCCACAGGGGAGCATTCTTGGACCGTTTCTTTTTAATATGTACAGGGTGTCACAAAAAAAATTTACACGGTCTTTTTTACCGCAAAAATAAACTAGGCATCGCCGAATGCTCATTCTCCACCCAAAGGTAGAGCTAGAGGTCACAACCAGATGCCAAAGTTTCAGCCCGATCCGATAACTTAATCAAAAGTTATAAGTGATTTTCTGAAAATTTCAATGGGAAAATGGCGGCCGACGGAGTTTTCAAACACATGGGGCTCTATGGCACCAGAAACCGAAAACGGGCAAAAATGGGCTCTATTTTCCCATTGAAATTTTCAGAAGATCACTTATAACTTTTGATTAAGTTGTCCGATCGGGCTGGAACTTTGGCATCTAGTTGTGACCTCTAGCTCTACCTTTGGGCGGAGAATGAGCGTTCGGCGATACCTAGTTTATTTTTGCGGTAAAAAAGACCGTGTAAATTTTCTTTTGTGACACCCTGTACATTAACGACATTGTAAACATAAGTCCTGCAAAATTTGTCATATATGCCGACGACAGTAGCCTATTCTTTTCTTTAGATAATAGCGATCTTGTCACAATCGCCAATGACACTTTGTCCAAACTTGCATGGGCAAAAGATAACTGCTTAAAAATTAACACTGATAAAATCAAAGCTATCATTTTTCGACTCAAGAATAAGTGCGTGCATCTAACGAGAAGCATTGTGCTTGACTCTACGCCAATTGAAATCGTCAGTAATTTTAAAAGTCTTGGAGTCATGTTTTCGGAACATATGTTGTGGGACAGTCACATTAACCACTTACTTGCAAAATTATCAACCATCATAGGTCTGACATTCCGTAATGGCAAAACACTCCCAGTCAGTGTGAAGCTATTAATTTACAATTCTTTATTCTATTGTCATCTGAGCTACTGTAACCTTTTACTGCAGAAAAAAATGGTTAGAATAATATGCAACCTGCCTTATGATTTTCATACAGGGAGTCTGTTTCAGAAGTTTAGCTTATTAAAAATTCATAGCCTTTATGAATACAGATTGATTTTGAGTTTAAAATCAGAAAAAAAGGAAACATTATAAATCGTTGTCAACTTTAGTGGAATTGACACCAAATCTACACGTTCACTTAACTAGGCACATGGAGTATTGGAAGGTTGTCTACTGTTCTACTAACTATGGTAGGCAAATGTTGCGATATACCATACCAAAACTGTTAAATTTTCTTCTAGAAAAAGAAATTTGCATTGATACTATCTCCTTCAAGGCTTAGCGTTCTCTTTATTTGTAGCAGTGATTTACCTCCCCCACTCAATTGATTCTTTAAATTTGTTTATGCTATATAGAATGCACTTTTTTCTTTGTGTGCTTTTTGGATTTCTGTCTGCAACGGCTGTGCATGCCATCTGTTTAGGCGATTAATAACTGTTTCGTAATCTCGTGCATATATATATATATATATATATATATATATATATATATATATATATATATATATATATATATGTATATATATATATATATAGTTTTTTTTTTTTTTTTATCGCTGCAATGCCAATGTACGGGGCCGAGGGCTGGTCAAGCCTCCTTTGAGGCTTTTACCCTTTGCTCCACCATGCTTCATGGAAAACAAACTATTATTATTATTATAGACTCAGATTGAAATTATTGAAGCGTGCTCTTGTTTACCCAAAGTCCTCTATAAGGCACGTGGTCATTCCCTTTGTCCACAATGCGAAAGAGACAGAGCATCCACACTAAGGGCGCAGAGCACGTGCAAGGGTACAGGGCACGAGCTCTTAGCAGGTGGTTCCAGTGCGTAGCATTCGTTTTGCTCCAAGTTTGTGTAAAACAAAGCTTCCTGCTTTTCACTACATGAGCCGTGCCGATCGAATCTCGGGGCAAATATGTAGAACCCTCGGTTTGCTACACGACAGCCTAAGAAAATGTTAGAGTGCATGTCTGATAAATCACAGAGTTGTAAAGTGAGGGCCCAAAACAAGTGCACGTCAAACCAAATATAACATTGGCCTCCCAAGGCGGTATTTCGCGAAGTTCCGAGTCCATGCAAGCTGATGCCCGAATGTGATTTATGTAAGATTACAATCATGTATCGTTTATATGGACCCCGTTAATATGGGTACCCCGCTATATGGACACCATTTTTGGGGACAAACTGAGGAAATAGATGCATTTTTGCCTCGTTATTGTGGACAATTCACATTATGGACGAGTTTTCGGGAGAACGGAGGTGTTCATATTAACGAGACAGCAGTGTGTAAGCATGTTCGTCTGTCCTTGGCGCTATTCACGTATGTGCAATTAGGAACATCATTACATTTCTATACATTTATTTGTGCAGTAAGGCGTCGTGTATTGTAAAGAAACCCAGTTATTGTCTTTCTTTCTCTGCCAATTTATTCTATTTTACTTCAGATCTACCATGTGAGCCCAAAGTCCATTTCGGCATATCCCGCGACCCAGTGTTTCACACTGCCAAACAGCGAATAAAAAAGCACGTTTCCACGGACTCAGCAGCTGGCGGATTTTCGAGTATTGTCCTTCCGTATCGTCATCAAGCAGTTTTGTAAACTTCATGCAGTCAAATTTATTGACGATAATAAAAATATATTTAATTACTGACTGAAAGTTCGAAAACATAAATGAAGGCCCGATCACCTTAAACATATGCATCACAAGTAAATGCATCCGCAAATTATCTGGAAGATGCTCTGCAAATCTTTTCCGGCGTTTTTATCCTCGATAGGCTCAGAATGATTTGGGAGAGCCTCGAATAACTATGTGTTCCTGACATATATATAATTTCTCAAACATATAAAAATCTGTTATTGCCACTTTTATGCGATGAACAACAATTGTACGTGTCCATGGACTGGACAAAAACAAAGTATACGCAGGAACGCGTGGCGGAACTATGACGATTGGACACGCAGACCGTCAGAATGGGACCAATTAAGGAGCTACCATGCCGAGAAGAGCATGAATTATTATTTTGTTATACTTAGCAAAAAATCATCAGTTAGCGAGGGTGGGGTTCATTTGTAAATTGAATTGACCGGCAAAGTTGTACCGATCACGGGTATCTTAGACGATTTTTCAAACTTCGTGACAACCTTTAGGTTCAGGTAAAATATATGTCACTGATGTAAACGAATGGATGTTGAGTCGTATAAACACGACGTTTTGTGTCTTGATCTAGATTTTATTTCTTATTTTTGGTACCTGAAAATGAGAGTGAATTGTATGAACGATCAACAAGCTATACAGTTCCTCGTTTCACGGCGGAAATAGTGCAAATTGCCAAAACAACGCGAAAAATATATTTGCGGTTCAAACCGGTTCGAACCGGTTTGGACTGTTATTTTTGAACCGTTAATTTTTGCTCCCCGGAACTGAATCGTGGAATTGAACCGGAAGCCGTGAACCCGAACCCGAACCGAACCGATAAAAATTTCGGTTCGACACTCTGCTCCAGAGATATTCCAAGCATACATATGTATGAAGCGAACGTGCTTTGAAAACGCTTGAGGTGTCTCCGCAGATGATGTCGCAGCGAACACGTTTTCTATTATGTATGACCAGCCTGACTGTGGATTTATGTTGTCCTTATGTCGCCCAGAAATACGATAAAGCCTCATGTTTTGTGGTTTGATGCGCGGAGGAAGATGACTCGCCCTTTTTGTCTCCAAATTCATATCGTCGACAGTAAATCGATCACGCGCGTATATACAGGGTGTCACAAAAGAAAATTTACAGGGTTTTTATTTCCACAAAACTAAACTAGGCATCGCCGAACGCTCATTCTCCGCCCAAAGGTAGCCCTAGAGGTCACAATTAGATGGCAAAGTTTCAGCCCGATCCGATAAATTAATCAAAAGTTATAAGTGATTTTCTGAAAATTTCAATGGGAAAATGGCGGCCGACGGAGCTTTCGAATACATGGGACTGTATGGCACCAGAAACCGAAAACGGGCGAAAATGGGCTCCATTTTCCCATTGAAATTTTCAGAAAATCACTTACAACTTTTGATTAAGTTATCGGATCGGGCTGAAACTTTGGCATCTGGTTGTGACCTCTAGCGCTACCTGTGGGCGGAGAATGAGCGTTCGGCGATGCCTAGTTTATTTTTGCAAAAATAAAAACCCTGTAAATTTTCTTTTGTGACACCCTGTATATAGGACCGAGTCACTCGCACGGTGAAACCCGACAAATCTGCGTTCACCGACCGGTTTCATTCAGATTAACCTTTCTTTTCTCACTCTTTTGTTACCGTTTATTTTTTTTTTTTTGTTCCATTCCGTCGGTCTCGACTTACATTCAACCTCAGTCGTCTTTCTTTTTTTTTTGTATGTTTGTTCAGTGTGTGCCTCCCACGCTGCAGTTTGATCCCGGCGCCAGTCTGTTACAACCTCTCTTTCTTTATTATTATTTTTTTTTAATCTGGATCATTTCACCGTTTCGCTTACCACACTAGCGTAAGTTATGCAACCTGGGGCTGGAGCTCTCTTTTACCCCTCTCATTGAGCTAAAACACTCCACTTCTCGTCGTTCAACAGTTGTAACCTCGCGCAACGTTCCGATGTTACACAACAACGACTGCCTCCCCCCCTTTCCATCCCGGGGTCTGCGACCACCCGACTCGTCTAGCAAAATGAGCTCTCCCGTTTGAATGCAAATAACACCGTCGAAGTGCTATACTGAACCGCCGACGGAGTCGAGTTGCCGACCCGCGCGCTCATCGCGCAACTCTATGAGGAAGCTTTTTTTTTTTTTTCATTTCGGCGGGGGAGCCGTCATTTAGTGAGAGCAGTAAGTTTTAATAGGTCTAAATGCTGAGCGAGATCCACCGTATACTCCCCGAAATGCGAGCGGTTTCGACAGGACTCGATTCTCCGTCGCGGCGTCCTTGAGTGTGATACGGCATATATATACCCGGTTGTGGTCGGCTTCGCCACGTCGCTGCTTCCTTTTCCTTTTTTTTTTTTTTCTTTTCTTTTTTTCCGCGATTGCCGACACGCATTTGATAAGCCAGCTAACGCAACAACCACCGGAGAGCTCGCTGCGCAGTGTGGCGCAAGAACGGGGTGTCGCGTCGACGCGACTACATGGGGCGACACTTGGAGAGAGACTTTAGGACGGCATCGTCGCCGCGGACGCCGCCGTATACTTCGCCGCTTTCGCGGCCCATAGGGGGCGCACTGTAGTTCCTACCAAAATGGCGGTCATTTGAATGATTGTCGTAGAACGACCGCAGATCGAGGTTGGGTCTCCGGCGCGCGAGTCTCGTTTTGCGAAATACGAGCGACATGAGAGCACCTTCTTCTCGTCCGGTAAATTGCGGGCGCGAGCTGGGGTGGGAAATAGCTCGGGTGGCACGCGTTACCCTTCAGATGTAACTTCATTCCGTCGCTCCTTTCTTCGTCAGAAAGTAACGAAAATGCGTTACTTCTTCCTTCTCTTAAACAGTAACTAGGTCGTTACTTTGTTACCGTAAAAAGTAACTACCGTAGATACAGCTTAGAAGTAACGCGTGATGTGTTACGGGTTACGTACAAGTCTGACTAGATGCAGCGTTTTACGTGTTACAAGTGAACACGACGTTCCTTTTTTTTTAGTATCAGTAACATTTTATTTGTTAGGTTTCTAAATGACTAGTGATTGAGTAAAGTATTTTTGTTACTATTTTACGGTATTGCCTATAAATTACGTTACTCGTTAGTTTTGATTGATATTCTATTTGATTTAGCTTAAACTGAAGGTATTTCGCACTCTGTAAAGTTCGCTGAAAAGGGGAAATAGTATTTTATTTTTTCCTCCGCGGCATCGTCTTTTTCTAATCTGATTAGGAAAATAAAAATATATAACGCGACAGAGCAAGGAGATGTAGGGACAGAACGAGCGGGTTGGTAGGGGTAATTAAAGGACACCACACTTTCCAGTGTGGTGTCCTTCACCCTCCCCCTCCTTCACCTATATATGCAAACTTCGGGTCAATAAATGTTGTTGCTAGTTGGAAGTTTGTGTTTTGTCCGTCCCTTCTCGTTTTCTTCCTCAAGTTTAAGCAAGGAGATATCGCTCGAACTTCGTGACACCGTCCCGGAAGACGCACTTTCGAATCTTATCTGTCGCCAGTGGCGCACGAAGCACCAAAATGGCGGCGCCCGCAAGATAAACGGACGATGGAGTGCCGGCACTCTAAGCGTAAATTAGTCGGTGGCTCTAGCCTGTCCTCTAGCGCACTCGCGGGACGCCATATTTTAAGTTCGTTGCTCACAGCGCGCATGATCCGAAACAAACTTTCGACGGTGTGAAACGCACCTTATGGCTCTAGAATGCACTTTACGGAAGCCTTATGGAATATCGCCGTCCGCGCTCGCGCACTCGGCCGCAGAGATTGGTAATATAACAATAGTAAATCTTCTTTTTTTTTTTTTCACTGCGGTATTTGAGGTGAGTGCGAGTACATATATGGTGCGACCAAGTTGGTGCCACCATGTGCCACAGTGAAAACTGCGTTCTACTCAAGGTTGCGTGTGACTGCGAGACAGTGCGAGTCACGCGGAGGTCCGTCAACTGATGGCTATCGATCACGCCACAGCCACGCGTCCCCTTAAGGCCAACATGCCCGCGACCTTGGACCGGACGACGCCCAGTCGTGCCGTTCGACCCAGAGGACATATCGTAGCGTTAACCTTTCGTTTAGGAATCAAGATCGCATCGATGATGTCTTCGTTCGACTAATCCTTCGTGTTCTACTCGCGAAACGCTGTAATAGATCTCGGTATCAGATTTCGCGAGGGTTTCGTCACACGCTTGTGTGTGTAGCTGGTGGTTGACACTGATGGAATCGGGCCTCCATGACATGACCCACACGTGGAATGGATACCAGTTGGCGTGCGAGAGTAAACGAGCTTGCGCGGTGCGTTTGAAAAGGGGCATCTTGGAAGGCTTCGAGTGGCGGCCGAAGTATCACAAAGAGACGACGAAACGTCGGCTTCCACTGGGATGCTTTCTGTCGTGCTGTGCCGCTGTGCCCTGTTGCCCTACTGTGCCCGATAAAATTAAACAAAGAAGAAAAAAACGGGAACGCGTAGCGCAGGCTCGCGGCCCGTGCTCGCCGTATGCGAGCGAACCGGAGTGATCGGAAAAAGTTCGCTATCGCAGTCTGGTGGATTCAAGTTTCAACACGATATCCCTCACGCGGAGTCCGCCGGTTTTTGCACTACTCAATAAAGAGTTTTAGTTTGTCTGTGCGATACCCCCGATACCCCCCGATACGATGCATACTCAAAGGCGGCGGCGGAGTATCGGGTACCTTTGTCGGAGTCATCATAACGATCTACTATTGTTTCTTCTAGTTCACTGTGACCAGGCACTTTGATAACCTGTCTCGCTCGAGAAGGTGGGCGAGCGAACCTGCAGCCACAGCTTTCTGTTCTGGCCGCTAGGGGCCGTCGATTTTGCTGGAGTCACCATCACCTCGTTGGCACTGACGTCGCAACAGCTGCCTGCCGTTGTGGTGGTCTCGCTGCTGAAGCTTACCCACACTGCACCATGGAATTAGTTTCTCTCTCCAAGAACAAGTAGGAATGAGCACCAGGATGATGATATGACGTCACATTGAAGCCATGTGTAGCCAGATAAAAGTTGCTCCCATACCTTCATTACCGACAGCCAGTGTACCTAGGCGCACGTCGCGCTCACGTCTGTGGGGATCGGCGCATACTGCTCGCCCACAACAAGGCCGAGACAAACTAAATGCCAAAATAGATTAAAAAAAAAAAAACTATATCCTAGCAGGCGCGCCGACGCCCTTCCATTCTACAAGCCCACACGTCACATGGCTCTTCGTGGCCTTTCCTAGTTGATCCGTGGAGCGATTCGATACCGTGGTACGTAACGGTTTTTATTTGGCGCGTTCTTAACTTATATCTGACTGCAATGTGTTGCTGATCTATAGTTGGTGATATGGCAAAAGCTCAGGGGAAGCGTCTCCCACCCCTCTCCACTTCAGCACAGAGAACGCTGCAGAAGAGGTCGCATCCTCTCCAGCGTTCTCTGTGCTGAAGTAGAAAGGGGTGGGAGAAGCTTTCCCTGAACTGTTAACCTGTCATCGACTACAGTCACGACGTCACCTAGAAAATTTAGTTCGTTTTATGGAGAGTCAGAAATGGGATTCCCGGCATTGTGCCCGACATCCCCAAGAAAAATATACTACCAGCAAGGACGTTAATTCTCTGCGTATTGTCACTACCAACGATTCGTGGACCGGTATGGTCATGACTGGACCACAGTCGAGTAGACCAGCGTTCTTCGCCACGTTCCTTTCAAGCACCGCGCGTACGTTAGCCGATAGCCACACCTGCAGTGTCCCCGGAGCTTAGCCGCCAAAGCCTGTCTGTGTGGCCGGTGAGTGGTTGAGAGCAGCGCCCATAATCACGAAACGTTCACAGTTTCTCTTGGATATGGCAATGCCGGTACATTTCATTGCCGGTGCTAAATCATCCAAATGCGCAGATGTGCTGTGAACTTTGGCGCCAATATTATATTCTGTGCCGGCATAAGAGTCGTCCTCCGACATATATCATCGCGGATGACAAGATGGCTGCCTGAGCACCTGTTAACGAGACCTTGCGCATCAATCTTAACAAAGCGCCAGCGAGGCACTTTGCCGTTGCGGATGAACTGTGATGTTGGCCTGTGAACTTTGTGAGTGTGCGAAAGTTAGCTCGAGCAACCCCACCTGTAGTGGAACGTGAACAGGTTGTTCGGTAGAATAAACGCTCCTAGAAAAAAAGAACGGAAGATACATCAAAGAAGAGGTAATCACGTAGCGGCGCGACTGAACGCATACCCCACACAGACCTGGGAAGTAATCCGTTACAAGTAACAGATTACTTGTAATTCGTTACTTTTTCAAGTAATTTTGTAATTGCCGCGTTACTTTTTTTCGTAAGTAATTTGTAATGTAATTTCGTTACACGATATTGGTAACGAATTACTTTAAAAACTCGTTACATTTTAAAAACAATACCACATTGCAGTAACTGGAGCAATACGAGCAGAACATTCAGCAGCATAAAGAGAGAAAGTTCAACAAAATAGAAAACATCAGGAAGGGGAAAATAGCCGAAAATAAAGCACGATTTTTTGTGTTACCGGTCACTAGAACTACTAGAAAAACGGGCAAGGCATGTACAAAGATACGAAAGACAAAGATCAAGTAAGACAACGCCGAGCAGGCTCTCTGTTGCCTTCCATCGTGTTTTTCTTCTTCTCCCGGGCAGGAGAAAGCTCTTCGTGATTATTTGTTTTTGTCTTTTACACCGTTTTATCCTTTCCAACTTCTTCGACATCTCCCGCCACCTGGACAGACATCAAACGCGGGTCCGTACCCCCTCGATTCGCGGGTTCACAACTCGCATAACAGACGATGTAGCCTCGCGCGAGGGGGTCGAATTTGTTTTGTCTTTGATGTGCGCTACTGTATTCTAGCACTCTCTTGAGGCACGGCTGAAAAGCGCCCGGCGCGGTGATAAGAGCATCGTCTTCGAGGGTACGGACGAGTCTTCTTTTGGTTTACTTGTGTGGGCAAGGTGGTCGAGTCCACTCCTCACTTTACAGTCAACTGTCAACATAAAGAGGGGGAGGAGGAAGGGGGGTTAGGCCATCTAAGGACTGCTGACGGAGAGAGAGAACGCGTAAAAGTGGTGTTATCCTCTATTGTTTTGTGAGACAGATGGCCACCGCTTCTCTCGCTCTCTATGTCCTCCCCTCCCCTGGTCTCAACGAATATTGGTATGAAAGTGAGAACCAATGAACTATTGATAAGTGATAACCCGTAACCACCACATTTTCTCTGACTGGTCGAGTTTTCGGTCATGGAGTGTCCGTCGTCTCATGGCCATCTCTTAATGAGATGTTCAAAATTCAGGGCATTAAGGAGAACGGAAACCTAGAGTTTCAGTGCGTACTTTGTTTTCCAAAGGAGCACACATTGTCATCAGCCAGAAAAACAAACTCTAATCTACGAAAACACATCAAGGATCTGGGACACCTGCATTCTGTATTGGCTATACATTGTAAGGTTAGAACCAATTTTTTTTTTCTTTAAAAAACAGGCGAAACACTTTTCCAAAGGGAGCTTTCGTAGATCGCTAATTTAGCTCCGAATCTCGTGGCGGAGGTAGACGCTGCTACTGAGCATGCTCACCGCTAGCTTTGTCTGCACAATTCCAGGGATCATATCCGGAGGCCGTAAGCTAGCGGGATAGCGGGTGTGGTTGCATCTTTCGGTGCCTTGTCAGCTTACAGATGAACGGAGTGCACCTACACTCTTTTTCTTAAATAAAATATTTTATTTTTACAAGGACTTCCATGATACGGGTGTGTGAGAAATGAAAAGTATTGTTGCAGAAGCTTTTTCATAAATATCAGAATTTTTTATTGTTTTCTTGATAAGTGTGCAGAAAAAGTAACGTCAAAGTAATTTGCAACGGAACGAGTAAAGTAATCCGTTACTTTTCAGCGATAGTAATTTGTAACGGTAATCCACTACACTTTTCAAGTGACGAGCACAACTCTGCCTATACACCTTTTCCACAAGGGTGCAGCCATCTGGAATGTGGTCACTTCTGGTATGCGGTAAAAGATCGTTTTGATCTCTCCATGTCGCTGGGGGGTGTTTATGAAAAATGCGCTGGAGGGTGTTTATGAAAAACCATATAGAAGGTTTTTCAAACTTTCAAAACTAGGCGTTCATAGGAATGATTACACTTGATTCGTATGTAAGGATGTGTGCTGAATTGATGGGATCCTTTATTTAATATCAAAACCCAAAAAACATGTTTTTTTGTTGTTTTTTTTTTTGGTACAAGCATGTGGCATTTCAACAAACGCCTGCATGGACTACCTGAGCATTTCACAGGTTCATAAGAAACACGATATCACGAACGCCCGGCCTCTTTTCTGTTAAGTCTGCATTTCTTGAAAAATTGGGTAGGCGGAAGAAAAACTGGATAGGCGGAAGGTTATCAATCATCTCAAAAGAAAATTCCCGCTGTATTTTTCTCCTGAGACGCCACGGGTATATAGGGCCTAAGATGTCTGCGAATCCATGCTAAAAGCTGCAGCGTAAGGAACGGGTATTCTAAAAAAAAAAATAAAGTAACAAATCGGAACGTTGTGCTTCATATTTTTTATTGTGTAGGGTCATCTTGGTACCCAAAACAATTATTTGGCCATAAAGCCTAGAATAAAAGGCCCATGCAAAAAGGGCGATACCTATTGGTTCAGGCTCATAGAGCCCGGCTTTAAAGATCGAAACGTGAAGTCCTGATATTCAACACCGGAACCTCTCAGGGACCGGTGAAGTTGAACAATTAAAAGTCAACCTTAAAGGCCCAACCTTAAAAGCAGGCCCTCAATGATGAATCCATGAGTGTCCGACTCTTTAGGGTCTAGTTTAAGCACTTAAGCCCTCGCTTTTATGATCCACCTCTGCAAATTATACGTTATGCACCCGATTTGACCGGACAAACGCCCATGTATAGATTAGTCCAGTTTTCGTGAGAGTGGAGTGGGCGCTTCCCCGGTATTTTACGATAAAAGTCTGGCCTAAAATTCCTTGCCTTCAAGGTCTGGCCTCAAATACATACCTGGTTTAAACATCCTGACCTTAAAGGTCTGGATTTAAAGACCCAGCCTTGAAGGGCTGACCTCAAAAGCTCGGTTTCAAGGAACCGGGATTAACGGTTTTGTAATAAAGGCCCGGCTTCGAAGACCCGGCCTTAAAGAGTTTGCCTTAAAGTCATGACCCCAAAAACTCGGCTTCAATGACACGACCCTAAAGACCTGGCCTTAAATCTCTCACACAAAAAAAAAAACGGCTTATTAAATACCTGGAATTAAAGATCGGGCATAAAGGCCGGGCTTCAAATACCCGACCTTAAAAGTCGGACCCTGAAGACCCGGACCTAAAGATCCGACCTTAGAGGACCTGCCTTAAGGGTCCCGGCGGACAAGGCGGCCGCTACTCGGCTGTTTCTTCGGGGTCGCTGGAGGCGTCTGCTGCGGTTCCGCGAGCGTCGTCGTAGACGTAGTGTCGGCGGGCGTCCGCAGCGGCGGCTCCCCTATCATCCATAGCGGCGCTTCGGGCGGCAGCCCGGGCCTGGGCTCGAGCTCCGCAATGGTCGTGGTCACGTGGGAGCGTCCCAGAGCTTGCATGTAGGCGCTGAACTGCTCCGGTTCCGCAGGGCCCCAGTGGGGGTTTGGAACGAGGGACGCCCTCCATCCCTGCAGGCACGCCAGAACGGAGCGTCTGTTCATCGGGGTTTATAGAAACACGAACAAGACGCCAAGAAGCAGACCTGCATATATGCTACCTTTACTTTTATAGTAGCGAATCACTGACGGCCATAGCTGTGAGTTTTCTGGTCAAGCGCGAGCTGACAGACGTTTGCCAGACTACTTTTGCACCATCAAAACAGTTTTTTCATAACAGACGATAAGCTACCTTATCCACAGACCCCGCTGATGACGACATCTGGATACTTTCTATACGGAAATGATCCGCTATAAACCTTTTCTGTGTACTCTCGTCCCCAGCCACCTAATAGGCGTATCCGGTATGGGCGACGAAAATATACTAAAACGTTTCAACCTGTAAATAGTAAAAACTTAAGGGAGAGGCAAAACGATAATGTGTGACGGTTACGCTTATATCCTAAGTGTCTTCTACTGGCGTGGCGACGGCAAAACAATGTTTTCGCCCATACTGGAAGTGACGACATTTCAAGATGGCGGCGCCCTTGAAGAAAGGGTCTGTAATGTCCTGACGGATTATGCGACGGACCGTCGCGATATCTGTCAAAAGCATCCTGCGTACAAAGCCATCTATATCAATAAAAATTAAGCGTCTCCCCCCCCCCCCCCCCCCCCGTTTTGTTTTTTTTGTTTTTTTTCTACGAATGATAAAAGCTGCAATTTCTCCTAGTCACCGACGGCTCCAGAAAGGCATGGGTGTGGCTTACGTTCACTCTTCTTGCTTCGGATTGGTTCTCGCGCGTTCGTATGGCCAATTCCGCAACCTGGTTGGCTGCGGAGCACTAATAAGATGCTCAGGGCACCCTGCGTTCCTTAAGCTGACAGTGACCGTAGGCCTGGCCAGTCCCTAGAAGTCCCTAGAAGGTTCATTGCCTCTCGATAGATTTCAGACACTCCTGAGCTTTAGGTTCCAGCCCTATTAGCGCCGAGATGTTTCGGTGGCGCCCTCTCACGGTTTCCATCCGTGACGTCACGACCGGGATTTGCCTCACCGTGACGTCACCAGTTGTTACTCTGGCTACTTACCATCCGGTGCAACGACGAGTTCGATGGTGTGTTTAAAAAGCACAGTGGAAGCTAGGAGCCATCGCAATCCGGAACTAACCCCATCCAAGTTGACAATCTGACAATGCTTATATGCCCGTGGTTTGGCCAATCGTGGAAAGCTGACCGCAGCGACGCTTTTGGTCGCGCACATCGCTAATAGACGCTTTCACGCAGCTGTGCCATGTGCGCCGCCATAACCGACCTTCAGTTTTTGTTCCCTCTTATTCCGTTCACTTCAATTCATCATTGCCACAACACGACAGGTTATTGCCGCTTTAGGTGCCACTGTATCCTTCTCCTCAGCATACGCCTTTGTGGAGTTCCGCCAACGCCCGCTTCAGTGTCTCGGCATCTCAGTAAGACAAGAGAAGGTCGGCAGTGGCGGCTCAATATGGCGCGTGTTTAAAGCGTCTGTATAGCCTGGACGAGAAGATCAACAGTATCTCTAATAGTCCTCGAAAACTAGCAGGTATTGCAAAGAGGAAAGGCGATACAGCCATCTATCGGCGGTCACGGTAAATACCGACAAACCAGATCTGCTCCAAATCTGCGACCGGGCACTTTATGGCTCCGTCGTCGAACTGCCAGGCTTTGTGAGTACAGAGGAGGCTATGGCCCGGTGAAGGGCAACGAGTGCGTTCTGGAAGCAGAGCTCCTGCTGAATTCCTATCCTGTAGCAGTCTATTTGGAAAGAGATTCGACCGTCGCGCCCCTTGCCACTAAATTGAGGACTACACCCATGGGGACTCTGCCAACGTAGAATATTTGTCTGTTTCTGAGGCACCACTCGCTCGACATGGCCAAACGTTGAGTCAGCGTTCGGGTGCGGCTCGTGGTAGATCGGTTAAGTACCGATTTGGCTCGATCGAGGAAGGTGAAGTAAATTGAATCCGGTGCACGGGCCTTGTGCTGGCTAAAAACGGAGCTCTGTGGAAAGCAAGCTGGGCAGAGGGCCTCCCTAATAGTTCGATCCCCTCGCCAATAGATGGGCCAGGTTTCCATGCGCGTGCGCAAAGAGGTCACGTTAGCGGCCGTACTATCCGCTTGGCGATCATCCAGCCCCAGACGGGGATCGGGAGCATCGTCAAGAAGACCGGCACGAAGCCCAGGAGGACGGCGGGCCAGGGGTAGCGGTAGCTGACCAGCTTGAGCTGCCCGCTGAGTGGCAGCCACACCAGCCGATGCAGGCACAGCACCTGAACCAGAGTGCAGAATGGGGTCACGGACAGAAACGCAGAATCATGGGAAAATTTCGAATGAATGATGTATGAAGCTAAACATAATGTAGGTAAAACAGCGCAGAACGACAAAGGCTAGAAGGAGGGAACAACCAAGACGGGACAGGCGCTGACTCGCAACTAAAGGTTTCATTACAAGCAACATCAAAAGTAAGCACATAACGCAGCAATCTAAACATGCGCCATTCTGCCTCATCAGGCACCGGTCATCCACGTGCCGATTGGCTTCATCCAGACGCGGCACGCTGCAGTAGACACTTTTTCAAAAGTCTGTCAAGCTATAGATTAGTGCATGGTCGCCTTTTTTCGGGCACGAAGCGTGTGATTGGATCCGAGTGCACTCCGAACGCTGACCCAGTCCTCGCGTCCAATGGACTCTCAGAGCACCTGACCAAACAGTGGCGGAGTAGGATAGTTGACGCGGCAGCTAGAAGATGGGGTATACCTTAGAAAAGATTCTATTAGGTAGCGCAGCCTGTTGTAAAAGACTCTTCAAGGCAACAAGAAAAAAAGATAAGGCGCCTTCACTGCCACACGTGTTCCTCGAGCGCTCACGTGTTTTTTGTTTTCCAAGTATACATGGGAGCTTGACTTGGCACTTGCTTGCTTGCTTGCCTGACTATACAGGAATAGATGGATGGGATGATACCACGGATGTGGACGCGGTTGCACTGTAACATGGCCCTTTTATGGGAAGGGTGCAGTTATTATGTTTTTCTCATGCCTGTCTTCTCCAAGGAGTAGGATAAGAAGGGGTGTGTAGGGAGTATCCTCATATTCGGCTGTGACTTTGAGAAACCACCACCAGAGAGCAACTCCGAGACATCTCGGTGTCAGTGCTACTGGGTATACGTGGCGCAAACTGCCACCTGAGTATGTGGGTTCACCCGTATGCATGCATCCCTATATTCATCCGGTGCCAATAACGACACTTTCGCGTCTCAAAAGAAAAAAAAATATATACGTATATATATATATATATATATATATATATATATATATATATATATAGAGAGAGAGAGAGAGAGAGAGAGAGAGAGAGAGAGAGAGAGATACACACATTCAGGGAAGAGCCAATCTGACAGAATTCGTTTGGGACACTACGTCTACTTTATTTCTTCTTAAAATGTATTACTTAGGGGACAGTTTGACATGTTTGACCTAACGTCCCTTGATACTTTACTTCTTTTACAAGTAACGACAACCAACATAAATGACAAAACACATTCCGCTGGAATAAAATGGCGGCATTCAGTTCAAGCCTCTGCTGTGCGCCGCCATTCGCTTCCGAAAACCTGCACCGTCACGCAGTTGGCGCTTCAAAGAATGTCGCTACTTGTAGGAAGCTCTTATCTAGGGACTTTAGTTTTAGCCAGAATCTAAAAGAAAAAGAAAGCATTGCCACATGAAATAATGTCTTCAAGATAGTGGAACAGAACCGTCTCACTTTTGTTTTCCGTGATCATCTAAAAATTTCAATGACTTCATACAAAATATTTCTGGGTAATGCTACTCCTTAGGTCCCTTAGCCTAACCCACGCATCATCAGCTAGCGGAATGTTCTAGTCGCCGAGTGGAAAGTACCATAACAGAAAGAAGGGACAACACACTGACCGCTCAAAAAAGGAAAAAAAAAAAAAGAGTTCATCTCTGGTCGATCTAGCTTGTCTTGACTCTTGAGGGAACTTTCGGGATGCTTATTATAGACCAGAACCTCGTTCCACTCGAGTTGCGTCCGCACATGAACAGTTCACGAACGAGCGTTTCGCTTGCACCCTAAAGCCGTGCTCGAATATGCCTCGTTGTATCTCACCATCAGGCAGGGCCAGGCCGTGTACTTCCAAGTGAAGATCCAGAAGCGACTGAGTGGACTCCGCAGCATGAAGGTAAGGTCGAACACCAGTCTGTCCATGCCTGGAGCGAGACGGGCATGGCATGCTCATTTTTGTGGCTACAGCCGTGAACGATGGACTCATCGGGTCACGTCATCAATACGAGCTTAATTTATGGTGTATACCGGGAACTAACCGATAGGTGTCTGCGGACGAGCCTGGATGACGTCACACTGTCACGTTATCCAGAATCTTTAAATGCGTGGTGCAGGTCTTGTGTGACATCGTGACTTCGGGTGACACCCATATTTGACATCGTGACGTCACGTCACGTGACCTCATTGACACTGCGATTGCCTTATACATATACCATTGGCACAACCCTGGCGGTGAGGAGGCCCTTCAGTGGCCTCCTTGCCGTTCCCGCAAAACGAGTACAATGAAGACGTCCCGTGAATTCAACGGAATTAGAACGCCTGAAGGCCGAGGTCACACTGCTTATGCACGATACAAAAGACAGTCGGCAAACAGAGTCGAAAGAGAGTCACCGCGAGATCCCTGCTTTGAATGCCGCATGGCAATGGGTTTAAGGAGGAAACTTGGATACGCCGCATTCAAACCACGGATATTGCAGTGACTCATGTCTGCAGACTGTCTTTTGTATGATGTATGAGGAGTGTGACCCCGGCTTTGGGAAAGAATAAAGAGAGCCAGTTTCAGTTGTCTCTTAATATCGCCAACCCGTTTTTTCCGTCTCCAACAAGCAATCCTGTCTTCTTTTTGTCTCTTTTTCTTAGGCACACGACGATTGAAACAGCGGCAATGCAACGCACCATATCCGAAATTGATGACGACCAGCTCCATGGCGCAAATGAGCACGGTGTTCGTGGCGCTCGTGGACCACTCGAGCAGGTAGAACAGGTACGCCCCGGCCTGCGCCACCGTATACCATGGCCTCAATCATGGCCACGGTTGCGGCCAGACAACGAACGTGGCGTTAATCCTTTCACATTACTTGCGATGAGGTAGGGCCAGTAAGATTGATATATTCACGGAATATTTCGAGCTGTACGTGGCTCATCACCAAACTCTAATAAAACTGTCTTGTTTTTTTCACGTACTGTACGGGTATTCAGCAAACACGCAAGAAACTGAAACGCTGCAAACGTTCACCACGTTTCTGACGCGCAAAAACTAGTCAGCGTGCAAACAAGACGTAATCAAAAAAGTCTATTAGCAGGATGCTTATAGTGAATCGGCCTAAACGAGTTGTTAGTGCTAATGTGAAGAGAGAGGGGGGGGGGCGAATTATATAGGAATACCTTGTCTCACCCTACACCAAAGCCACTCCATGTCATATCCAATCATGAACCAGTAAAAACTCACGTAGTACATGACTCCCATATGCGCATCAGGGCTTTGATATGCGCAGACTAACACGCATCACGTGGTCGCTAACAGGCTTCCGACTGAACCTCGTGGCTTGTAGCTTTCGCACTACTTCACCGTAGGGTGAGCTCAAGAACAGCAGCTATGTGATCCACGCGAGTGTTGAGATGTGTGTCAGTAAGTACCCTTGACAATACGCGAGCGTGTTAATAGCTAAGTGCCCAGGTGAGTGTGACTACGTTCCCCGGGTGAGTGACAGTTGGTGAACGAAAGGTGAAAGGTTCACGATCCTTTCATGCTCACGTTAGTGCACATGGGCAGACCCAGAACGAAGCAAGAGGCGCAGAAGATGAGGCTGCATCTGGCACGCTGGTCTTTCAGGACGGCGAACTGGTCGCTCAGGCTGGACAGGACCACTTCCGTGAGGATCAGCTGCGTGCAGAGAGACATTAAAATTAGGGCCTTTCCCGATAGCGTTGAGGTATGCGTGAAATGTTTCCAAAGGCTCCATGAAACGATCGCAAAGAACAGCCTCCGATCACGTCAAAAAAGTGATGAAACATTTCAGAGAGACCATGCGAAGGTGACACGAGGCACTGAAAACAGCCTCTCGATGACGTTAAAGAGGGCTTGACCCTTTTTTAATAGGACATGCAGAAAACGGTGATTCAAATACCTGACAACAACCTTTCGGTTATGTCCAAGAGTGGGTGATTTTTTTTTTTTTTTTAAAGGCCCATGAAACGATGACACAGGGAGCTGAGAACAGCTCGACAACATCAAGGAGCCTTTTAAGGTTTTCTAATGGGACCATAAAACAGTGATACTGCTATATGCTGAGACCAAAGCCTTCCGGTTATGTCAAAGCGGGCGTGAGACCTTTTACGTTTAAAGGAACCATGAAACGAAGAAGTTGAGAAGTATTTTCGTCGTGTCAAAGAGTACGCTGAACTTTGAAGGGGACAATGAAACTATGTCATGACGTGTACGATTGGCAGTGCATGTAAAACCGGAGCATGAGGGGTTTGACATTTCAGGACGTACGGAAGCCGTGAATCCCAGCAGGTAAAGCGCCACGAAGAAGGCGAACGTCCAAATCTTGGAGCCTCCCATGCGCAGCAGCGCCTCCGGCACGGCCACGAAGGCGATGCCCAGGCCGCTGGTGGCCGGGAGGGCCTCGCGCACGGACACCCCCAGCATCCGGGACAGGTGCCCAAGCTGCGCGTGCACCGTGGCGCAGCTCAGCAGGCAGCTGACCACGTCGACGCTAGCCACCAGCAGGGCGTCCCGAGGGGCCCTATTCCCGAACTCGCTGAAGCTGGACAGAACCAGGAGGGTGCCCTGGCCAAGGGACAGGGACGCCAAGGACTGCTCGGCAGCCTCCAGCCACACCTGGAGCCGCGAGGGGGCACCGCACGCGCTAACGTCGCCGTTCTTCTTACCAGGGCCACAGTCCTCAGATATCTTTTGCCGTAAATACCTCTCTTTTTCCGCTTTAATGGCAATTGTCCACCAGGAATCTCCAAAGATTTGGCTAGGGCTCAGTGTCATCCTTTGCTTTACGACGTCTTTTACAAGTATCGAGAACCGACGCGGATGACGAAGCACATTTTTACAGGAAAGAACATGGCGTGTTCCAGCTCTTTCTGATGCTATAGTCAACGGACCATAGAAGTAACGGTCGTCTTCGTGCCGCCACCTTTGTCTTCTGGTCCGTAGACTGCGTTTATGGCATGCGCAGTATCCTCCTTCCGGGGGATAACGTACATTTCGCGCGTGATGACTGTGATGCATATTTGCTCTGTACTCTTTCTCACCTCAAGAAAAAAGGAAGTTTCGCACATTGTTCATACGCCGTGCAAAGTAGTTCCTACAAGATTGGGTTGTGGGAGGAAGAGGCGATGCTTTTGGCGTTTGAAACGTGTACGTCTTGATAAGATAACGTATATCTAAGCTAAAATGAACCTTCATATGCAGTATCTTATTTCGCGACATAAAGGGGGAAGTTAGTAATGCTCCAAAAGGAGCCGGACTTTTTATGCTACGGTTCTTGAGGGGAAAATGAGTATAGGTGGCATGCATCTGGGCGCGTGGGTATGGGAGGGATCGTGACGTGGCGAAAGATAGACGTATGGCTGGTCCAACGAACACCTTGCTTCCAGCACACTTTCCCTTAGGACGAACGGACCATATCCAGGTACACAAAAAACGTCGCTACTCTTGAAAAGCACGATGACCGACTTTTCTGTTACCTACATCACTATTTCCCAACGCATCAAGGATGGGCATGCATAGGAAAGATCGACGTTCCGGCTTACCTTGACGTCGGCGAGCCTTTGCCAGTCCGGCACCAGCATGTAAGAGAGGCCCTCCATGGCGCCGGACAGGCTGACGCTCTTCACCAGGGTGACGACGAGGAGCAGGTACGGCGTAAGAACCGTCACGTACACCAGCTGCCAATGTATACAACACGCACATTCTGGGTTTCAGTTCATTTATTTTTATACGAAAATACTGTTCTTTTCGGGGCCAAGTGACTATGTATGTGCAAGAAGAACGGAAGAAAAATAAAGTATCTGACGGGCAGGTGTCGAAAATTTTGAAAAGCAGAAACAACGCAAAATATCGCTTTACTAAAGAAACAAAACAAAAAAGAACAACGAATTAAGTGGAAAACAGTCTATCGCCACGTATATCACATAAAAATGAGCGTTTGACGCTCTTATTCATGTAACAATGTCGAAATGAGTGAATACCATTTCTCATTGCTTTCTTTTAGCCTATTAGAGAAAATAAACAGCTCACTCCTGATCTTTGATTACTAGCCTCGAATGTGATTCGTTAACACATGTAATGCCCGAGTCCCACTAGAGCAACAAACAAAAACAGCCGACGAGTCTCAAGCACGTTGCATGCGCGCGAAGGTACCTTTGGCAAGCTTGCAATCACTCGTGCTTATTTCACGAGCACCGTGAGACTGCAAGCCTTCCGAGGCACCTTCGCGCGTATACGGTGCACGTGCTGGAGGCTCGTCGGTGTCGGTTGTCGCGGACGAACGGAGCTCGACGAAAGAAGAGAATGGAGGTCCATACTAATTTGACTAAACCAGTAGGTTTGGCGTGTGGTTACTTTTTTTTTTCTACTTCCGTAGACGAATCGGGTTAGTCGGCCTAAAAAGACGAAGTCGATGTCCCCTTTGTGGCAGCCTAGTTCCCGCAACGACCGAGAGGGGCGTGCCCACCTTGCGGTAGGTCTCGATACCCTTGTAGGAGAAGACAAACAGGTGCATCCAGACGATCACGAAGGTCGCCGTGATGTCCATCTTGAGGCCCCGGATGTCCGTCAGACCGTCGCTGATGCCCAAAATGTGGCGGCTGTCGAAACAAGCAACACGAAAACTACAGTATTTGGAATGATATTAGTCAGAGTCTTACTGACTACCGCTTTCATCTTCCAATGATAGTGGTATACCTGAGGTTACGCAAGAAAGAACACACGGTTGTTAGAAAAAGGAATCCCCCGTGCGCCACTGCGAGCCCCATTTTAAGGCGTATAAAGCGAACTGAGACAGTTTAAATTCTTCTCTTCCGTATACGATTATCACATTATGACATCACCGCGACCATCTATCGCCGGGAGATGATCGTCATTTTGGGTTTCGAGTAGTCGCCCTTGTTCGTCGCGTAATATGCGCGTGACCGTCCGGGAAAATACGCAATTCAGCAGGAAGAAAAGTGTAACCTCTGTAAACATACGTTTTCTTATTTTTGTCTAACACCCCTTTTTTTCCCCTTTTTTTGCTGGTGGGGTGATTTTGAAGAGATTGGTCAAGCGTCGCGCTTGACATCATTAGACTTTTTGACATTGGTTCACGTGACACGATAGCGTCACGTGACCTCGCCCCATGTGGCCTCATGACTTGACCACGTGATTTGGCCACGTTACTCCTCTGAACGTATTCTCGGTTCACAAGGAAATTGGTGCAAACCTGAGTTTCTTTCTTTTTTTTTTTTTTTGCACGGAAGTTTGTGTTAACAAAGACACCGAACGTATGTTGCACGCTTTACAAACGCAACATACTAGACAAACCGACACGTTGCTTACAAACAAGTCAGCGTTTGCCCAGACCGGGTGTGGACAGTGTGCGTGCGCAGAAGCCAGATTCGAGTGAAAAGCGCCCGCCCATTTCTGTCGTGCCGACACAACATCGTCATCGCAGCGGCGGGATGTCAGAGTCGCATGTTGGTCTATCTAGTCTACTCTCAGCACTACTCGGCAAAGAGAAGATAACGGGGAGTTTTAGAACAACGCTCCCGAGCAGCGTGCGGCGTCGCAGCGCTCACGAGCACAAGCTCTGCAGCCCATGCTCAGTGTGACGCCGCAAACTG